>CM025849.1:15677766-15777296 GCA_003952965.2 Morella rubra | reverse complement strand
TTCAAAGCAATCTCTCTGCGGAGAACAAGGAATATTACTGGCTCTGTTTTATCTTCCAGTAAAGGAAATAAAGAACAGATGCATCTTACAAATCGTCAACTAGGACTTTTGGGAATAAAACCAAAGGTCGAACAAGTTGTATCCAAGTCTTCAAAGAGGCCTCCCATGTCTAGACCTCACTTGACACCTTCTTCAGATGTCCTTGTTCCACTTCATCAGCCAATGACCAGTCCAAATCATTCATCTAGAACCAGCGATAGATCAAACTCTAGTGGGGGAAATAGGATGCGTGCTGTCAGCACACCGTCCAAATCACCAAGTTCTTCGTCTTCTTTATATATTGTCCCTGGTGCTGTTTTGCAATTGCCTTCTGTTCAGAGTTCACCTGGGGTAGACTCAGTACTGTCGACCCCTTGGTCAAGCAAGCAAGCTTCTTCTGGAGAAGAGATAACATCAGAAGAGAAGCTTGAAAAGTTCTTGGCTGAAGTAGATGAGAAAATCACAGAATCAGCAGGGAAAATGGCTACTCCACCCCCATCATTGGTGGTTTTGGCATTGGCAGTCCAAATGCTGTTTCCACTGCAGCTAATACCTCAGGAACCACTAGGAGCACTCCATTAAGGCCTGTGAGAATGTCTCCTGGTTCCCAGAAGTTCAGCACTCCCCCCAAGAAAAGAGAGGGTGACCTTCCTCCACCTATGTCCATGGAAGAATCGGTTGAAGCTTTTGAGCATTTGGGCATCTATCCTCAAATTGAGCAATGGCGTGACCAGCTCTGGCAATGGTTTTCTTCGGTTTTGCTGAATCCGCTTTGTAGAAAGATTGAAACAAGTCATATTCAGGTCAATGATCAGTCTGTCATCATTACCTCCTCCTCACCCTCCTATTTGTGTTTCTTTGACTATTTGCAGGATAATTTGCTCAATAGAAACTTGTTGCCGCATTGTGTTTAATTAGTTCTTATTGTGGTTACAGTTTGTTACTGAAGCAGTGTGGGATTTGGGAATAGTTCTCCAAAAGTTCAACCTACAATTCTTTGACAACTTGTTCTCAAGTTTAGATGAAAAGTAGCTTGTTCTGTTGCTATGATATCCCAATACCTAATTCGGCTCGTAACAACTCTGCATGATTTGGACACTTTTTTTAAGGTTTCATTCGTATGTTGAGTCTTGTAAGTTCAAAAATTAATTTGGATCTGAGTTGAAAAGGTTAGAAATATTTGAAACGATGGATACAAATTCTCTTCAGGTTGGCAACTACTATATCTGTTTTCTGATTATGCAGACTATTTCTTTTGCTGTTATTTTATAATGAAGGACTAATTTGCTAGTCTAAAATTCTTCTATGGTTTCAAGTGCAATGCATGTCTAATAATCACTGTTTTCTGATGATGCTCATGGCATGTACAACACATATCTAATTATAACCCTTGTCGGGGCATGATTTTGAAACAAAAGGAACCCACTTACGAATGTGGTGCTCTGGATTGTATATGAGGGTAATCTTATCTCCAATGAAAGAGCATACATGCAAAAATAATTGTATGTGCAAGTACTGAGTGATTCTTCTACTGTATTTTTCTTTCTTTTCGTTTCTTTTCTCTTCTTTTTCGGTCCTGATAATTCTATATTCGTGGGATTCTTTACTCATGAGCCGTATTGAGCATTCAGAACCTAAGAACTGTTTTCCCTTACTTAAATGGAAGGATCAATATCTTGTGTGAGGTTTTTTCCTGTTTTGGTCAAGTCTTGCTAGCTTTACACACCTAAATGAATCCTTCCGAGCTGTTCCCTTGTTAGTCATTCTTTTTTTATTCTTCTAGGCTTCCCTGTTAGTCATTCAGTAGCAGAAGTGGTGTTTTGTCTTCACATTTCTCTTCCATCTTACAGTATGTGCTTATGTGTGCAAATGTGACTGTACCTAATTTGCTGGTGCCAGTTGGTTGTCTATAGCAGTTGCTAGGTCCTCTGAAATTGATGTTATCAGTTCATACTATGTGGTACGTGTAAATCCATGTGTGGAAAATAACAGCCGGTATGATCTTTGTTTTCAGGGGAGAATTGCCCTTTGGGATTCCATCTTGCTTTTATGCCACAGGGCTAAGGTTGGATATGGAGGAATAGTTCGAGGTATGCATCTTGGTTCTTCGTCCCTGAGCATCCTTCCAATTTTGGATTCGGAAACAGAAGACTGAGAACTTGTTTGGGTGGCTGCATTTTGCTCCTTATATGCTTCTTGGTGCTGACATCAGCTGCACAGGACTCGAAAATACATGCCTACAACAAGCTAAAGTGACCTCTACGCTTCGTCCCCGGTGCGTAGGGCCGATCCCCGTGTGCTAGAGGGAGGACCGGAAAGTTTGTGTTAAGCATATAGTAGGTTTTTGTCTTGTTTAGGCATTTGGTGTCCTCTCTGCCGGCCTGCTCAGCGACGGAATCATCTTCTTTGTGGTCAGGGAGGAGGACAGGACAATCCCCCACTCTGGCGGTTTCTTTCTTTACAACCGATTATACCCCGTCCGGTCCTATTTCAAACAAAAGAAGCAAAGAAGGGAAAACTCTGCTTTTCACTGCCAAACTTGACTGAGTGAAACCCATCTGAGATAAGAGTACCACTTGAAAATTTTGTCTCATTCAGCTGACTTGCAGAGTTGAACCATTCTTAGAACACCCTTTTCGAGTCTGTTGATGATGGACGTTCGGCTTCCTTGGGTTCTAGCTGATTTAGTTCTTCAGGTGTGAGAACTTCTGACAAAAAACTCGGGCATGTATATATTTAGCTGCATCGTATTATATTTGCTTGTACTTTTCTGCAGAAAGTTCAACTTATTTTAAATGTTGAAGTCTGTGTCCTGCAATCAATCCTCAAACATTCACTGATTCCAATGCCTATATTTTTGTCTGTACAATTCAACAATGGTTGCTTCATTGTCAAAGAGTTAATTCCGAAAGCTGCCGAGGAGAAATTTCCTTTCCCTCTAATATCGAAAATGTCTCTTTTGCCAGCCTATATTTTTTCCTTGCCCTCTATATGAAGCAAATTTTTGCGCAGTTAAAACAAGTCTCTGAGACCAAAGAGCAACTCGCACACTGAACCAGGAGCCAGGGTTAATACCAACGGCAGCCGCACTTATCCCTCTACACTCATTTTCTACAGTTAGCCGTCCCTATCCAACTACTTGATTTGTTCAATTTTGTTGCAAGCAAGAAGCTACCTGCTTCTTGTCTATATAAGGCTTGGCTTGGGAAGAAGAAAAACCGAAACACCACCAACTGCATTGGTTATATTGGATTATTGTGCCTTTTAAAATTTCACACTCCTAAATCCTTCTGTTGTTGAATCTCATCAATAACCTATCATGAAGAAGAAAAAGTGTAGTAGACGCATTGCTGGAGTGTTTTTGCGAAGGATCAACTAAGGGTTTTAGGACCTCAGGTCCTTCTGAAGTGAATGGCTAACTCAGCTTTAGATACACAAATAAAGAACGCCTAATTTCCTAGTGAGAATTACTAGTACTAATTTATAACTTTCGGATGGAATCTAGTGGATCTTTGTTCATGTGTGGATGATTTGTAGCTTAGAAATCTAAGTAGCCAACAACTATGTGCGAAACCACAGTGTGAGCATATCTTTGATACCTCATAAAATCGCTTCTTATCTAAAACATATACTGCAAGTCTGAATTTAAAGCCGAAAATCTATTGGTGAAGAAAGGGAAGCACTGAATAAGTCAACGTGTTGCTGAAGATTGCAACAACTGGAGAAGATCCCGAGATATCCTTATTTTTTATTTAAAACATGCATGCAAATACCCAGGCCGCTACAAACATACCAAACCAAATTTCTCTGAGGGATTAATTTGTGAGAGTCGGAAGGACAAAGCTAGATGGATCTGTGCTCCACCAAATCTCTATTATCAAAAGAAAATAATATTTCGATGACCATTTATACTTCTCTATATATACTAGCTCCAACATTAATTACACTACAACTTCCATGGGAGGTCAAATCACAAGTTTCCGATAAAAAAAAATTACTAGTAAGGTCAAGCCCAACATACTAAAATACAACTTACTAAACTAACTTGAATATGTCCAACGTTTCCCGCCTAAGCATAAGCTTGAGTTGGCAGCTACCTTGAGGACTTTGGAGAATCATGTAGAGGATCCTTTTATTGCAACGTACTGACTTTGATGGAAAGTTTTCGGAGCTGTTAATTCTATAGAATGCTCCATTTACTGTTCTTATGTGAAATGCGTTCAATAACAATACAATAACTTGGTACAGCTACCCTCATTAGCATGGGGCAGGATTTCTCAGATATTGAGTTATCAAATAACTCCAAAAGAGTCACTTATTCTGTTTGGTGTGGAGTCATGGAAGCATTCACCCTTGGGAGGCATGAAATGTTTCCCTCTCTCGTGTCCCCAATCTTTTGGACAGGACTGTCAAGCTGTTTACAAAACGTTTCAGAATATGGTCAAAATACTCAACAAGAAATCCAATTTATGAAACATTTCAGAATATGGTCAAAATTTTGTTGAAAGAGATCTACGGTCTCTAATAATGTATGTAGATTAGAATCTTATTTCTCTTTTTTACCCGTTCAAATGGTTTTCACGGTTCTTTAGTTACCTTTCTTTTGTGCCTTTTCAAGTCTTCCCAAGCTGGAAAGGACTACTAATGCGATTTTAAATAATATTAGTTATGTGCATATTCATTGGAAAAGGTGTCTATTTGTTTTTTTCACCAATCTTGGAAATTTGAAAGCATACTGGTTCTGGCATATGCTCGGAGAGAAAGAACTCTGTAATATGTTCGTAGATGCTGAATTGCATGGCCAGTCACGCAGAGTTTGTCATATCCTACCAAAAGTATGTCAAAAGCATTGCCAATCCAGTGACCATTGGGACAAGGTTCAAAACAAGATTTGAAATGGATGACTCACCAGAAAGAAGGTCTATGAATATATTTGATCATATAGCGTAACCAACATGTTTTCCCCGTGATGTTCTGTTTTCAGAATATAATATCAGATTCTGCTTTCTTGCTGATGTAGTGTGGTGGTTACTGGAATAAGTGATGCGGATCCCTACCGGTGGCCTAATTCCAAATGGAGATGTTTGATGGTTAGTCTTGTTATCTTTCTTTACATATAATTAACTGCAGAGAAGGTTCTTAAATTTGATGTACCATTAGATTTACTGGGATTTTGTTGTAAGCTTTCTTCTTGATCTATGAACATTTCTTTTCCATGTACCTTCTCTTAAATGCATCTTATGAATACACTACATAAAAATCACTTTTGTGTATTGAAACTCATTTTTGAGAAACTAGAGTTCTTTAAGAACCATGTTGTGACTCGTTTAGTAGTAATATTCTTCTTATAATATTGGAAGTGACCATCAAGATCGAGTTTCCCCGTGGGAAATTGATCCTTCCGTTTCCCTCCCACCGTTGAGCATTCAGTCTTCTCCATGGCTTAAAAAACTGAGGACAAGTCTGCAGGCACCCCCACCTGACAACCCTGTCACGGGTACATATCTTCACATTGAGATGGAAATACTAGCCTTCAATAATTTGTATTTGCCCATTAATTTGCCTTTGAAATATAATTTTTCTTGCAGCAGGAGGGGTAGGGTTTTTGGACTTTGAGGAGTGTTAGATCTCCTAAGGTCTTGCAAGGTCAAGAAAATGCAGGTTTCGTATCACCCTTCTATGGATGTGATACTGTAAACCGCCCACTGGATTTTGAGATGCGATCCCCTGCATATCAAAATCGAGCATCGGCTGGATTAGGAAAGTCAAACATTAGTGAGTTTTTGACGCCCCATCCCATCACCTACACAGGCTTTGCGGAATCTGATGGATATCCGAAGGTCTTGCAAGGTCAAGAAATCTGCCCATTGAGATCTCTCACAAGAAAATCTGAACTCAATTTAGATGCTAGGTGAAGACCAAATCCTGGTTGCGATTCTTTTAACATGTATCAAGAACCAAAGCTCAATTTCTATGCCCCGCAATCAGAGAACCTTCAAAGATATTTTCCTTATGGTGGAATCTACCAAGCTGGTCAAAATCCCAGAATGCGCTCTTATGCAACGAACGTATCAAGAGAGAATGTATTATTCAACTCATCTTCTCTTAAGACGGGCGTTATAACGAGTGAATTTGGACAAAGAAATCTACCAAATGAACACGGGCCAGCAGAAAACTTGTCTGCTGCTCCCACTTTAGGAGTGACCACGAGAATTCCTAAAGATGAAACATTCAGTGGGCATGTGACTGGCTGTAAACTTTTTGGGTTTTCCTTGACTGGGGAAGCCCCAAGCTCACAAGTTTCTGGTAAGAGGAGCTGTACTAATTAAGGTAAGCTACAATAACATTGACTTTGGATAGTTGCATGCCTTTTTGGTACTTTCCCACTTATTTTGCATAACATTAGTTAAGGTTCACAAGCAAGGCAGCTTAGTAGGAAGAGCCATTGATCTCTCTAGACTGAATGGATATGGTGACCTGCTGAGTGAACTGGAGCGGCTCTTTAGCATGGAAGGTCTTCTGCAAGATCCTGATAAAGGATGGCGGATCTTGTATACTGACAGTGAGAATGACGTAATGGTTGTTGGGGATGACCCATGGCAGTAAGTCTCTCTCTTATGGATCAACGTTCTGTTATTTCTCTTGCCAAATTATTGCAAAATGGTAATCAAACAAATGCATTTACTCTCCTTGGCACATTCACATTGAAACAAAAATGGGGTGAGGGGCATAGCAATATGTCTTAGTACACTGCACCCCCTTGTCCTGGAGTCTGTCCAGCTAGGGGCTGACACTATCATGCTATTCTCCTGGTGGACTGAACTCTAACTTTGGAAATCATGGTTGACCACATTAGTGAGAGGTGCATATTGGGGTAAAAGAACTATGAGAGAGAGGGCACATGGTGAAGCTATTTTTTTCTTTCAGCATTAACTGAAAGAGGTAGATAACTTACAACTACCTAAATCGACTGTGAATAATGGCTATTCCCGCACATCTTCGGTGCAACCGGCACTCAAACCCTTTTTGTTGTGGTTCTTTTCGACGACCTTTGATATGGACTTGCGACTCGTGTATTCTTTTTTTAGTGGGAAGGCAGTAGAACTTTTAGTCTGAGTTCTTATCCTTTGGATCCTAGCAATGTTTACAAATCATTTGAAATTGACAAGGTTTGTGGGAGGAATTTTGTCCTGAAGATTTTAATGACCAAGAAGGTGACGACTGCACCTCAGTCACTTCCAAGTACGATTTTGGGTGGCTCTTTGGGCCCTTATCCATTATGTCCCTTAAAGTCCAAAACGTGCGGGCCGGAATTATATAAAACAATGCGGTTTGACTATCTCATGAAGACTCGTTAGGCCTAGGTTAGACGTGTGGGCTCCCAAACTTTCCTTCAAAATAGGTCGAGCCTTAGTCTAATCTTATTTATACTAAGGACATAATTAATAACAAAAGCCTGCAAAAAAAAAAAAAAATAATAATAATAAACTGATAGACATGAAAATTATAACAAGTAGTCTCATTTCTTTAACCTCCTTTCTATAATAACTTAGACCTATAATTATCAATGCATCCTACTTGATAAAAATTCCCGAGGGATATATCTAAAATTTGATTGTGGTTTACCATTTTATCTGATTAATCTCTGAGCTTTAAAATTTATTATATTAGTCCTTGGGGTTTTAAATTCATCAAATTTTAAATTCTAAGGACTAATTTAATGGATTTTAAAGCTAAGAACTAATTAGCTAAAATGTAAAATAAGGAATAAATACAAAATCAGTTCATGTTGTATACTCGAAAATCGAACTAGTCCTCGTGATAACAAAAGTATAAAATTAGTTCCTTTGATCTCATAAATACATAAAATTAGTTATTGGTGAAGGGACCAACGACAAATGAAAGTGAAACCAGAGAGACTAATTTTATGTTTTTGTTATTACGAGGACTTATTCGATTTTCATATATACCACAAGGACTGATTTTGTATTTATCCTTAAAATAATTAGGCTTAATTGTTCCGTAGGTCCACGTGGTTTAACATTTTCTAAAAAAAGTTCCTAAGGTTCACTTTGGCCTGCAATGGTCCCTAGAGTTAATAACTTTCTCATATACATTCCTCCATTAATGCGGCTCGACCAACTTAATGGATTTTTTCGACGTGGCAAACGGATGTCATATCATAACCAATGGCACGCCGCCACATGGCCTGTCCCTGTCCTCTCTCCTAGTCGACGCCACATCAGCCACCGCGTCACCCTCCACGTCACCTACAATGTCAACTATATCTTCTTCGGCGCAAAACACCATCACCCATCTCCCTGCCAATCTCTGGGGTTTCTCCAAATCGTTTCTCTTTTTCCTTTTCTAATAATAAACAATTTTCTCTTATTTTTGGTATCATGATTTTTGCAACTATCTATCTTCGAACACGACCCTTAAGGTTGCCTTCCTCCGTGGAATCATGGAAGTGTTTCGAGTCAACTCCGAAAAATTAAAACGTATGGATCTCTCTAGAATTTTCTTTTTGAGTCCTCCATTTCTCCCGCTGAACCTTATCTACCAGTCATTTTTCTTTGCCATTGGATCTGTCATTTCCTTTTTCATCTTTCGAGCCTCACTGCGGATAGTCTCCGTGCTATTTCGTCAGTGGTGGTTTCAGATAAATGGGATTTCAGCTCCATTGGTAAGTTCTAAGAATCTCACTCTAAGGTGGGGATGTTGGCGATAAATAAGTAAAAGAAGAAATTAGATGTGTCATGTGTGAAGATTATTAGCTTGATATTTCTAGATTTGGTTTCTGAACTTTTACTGGTCATTTTTTTCGAAGAAATGCAGTGGCAAGAATGATGAATCAATTAGATGTGTGAAAGGAGAATTCCTTCGTGAACTGAATTTTTGAGGCATATTTAATTGTCTGACTATTTGCCTCTGATTCTCAAAAATGAGATTGTTGCAGTGCTGGGTGTTGGGGATTTCGGGGTTTGAGTTTGAGTTTGGGCTTGTGTTTGTGCTTTGGACCAGAGACGCCGTGGTGGGAATGTTGGCGATAAATAAGTAAAAGAAAAAGTAGAGGAGAGGAGCGAGTAATTTGTGATACCGGGGTTAACCGGGGAAGGGCATGGGATACATTGTGAGCACTTCGGGATGGTTAGAATGCTTCAGGTGAAATGGATACCATCGGGATAGTAATGGGATTTTAGGATAATGTGAAGGTCCGGAAAGTGTATGGGTATCTCAAAATGTTTATGAGAATGTCGGGAAACACTCAAGAATACACTAATTTACACACTTGGACATATAAGCTCACCACCCAAGTAGAACACAAAGGGATACAGAAATCACCACCCATGTAATCCAAACATGGGATACAGAGCAAGAACTCGCCACCTATTGGAATCCACCGAAGGATAAGAGTTTGTAGAAGAAATCCTTCTTCAAAGTAGCCTAAGGCTCAAGTTGTATAAACACTCAAAATCTCTATTTTTCCACTACTAGAGAAAGGTTTAAATAGCAAAGCTTGGAACAACCCTTCAAGCATGAGTAAAAGAAATACAACTTCCAAAATATTAATTGAGACTTAGGAAACTTAAAAGACTCTTCGGAAATGAAAAGACACTTTGAAAATCCAAAAGAACAAGCTAAAAATAGCAAAATCGTCCAAAGTTCGCTAGACCTCGAAATTAGCTACTAGCCTGACCTCCTTGAAGTAATTCAACCATAACTTCGTCTAGAAAACTCAAAAATTATAGGGCCTTGGGCTACTCTTTCCTCTTTATCTACATAGGGCTAGATGTTTATAAAGGGTCATCTCCACTGAGGGTCCAAACAAAGGCCCTACGATGATGTGGGCGGAAGATTGATTGGATTGCATGTTGACCCACATGGTGGCCATCAAGCAAAGGCAACGACATGACTTTTGAGGGTGTGTTTGAGTGTCAAAATTTGGGGTGTGAAAATTGGTAAAAAAATGAAGATAGTTTATAAGAATTAGTGAAAAAGTGAAAATAGTTTTATGAAAATTGGTGAAAAAAAATATAGAAAGAGAAGATTTGAATGAATATTATAGTGAAAAAAAATGAGTTGAGGGGGACAGAGAGATTATTTTGTAATTTTTGTAATTATGCTAAAATTTACTATGTGCCATATGATTTGTATTGCATTGACATTAAGGGGCTTTCTCGGAAGTAAAAACTATTAAAAAAAATTGTAAGGATTGAGCATGCGTGGTATTTATGTTCGTTGAATGTATAGTCATAAGGAAGTTTTCCAAGTCGTTTTTCGTCTTTCTTCATAGTCCATAAAGCGCTCTACTGTAATTGTAGGAATATATGGTCGCACTCATCATGGATTCACGTCTTGACTGACTTAAAAAGGAAGTCTCTCCAAACATAATAGTATGGATCAAGAAAGTCATTCCTTCAGTATTCGTTTATACTAACAAATTAATATTCTAGTAATCACAACAACATATTTTCCTTTCTTCTAAGAAAAAATATATTTGTGCTTTTTACTATTTTAGAATCGAGACCCACGTTTTAAAATTTTTTTGGTCCCTTCGTTTGTAAATTCAATGTGCCACTTGATCTAGAATAGAAAAGTCATACGTGGTTTTTGAAGGACACTCTAATGCATGCATATGTGACTACTTAAAAAAAATAATTCGGACAATTTAAATATGGATACAAGTTAGTACTAACTCAATAACATTCTTACTTAAAAAAAAAAAAAAAAGAGTTTTCGGGATGGTTTAATTTCTGTCCCAAAAAATGAACTTGCTCTATTTTTCAGTATAAAATTTAATATCCATTCTCAAAGAGTACTTTTTTGGATAGATTTTAAACCGTTTCAAAAAGTCAAATTTATTGTAGTGACACAAGAGGATGCCACAATTAGGGCTGTTCAACCCCGGTGTAGGTGCTGGTTTTGGCCAAAACCGGCACCTACATTGGATAGGCCGATTTTTAAATATTGGCTACCTACACTTACACCGTTAAGGATAAAAATCGGCTTTTAGCGGTGACGGTTCCCTGTTAACCTGCATTTATATTGGACCATTTTTTTAGCGTTTTATGCACTTTGCCCAATGTATTTTTTTTCTTTTTTCTTTTGGTCAATTGATCACATATCAATAAAATCTAAACTAATGAAATCTAAAATCAATAAAATTAAAGAATATCTTAAAAGATAAGATGAGAATCTAAAGTCCAAACTAATAAAATCCAAAATTAACAACCCAACAACAGTAGCTCAAGAAGAATCTAATAATCTATTATTAGTTACACAAATGAATCTTTTTTGGCATAAATCTTAAATTACTTCTACGCAGAAATTGACTACAAAGCCCATGAAAAATATGTCAAGCACTAAATTCACTTTCATAAATCATAAGCACTATTATATCACAACTACTTTTCGAGATTTAAAAGAAAATTGAATATAAAAAATTGAGTAGCCCTTAACTTGATAGTAATTTAGAACCAATGGAACATTCAGGAATTACAAGAAAAAAAAATATTATCGATCTAAAAACAAGGTAATTTAAAATTTTGTATGTATTATTTAAAATTCTGTAAATTTCAATAATTATGATCTGCACTTCGGTTGTATATTCCAGGTATTTTCTTCTTCTTCTTCTCTTTTTTTTTTTTCTTTTCAGTTTAGTTTTATGTGATTCGAAAATAAACTAACCAAAGTCATGTTGGGAGTTATTTTATTTTTCTTTTAAATCTTATTCGAAAATAATTACGCCTTAGAAAGACGCAATACACAAGAGAGAGAGAGAAGGGAGAAAGACATCTGAACCTTCTCCTTCATCACAGTCGTCGTCCTTATCCTCATCATAGTCCAGGTTGAACACAGAAAGACGCACAGACACACAGGAGAGAGAGAGAGAGAAGGGAGAAAGACATCTGAACGTTCTTATTCATAGTAGTCATCGTCCTCATCCTTATCGTAGTCCAGGTCGAACTACAGCTGAATCAAATTCGTGTAGTCAAGGGGCAAGGTTTCTTTTTCAACCTATTTGATTCAGTTCTGGTTCGATGTACATGTTTCTCCTTTGTAAATGGAAACCCGGTTTACCGGTACCCGGGAACTCGGTGTCGGGTAAACTGGGAACCGGTAAACCCACCGGCTTTTCCAAAATTTAAGCCACTGGTACCGGCACCAGTTAGTCCGGATACCGGGAATCCGGTGCCAGTTCCGGTGCCGATGCTGGTTGTACCGGATTTTACCGGTGGCTTTGAACACCCCTAGCCACAATCAAGTGCACCATGCACGCTGGGAGTAAGAATTTGTTTTATTATCATTTTTACATATTTGCTAAGTTGAAGAATTATTGCTGCCATTTCCCTTTAGTTTTCAAGAAGCTTCGACTCCTTCAGTCTTTTTACTAGCATGATTTTGATAGTTTTTTATCGGCTTTCAAGTAGCTAAAAAAAATTCGTTGCACTCTTCTCTCCAATAATTCGGACAGACTTTTGATAGTCTGGACCACATAAATTAGCAAGTGGATTGACCACTTATGCAGTTTTTCACAAGGCATTATTGAGATGACATCTTTTTTTTTTTTTTTTTCAATCAAGGAGTGGTCGCACTCACCTTGTGTTCACATCTTGACTAACTTAAAAAAAAAATTTCTCCAAACATAACATGAGTCAAGAAAGTCACCCCTTCGGTACTTTTCGATACTGAAAAGTTAGTATTCTATTAATCACATCGATGTCTTTTCCTTTCTTTAAAGGAAAACAAATAGGAAGAAATGTAAACTATATATTTGTGCTTTATGTTATTTTGGAATCAAGACCTATATTTTAAATCTTTGGTCCCTCTGCTTGTAAATTTAAGACACCACTTGATTTCACATATATCTATGATGGAAAATTCTTATATGGAATTTTTTAGGAAACTCAAATGCACACATGACCAAAAAAAGAAAAAGAAGAAGAAGAAGAAAAATCTAATAATATTCCTCGTTATTAAAATTAGTAATAATGGAATAACATTCCTAGTTATCTGCAAGTTTCTGTCATCCACTTGCTTAAACACCACTCGGGCATCGCCCTCAAATATGTTGTCCTGTAGTACTACTTTTTGAAAATTACTTCCTAGATTTTTATGAAATTTTAAAAAACTGTTTAGATTTGTAAAAATAACAAATCACTGTGTGGATTTAAGATACGCTTGAAAAATAAATTATATTTTATATTTTCATCCTATTTTTAACAGAATTAATGACAAACATCAACTGTCAAAATATATATACATGATCATATGGTATGTCACATATCTTATAAACATCGGAGAATGTCAAAATCAAGCAAAAAGAAAGAATTCTTAGAATTATTATTATTATTGTTATTTATTTTTTGCTACGTTGAAGAATCATTTATTTTGATTCCTTATTTTTGGCTTGGGATCAGCAAATTACTGAATTTCACAAATCTTGACGTTTTGAAGCAGTGATGTACTCTTGTCTTCTTCCAGCATAATTTTGATTGTTTTGATCCCCTTATTTTTAATAGCCACAAAAAATGGAAAAAAGGTTCTTTCCATCGTTAGTTTGTTTTTTCTAGCTAAATTAGAGCAAATACGATTGCAATTATCTCATTCTAAAATTTGTAATTTTCATATCTTAAGTATGCAATTTTTCATTTTCACTTACCCGAAGTTTCCAATACTTTTCCTTTGCTTCTAGCAAAAGTTTGACAATTTGGACCACTTAGACAAGAAAGTAATTGGATCAACTAGTAGTGCGCAGTTTTTCCACAAGGCAGCAAGTCATGATCAGTAGCATTTCGTTGAAGTAGATTCTTCTTCCTAGCTTGGGGTCTATAAAACCCATACAAATTCCACTTCTTTCCTCATCTTACAAAGAGAGAAAAAGATTGTCCATAGATAAGCATGGCCACGTATTTAGACTACTTCATCCTCCTGCGCTTTCTTTTCTTTACCTTCATGTCTCTTCTTTTGCTCACTAATTTCTCTTTCTCTTCTCGCCGGCCTCTTTGTCATGAACATGAGAGCTCAGCCTTGTTTCAGTTCAGGGATAGCTTTCTTGTCCTGAACGAGTCCTTTTGCAAAGAACAATATTATTTTTATCATAAGGTAGCATCATGGAGTCTAGAAAGAGAGAACGGTAGTAGTGATTGCTGCTCCTGGGACGGGGTTCAGTGCAATCACTACACAGGCCACGTCATCAGCCTTGACCTTAGTGGCAGCTGTCTCTTTGGTTCTATCAACTCTAATAGCAGCCTCTTCCATCTTCTTCAACTCCAACGCCTTAATCTTGCTTTTAATGACTTCAATTCCTCTCAAATTCCATTTGGAGTTGGCTCTCTTTCAAGGTTAACATACCTCAACCTCTCTGATGCTAATTTTTCTGGACAAATACCCTCAGAAATTTCGCTCCTCTCCAGGTTGTCTGTCCTTGATCTAAGTTGGAATTCTTATTTGTACACTACAATTAGTTTGGGAAGTTTTGTTCAAAACTTAACTGGCTTAGAAAAGCTTGATCTCAGTTTCGTTAATATATCCTCCCCAGTACCCGAAAGCTTGGCAAATTTATCTTCTTTGACATATTTAGGTCTCAATGATTGTGGATTGTATGGGAAATTCCCATCTAAAATTTTTCAACTACCACAATTAGAGAAGTTGATTTAGGTTTCAATCATAATCTCACTGGTCAGTTGCCCGAATTTCCCTTAGGCCGTCCCCTTAAATTTTTAGATATCAGTTATTGCAATTTTTCCGGATCTATCCCGAATTCACTCGTAACCTCACCAAGCTCTTGTCTCTAGACCTCTCAGGCAATTTTTTTTACTGATGTGTCATGGCTCAACAGAGCCCATTCAAATGACACTCTATCAAAAATTGAGTTTCTAGGATTGAGTTATCTCGGCATAAGAAAGTTCCCAAATATCTTTCTCAACCATATAAATTGGTTGAATTGTCCCTATCTGGCAACAATCTTCGAGGATTAATACCTGGATGGATGTATAATGTAAGTAAAGAAGCTCTTCGAATTCTAACCTTTCTAACAACTTCCTCACAGGATTCGAGCATTCTCCGGTGGTTCTTCCTTGGAATAATCTAAAACACTTATTGCCTTCACAATAACAAGCTCCAAGGATTATTCCCAGTTCCACCACCATCTATTCATATCTTTTATATTTCTAACAACTCTCTCAATGGCTTTCAACAACCTCTAGAAATGCTTAAATGGTCCAACCTAACCTATTTCCTTGCTGACAATAACAGGCTACAAGGATCACTGCCCATCCCACCACCATTTGTCCAGTATTATCAAGTGAGATATAATGCCTTGACCGGAGCAATCCCACCAATCTTTTGCAATATGAATTCACTATTGTTACTTGATTTGTCCAATAATAATTTGAGTGGCATGCTTCATCCTTGTTTAGGTAACTTAAGTCATTCTTTGCAAGTGCTTGTACTGCAAAGCAACAACTTTGATGGTGCCATCCCAAATACATGGCAAAATGATTGCAACTTGCGGATGATTGACTTGAGTCAAAACCAACTAGAGGGTCAGATGCCAAGCTCATTGGCTAACTGTGGTACCTAGAGTATCTTAATGTTGGTAAAAACCGGATCATGGATACCTTTCCCTTTTGGTTGAAAAATCTTTACCAGTTGAAGATTTTCATTCTCCATTTCAATGGATTTCATGGTGCAGCAAGTAACGTTGAAAGCAATGATTCAATGCTCGAATTGCATATCCTTGACCTCTCTAACAACAATTTCTCTGGAAATTTGCCTGCAAGATTTCCTGTTACAATCAAATGCCATGAAAATTGTTGGTTCAAATCAGTTGCAATACATGAGTAGCAAAGTCACAATCGGAGACTACTACTCAGTCAAAATAACAAACAAACACCTAGAGTTGGAGTACAAGAAGATTAAAGATGACCTGACAATCATTGATTTCTCATGCAATGGTTTTGAAGGCGAAATTCCAGAGCTACTGGGAAATCTTATAGGTCTTCGTGTGCTCAACCTTTCCCAATAATGCTCTCACTGGTCCTATACCATTGTCTTTGGGAAACTTGACACAGCTCGAATCATTGGACCTTTCTTGGAACATGTTGTTTGGAGAGATACCTGGACAATTAACGCAACTCACTTACCTTGCGGTCTTTGATGTCTCCTACAATGATTTCACAGGACCTATACCATGTGGAAATCAATTCGACACGTACGAGAATACTTCATTTGAAGCTAATTTAGAATTGTGTGGGAGGCCATTGTCAAAAATGTGTGAAAACTCTGAGTACTCACCAATACCACCTTTGACTTTTGGAAAGGATCAAAGTTTTGAGTCACTGTTTAGCTTTGGTTGGAAGATTGTTGTAATTGGATATGGATGTGGATTTGTAATAGGAGTTGTAATTGGGCAGCTTGTCACTGCAAGGCATCCCAATTGGTTTATTAAGACTTTTGGAAAGATGCAGCAACTTCGAAGAAGAAGAGTGAACTAGCGGAAGTAATAAATGGAAATCTACTTAGAGAATGTCTTTTTCAAAAGATCTACATATATGTGTATGTGTGTTTTATTTTCCTCTTGAGTTATGAGAGTTTTTCTTGTGTGATAGATACACTATAGCGAAGTAGTTCTTTTTTGTTAGCAAGTAGATCTGCTTCAACATCCTTTGGCCACCGCATTGGTTTCGTTGCAAATAAGCAGCGATGCACATGATTTCTTAGCCCTCCGCCGATTGATCTGATTAGGTATACATCTTTTTTTTTTATATGGCCAGATGTTAGTGGATTTGTCACACCTTGTGCCAATACTTACCCCCTAGGCTCTCCTATCGTAATGGAATGCACACAAGCGGAAATTACGACACGAATTAATCTGATAACTGGCTTTAAAAATAAGTTAGCAAAAATGTTGTATTGAAATGTATAAGTATATTAAGGAAGGAAAAATAATAGTTTTCAGGGATTTAACAAATAAGTCACACTAAATTAAATAAGGAAAATAAAATGGATTAAGTAAGGAGATGTAAAAGTTAAAGATAAAAAAAAAATAATTGAAAGTAGGTTGTGGCGTAAGGAAGGATAGAATAAAAGGAATTACAAATACATATCTATGTTTTTATACTGGTAGCACTTTAAAAGAACAAAAACCCTTTACGAAGATACAAAAGTAACGAGATAATAAATACAAAAATGGAAGTTGTTTACAACTTTCTGTCCTACCACATCCATGAAACCGGCTAACTGTAACAGGACCTAAAACAAAAAGTGACTTCCACTGATGTCTAGTTAATCTTCGACTCAGTGTCAATATCCAAATCGACCAAACCGAAATCCTCAATTTGAGGAATTGGAGATGCAGGTGGATCCTTGAGGTACCATTGAGGCTCGTACCCCACGAATTATTCAAAAGATTCGGTGACATAAGTCCATAATTTAACCACTACTATGTAGGGATCAACATCCAAAGTCTGCTTGCTCATAAATGTCAGCATCTGATATGTCCGATGTCCACGACAGTACATACAAGAGATTAAACAATAAAAGGGGTGAGTTCTATTGACTCAGAAAATGGGAAAAAAAAGAATATGCCATACAAAACAGATAAACATGAATAATCAAAATAATCTGTAAGCATCAATAACACTAAATAGGAAATGATGCAATGCAAGAATAATGCATCTGTTTCCCGATCACTGTACTTTCTTTCTTTCTTTACTCTTTCTGTTTGTCGAGGTGTCATTTCATCGCTCTGTTTAACCCCAGAGTTAGGGTTGTGCGTCCCTCCTTTCCTCTAGGACTGTCCTGTGCCCCGACACCAGGACCCTGTCAAGCGTACTTTGTTTCAATGCCAGGGATACCAACCACTATCCTTTCAGTGGTGGCTTGTACTATCCCACTGTGAACGGTACCGTCACCTTGATCATAGGACCACCTTTGGGTATGGGTTTCATTTCGATCATTTCGGTCACAGTGTCCCCATACCCATGATATGTTGATGTTATATGGCAATACACATAACAGATGTACAATTCATAAATATCCATCAATAAACTGTAAGATTTGGCATGAAGATACGTTGGACATAAGTAATAAAATATGGAAATTAACATTAAATGGTCAATCTCCCCTAAGTTTTCACATGGAGGCTTTTTGGGCCTTCTTAGACCTTACCAGGTCTATCCTTAAGTTTTATAATATTCTGGGCTTGTTTAGGGTTAACGGGCCTAAAGTCCATTTAGGCCACTAAACGGGCTTTTGTGATTTGAGCCCCTACTTCTACTCTGTTTGGACTCAATTTTGGGCTTCTCCATCTATTTTTCATGCTCTATACAACCATCAAATTATTGATCCAGTTCAGACCTTTTTACCCTAAATTTTGTGTGAAATGCTGAAATTACTCTTAGAGACGTCCAGGGGCATTTTCGACCTTTCCGACCTCCGATTGAGCTGAAATTTTTACTGGACCTACTGTGACCATATACTACACGTCCAAAAATTTCTAGGCCAAAACTCTAAGGATTTCATGGGGACTTTTTGGACAGCAAAGGGTTTATTAAAACTCAATAAACATAACATGCTAAAATAGGCAAGTCCAACAACTTATGTGACTCGGTTGTTTTTCTAAATCCACTGAGGACTAGGTTCAAGGATCCTAGGGTTTAGCTAGGTCAGTATATTCAACTTATGTATTTCTTTTTCCACTTCCCTCATTATTTCTCCTACATGCCTATGCCTATTCCTTATTACTGATCCCATGTAATGTAAACTAGCTCACCCTTACCTCAGTCGAGTTTATACTACATTTCCTTGAATAAAAACACCTAAACAGTAAGACACTATGTTAGAAAAAGAAGAGATAAAAGCTAATGGGAAGGAAAAGGTGCAGACCGAGACTACCTCGGTCACTTTTTCCTTTGGTTTCTCCTTCCTCTTTTCTTTCGGTATGCTGGTCTCTCTCCCGTCACTCTCCCTTCCTTTCTCTCTATCAGTTTGGTGAAAGTTCTCAGTTTCTTTATGTCTCGGAGTGCTAGGACGTCTCTTCCTCTTATTCTCTCTAGTTGATAATAATAAGCAGAAAACAATGAATTCACGGTGAACTCCCCCTGACCAGTCTATATTAGAGGCTAGAGAGATAATAGATCACCAATCACTTTATATTCACACGTCTGCAACAAGTTCTGTAAACTATTTTGCAAGCAACATCAAAAAAGAGAACAATGGCCAAACTTCATCTAGGCGAACAGAAAAGGAGGATAAAAGTTAAAAAAATGGAAAAGGGCATTAAAAACATGTTGGGAGGAGCAACATAAAAAGGCGAGAACTCAACTCTCGGGCTTACTGCTGGGGGAGAACTAAACTATTCGGGGTCGAGAACTAAACTATTCAGGGTCAAGAGCTCAAACTGCTCGGGGTCGAGAACTAAACTACTCGGGGTTGTTTGAGTCTCAAGCTGCAAACTGGTCGAGACGAGATTGGTAGAGCTTAAACTGGCTCAGACCTCAAACATGCTGCTCGGGGAGAACTAAACTACGAGAGGGTCTCAAGAGAACTGCTTGCTCGGGTCGAGAACTCAAACTCCTCGGAGGTCGAGAGCTCAAACTCGCTCGGGGTCGAGAGCTCTGCTATGTTAGTCTTATTCATCCCGGCGTGCAATCAGCCCGGAAGTGCAACTGCCAGGCTGTCTTACCAGGATTTTACAGGCTTGCCCCGATCATCTTTAGCCCTATATATTATACGTCACAACAGGTGGAATATACAAGGGAGGGACGTTACATTATATATAAAAAAAAATATATAATCACATATTTAAAATGTAGGAGAATCAAAGAAGTGCAAAGAATAAATTAAAAGCAAGAAACTTCACGGAGTAATATTTATATTATATCACATATATGCCAAATAGGTGCAAAAGAGCTGGGCCTTACAGGATTGGATCTGCCCACATCTACCTCGAATCCAATTTCAAGTGCAATCCAAATCCCAAGCCCACCTTCTCCTTAACACTTATGGCTTCTGTAGCCTCGAACCACTTTTGTAAGTAGGTAGAATATTTTTCCAAATCAGATGGACTTTGTTAGTAGCATATTGGACATAACTAGAGCTTGATTAAAATTTATCCTCTCCTAATTTTTCAAAGCCATCAAGTGGATCTCATACTTTTGTGAAACTTACAAATATAAGCCGAATCTTTTTAATCTTTTTTACTCCCTCAAACTTTGGTTGAATCTCATTTAAGAGTAGCAAATTAGATTGTAATCTCATACTAAATAATGGGTTAAAAACCTTTTTAGTCCCTAGATTTTACACCCTTCTAAAAAATAGTCAAAGCACAAGACGAAAAATGGGTGAAAAGACTAAATGGGTTTTGAAGGCTCTTGAGATAAAAAACTAAAAAAAAAAGTTGTGTCTAAAGCTTTAGTCCTAACAATTCCTAACAAGGGTTTTGATATTGCCAACATATTAATGAATTTCATCAATGACCTAGTTGACATTAAACAATCTATTAATGGCTCAATTTTACTTTTTCTTCTTTTTATAATAACACTATTAATGCATTGACTAATTCTCCGTACCATTGATGGAATTCATTAATGCATTGACAACATCAAAACACTCTGTTAGAACCTGTTAGAACTAAAGTTTTAAGACGAAAATTTTTTCTGGCTGATTATGGCTTTAAAGAAAACCCAAGAAGTGTTCGAAGTTCTCACACTCAAGCTATAGTGCTTTAGAGCAAGAACTTTTCTGGAAACACAGTAAAGGAAGAAAAAAGTGCATCATATCATCCACAATTTCAAGCTAGAAGATGGAAATGGACAACCAACCATATGGATAAAACCTGGGGCTGGTGCACAGAAAACGATCAAGCAGAATGAGGTACAAGATTCGTACTTAAGCCAATACCATAGGGGACCTGTGGTGTATTTAAGCCTATTTCTAACAACACTCTCAATGGCTTTCAACAATATCTAAAAACGCTTCAAGGGTCCAACCTTGGTATTATCAACGACATAATCTATTGACCGGAGGAATCTCACAAACTTTTTACAATTTGAGGTTGCTCGAGCTACTTGATTTGTCCAAGAACAATTTGTGTGGCATGCTTTTATCCATGTTTGGGTAACTTAAGTCATTCTTTACAAGTCATTGTCGTACTAAGAAACATATATGGGCAAAAGAATTCAATTTGCATATGATTGACTTAAGTTAGAACCAACTAAAGGGTCAACTGCTAGATCACTGGCCAAATGTATACTGCTAGAGTATCTTAATATTAACAATAATCATATTGATGATACCTTTTCATTTTGCTTGAAAACTCTTTCCCAGTTGAAGATTCTTGTTCTTCATTTTAATGGATTCCATGGTGCAACAAGGAATGTCGAAATCACAATGTTAGAAGTGCATATCCTTGACCTCTATAACAACAATTTCTCTACAAGTTTGCTTGCAAGAAATCTCCTACAATCTAATGCCATGAAAATTGCAGGTTCAAATCAGTTGTAATACATGAAGAGCAAAGTCGACTACTCAGTTACAATAATAAATAAAGGCATAAGGTTGGAATATCATAAGATTAAAGATGACATGGCAATCATTGATTTCTTGTATAAAAGATTTGGAGTAGAAATTCCAAAGTTATTAGGAAATTTTGAAAGACTTTGAGTGCTCAACCTTTTTAATAATACTCTCTTGGGTTGTGTTCCATTATTTTTGGGAAACTTGATACAATTCGAATCATTGGACCTTTCTCAGAACATGTTGTTTGGAGAGATTATACCTCCACAACTGATGCAACTTAATTGGCTAGTGGTCTTTCATGTCTCCTACAATAATATCACAAGACCTACACCACATGAAAAAGATTCCAAGCACTCACCAGCACCACCTTCAACCTTTGATCAAAAGGATCAAGGTTCTAAGTCTCCCTTTGACTTTGGTTGGAAGATAGTTGTAATTGGTTTATCAAGACATAGAAGCAAAGCAACAACCTCTAAAGAACAGTGAATCCGCGGAAGCAAATTCCACACCCTCGGTGGCAATATTTTGCATTGCTCCCAAATCCTAGATTCCCACCAAAGCAAAAGCATTTAAACTTTGCAACTCAAAGCTCCGGCCTGAGAGCCCTGAGACTTTGGATGTAACCTTTCCCACTCCCTGACGACATGATTCCATAGCCCAAACTATCTCTGTCTCTCTCAATCTCTCTCTCTGCTTCTGCTCCTACAAAACCCTAGCCGCTAACCCATTTCAGTGGCCATGGACTCTGGAGGCGCGAGAGACCAAGGCTCCTTGCCTCCACCGAAGCCCTCCAAGTTCTCTGTGTACCAGAACGCCGCTCTCTCCGCTGCCCTTACCTCCGAAAGTCTCCGACCTTCCAATTACGCCCTCCTTTGCATCTTCTCTTTCTCCTCTGCCTCTGCCTCCGCCTTCGCCCTTCTTACCATTATTTCCAAGTACGAATTGCTTTACCTAATCCTATCCGTTGTAATTACGCTGGAAAACTAGGGCATCATTTTTCATTTTCTTTATTCCTTTTAGTTTCAGTAGTTTAGATTCTCGCTTGTCATACATCAAATCAATGCGAAACGGCACAGTGTTTGAAACTCGTTTTGCATGCTTCCTTCAAGAGCTAAATGTTTAGCAAATGCTACGTTATTTCTAAGAACTGCGAGGAGTGAGTAACGTTGAAAAAGTCTGGCTTTTCATTAAGTTCTTTAGCCTTAGGTCAGGCATTATGGAATTTGGATTGAGAGCATAATGTCTTAACTTGAAAATTGCTTCTATTGCTTTCCTGTATTAGTTACGTTTAGAGGAATAATTGGATTATTGATTTGGGGAAAATTCGGATGGTCAATGTCTTAGGGATTAGTAGGGGGTTTTCTTCGAGTAAAATTAGAAGCTTGGATGATGAGTATGTTAGAACCCAGAGAGGTTAGAAACCAGAGACGCCGAACAGAGAGAGAGCAAGAGAAAAATGAGAATCCCGTTGTATTCGAATATCTTGGCTTTCTATACAGTGTAAGCTTATATGCAAAAGGGAAAGAGAAAGGCAAATACAAAGGGTACAAACGTAAAAAAGAGAAATAAGTACATATGTGGCAAAGAAATAAAAGAGCAAACAAAAAGAGAATCAACGTGAGTGCTACATCTGGAGAGTATATGGGTGCAGATGGCTACATGGCAAGAGGCTACAGCTCGGTAGCACAATGCCTGACATCTGGAAAGGAAGAGGAGGAATCCTCTATAGGAGAGCTTTTGCTAAGCTGGAAAATCTGCTTCCTTTGATACTCCCCCTCAAGATGGGCATAAAAAGTTCATGATGCCCATCTTGGACAGTAACGATAAGAAATTGGCAGTAGGTAGTGTCTTAGTAAGTACGTCTGCCAATTGGAAACGTGAGATCACATGAATGGGGGAAATAATACCAGCAAGGACCTTTTCCCTTACAAAATGATAATCCAATTCAACATGCTTAGTTTGCTCGTAGAAAATAGGGTTCTTGGTAAGGTGTATGGCCGCCTGGTTGTCACAGTATAGGAGAGCAGGCTGTGAATGTTGAATATGGAAATCCTTAAGTAAAGCAAGTAACCAAACAATCTCACAAGAGGTGTGAGCTAAGGCACGATATTCAGCCTCTACAGATGAACGAGATACCGTGGCTTGTTTCTTGGATTTCCAGCTAATCAAAGAGTCATCAATAAAAACACAGAAACCAATTACTAATCTTCGAGTATCAGGGCAAGCAGCCCAGTTAGAGTCCCTAAAAGCCTTCAAGTGCAAAGGGGACTGAGAAGACAAGAAAATACCTTACCCTATCGATCCCTTGAGATATTTAAGGACTCGATAAGCTTCCTGTAGATGAACTTGTGCTGGTTTGTCTATGAATTGACTCAAAACATTCAATGTGTAGGTGATGTCAGGCCAAGTAATGTTGAGGTAAATCAATTTTCCAATCAATCTTCTATAGGCAATGATATCTTCAAGTAAATGATTTGTACAATGTGACACTCTGTGGTTAAGTTCAATGGGAGTAGAGACAATTTTATTGCCCAGAAGACTAGATTCTTCAAGCAATTCAAGGGTGTATTTCCTTTGGCAGATGTGGATTCCAGAAGAAAAGCTTGCCACTTCTAAACCAAGAAAATATTTAAGAGCACCCAGGTCTTTGATTTTAAACTTGTTGTGAAGGTAATGCTTTAAGGACTGAATGGCAAACAAGGTAGTACTTCCCACAATAAGGTCGTCAACATGTATAAGAACAGCAATAAAACCATCTGAAGTTTGCTTGGTAAAAAGTGAATAATCTGATAGAGATTGGTGAAAACCAATACCAACAAGAGCGGAGGAAACATCGGGTGTAAGTTCCATCTATATATCTTCATCCAAATCTCTATGGAGGAAGGCATTTTGAACATCAAGTTGAGAGAGGTGCCAATTATGAATCGAAGCCAATGCAAGAAAGACACAAATGGTGGTCATTTTTGCAACAGGACTGAAAGTCTCTTGGTAGTCAAACCTTTCTTTTTGTGTGTGGCCCTTAGCCACTAGATGGCCTTTATATCTCTCAAGAGAACCATCTGATTTTAGCTTGATCTTGTAGACAAATTTACAGCCAATAGTTGTCTTTCCTAGAGGTAAAGTGGTAACAGTCCAAGTATTGTTGTATTTAAGAGCACTCAATTCAGTTTCAATGGCATCTCGCCAGTTCTTGGAGGTGATAGCTTCAGCATAAGTATGAGGTTCATGATGCAAGGATAAAGAGAGCGCTTTGTGAGAGGCAGATAAATGACTATATGACAGGTGCGAGTGAAAAGGGTGGTCTGTACAGATATGAGGAGCTGATATGGGAGGTGATTTCCCAGCTACTTGACAGTGATACTCTTGCAAGTAGCTGGGAGGGTGGTGGGCTCGGGTGGATCTCCTAAGAGAAAGAGTTAAAGTTTGTGGAATGAGAGAGCTGGAAGTACTAGGAGACTCAAGAACTGGTGGATTTAAAAGTAAAGGTGGAGAAGATGGCTCATGTGAAGGTGTAGCAGGTGAAGTGGGAAGTGTTGGTGCCGTAGGTGTGGAAGGTTGTGTGTGTGTGGAAAAGAGAAAACAGGGCTGGGAAGAGGAGCTCCAATAGGTAAAACAGAATTTGGTGAACTTTGGAAATGGGAAGCTCTCGGATCAGAGAAAAAAGAAAATGTGGACTCATGAAATGTGACATCTCTAACAATGAAAATGGAATGATCAGTTAAATCATAAAGCTTGTATCCCTTTCCTCCCACTAGGCAGCCGAGGAACACACACTTCTTAGCTCTAGGATCAAATTTACTGCGATGATGCTTATTAGTAGTAGCATAACATAAACATCGAAATACCCTAAGATGATCATATAAAGGAGGCATGGTAAAAAGCATCTCATAGGGTGATTTGTTTTGGAGAATGGGAGTAGGGATTCGGTTGATTAAGTATGTGGCTGTGAGAATGGCATCACCCCAAAATTTTAAGGGGAGAGAAGGTTGAAAAAGGAGAGCTCGAGCAACATTCAAGAGGTGTTGGTGTTTTCGCTCAACAACACCATTTTGTTGAGGAGTGTAAACACAAGACTTTTGATATAAAACTCTGTTGGAATTGTAAAAATTTGGCATCTAAAATTCAATACCATAGTCTGTTCTTATCTTCTTGACTGTGGTATCGAATTGTGTGGAAATAAGATGAAAGAATGATTGTATGAGAGTTCAGGTTTCAGATTTGAATTTCATTAGATAGACCCGAGTAACTCAAGTATAATCATCCACAATAGTGAGAAAGTAATGTGAAGCTTGTAAACAAGCCTGAGAATAAGGCTCCCAAATATCACAATGTATTAAATCAAAAGGATAAGAGCTGTGAGTAACACTGGAATGAAAAGAATTTCGCTTCTGCTTGGCTAAAGGGCAGACAACACATTTTAAATTCTCAGAACTAGTTACATGAGTTGCAGAAGATTGAATCAGGTTCAATCTCTGACTTGACAAGTGACCTAGCCTAAAATGCCACAAATCGAAAATTGGATGAGTAGTGACATTGTTGCAGCTGACAGCAAAAGGAGGAGGCGTGGTAGAGTTGCTAAGTGAGCCCAAGAGCAAAAAATATAAACCTTGATGGACTTTAGCAAGTCCAATCGTCGTCCATGTAGAGAGGACCTGGATGAAACAAAAATTTTGAGAGAAAATGAGACAAGTATTGGGGTTGCGAGTGATTTTGCTAACTGAGATGAGGTTGAAATTAAAAGAAGGCACACACAGGACATGACTAAGAGTGAGAGAATCCGAGAGCTTGACAGTACCAATGTGTGTGGCTTGTGCATGAGTGCCATTGGGTAAGTGAATGAAGGTTTGAGTGACAGAAGTAATGTTTGTGAGGTGATAAATGGAGCAAACCATGTGGTCGGTAGCTCTAGTGTCGACAATCCAAGGTGTATTATGTGGATTAGTGGGTGATTGATGAAAAGGAGGCATGGAAAAACTTGAAGTTGCTGAAAAAGAGAAATCCATACCTGCCATATTGATGCAAGGAGGGGCTGAGGTGGAAGTGTCAGTGCTGTTAGGTTGGACAGTTTTTGAGGGAGATGAGGTGACTATAGGGGCTCCTTGTAAGCATTCGAGGACCCCATGCTGAGCTGAGGAAACTGAGTGTTAGCCAAGGCTAGTAGATGCTGAATCTGTCCTTGAGTAAGAGTTAATTGAGGAGTGTCTGACTAAGCCATATGAGACATAGCTTGATGAGCAGAATGATTTCCTACAACACCACTAGCATTGGCATTAGCATTGAACTTGGATTTTGTAAACTTGAAATTTGGAGGAAACCCGATTAATCTATAACATTTGTCTCTATTATGCCCAGATTTTCCATAGTGAGTGCAAGTAAGATCTGACTTCTCCTTCCTTTTAGAAAAACTCTGATATGCAGCTAAAGCAGAACCTTCTGAATTGGGCAAAACAAGGTTGCGGGCCAACTTCTGTCTTTCTTCTTTCAAAGCCAACGAGTAAGTCTTATCTAATGATGATATTGGACTCATAAGTATGATCTATCCTCTAACATTGTCAAAAGATTCACTCAGTCCCATTAAGAATACATAGTCCTTCTGTTGAAGATCTCCAGCAAGTTCAAGAGCATTGCAGGTACATAGACCACATGAACAGCAAGGTAATGGCCTATAATTGCTAAGTTCAGCCCAAATACCATTAAGCTGAGTAAAGTACTCACTCACAGATTGACTGCCCCGCACAATGGAGCTCAATTGATGATGAAGATGATAGATCCTGGCATCATTGGGCTGACCGAACCTCTCCTTAAGCACCTCCCATACAGCCTTTGCAGAGTTAATGTAAAGAACATTGGAAGCAATGTCTTCAGTGATAGAGTTCAAGATCCATGAGAGAATCATGTTGTTGCATCTCAACCATGGTATGTATAAGTTATCACTGATTTCTGGAATTGCTACAGTGCCATCCAAAAAACCCAACTTATTTTTTATGAAAATCGCCAGTGTGATTGACTGGCTCCATGAAAGGTAGTCTGTGCCATCCAACAAAGGGCTAACAACCACAATTCGTCATAGGATTGGTTTTGTTTAATCATTGAGGGGGAAAATGGAGGGTTTCCTTTGTTTGGTTTCCTGAATAGATGTACCCTACTAATTTGGCTTGCATAATTTATGCCTTTGAGTCTCTAAAAACCTAGTATAAGCTCCATGGATTCCTGGGTTTGATCCTCTTTTTAAATTTTCTCAACTATCAAGCACTAATTTCAGACTAGAATAATGCACTCTCACTCGTGGTTATGTCAATGGGTTTTGGTTTTGAACTTTATGGGGCTAATTATGTTCTATTGGCTTGTTGAAGGGAAAATGGTTTCATTGACAATTTGAAGCTCAAAAGCCTTTCCCATGAAACAGCATGTAAGCTTGAATTCAACTCATTTTTCTTGTGTTTGTTTAATTGATGCTCTGATTACTATAGCTATATTTAGATTTGTGTGCCAAGGCAATACAGACGGTGGTGGGCTTGGTCTTTTTTGGAACTGTATTTTCCCTCTTCCAAGCAATCTCTCTGCGGAGAACAAGGAATATTACTGGCTCTGTTTATCTTCCAGTAAAGGAAATAAAGAACAGACGCATCTTACAAATCGTCAACTAGGACTTTTGGGAATAAAAAGAAAGGTCGAACTCGTTGTATCCGAGTCTTCAAAGAGGCCTCCCAAGTCTAGACCTCACTTGACTCCTTCAGATGTCCTTGTTCCACTTCATCAGCCAATGACCAGTCCAAATCGTTCATCTAGAACCAGCACTGATAGATCAAGGGAAATAGGATGCGTGCTGTCAGCACACCGTCCAAATCACCAAGTTCTTCGGCTTCTTTATATATTGCCCCTGGTGCTGTTTTGCAATTGCCTTCTGTTCAGAGTTCACCTGGGGTAGACTCAGGACTGTCTACCCCTTGGTCAAGCAAGCGAGCTTTGTCTGGAAAAGAGATAACATCAGAAGAAAAGCTTGAAAATTGTCGATGCGTATGGTCTCATGGGTCTCCAATAGACATCTGAAATATAGTTTGCTAATCTGGAGTACACCTTGTGGAGATTATTTAGTAGTGCATTCTAACCTTATTACTTGTGTTTGGGATTTCTCAGAGCTTGCTGAAGGCACCTGCTTGAAAAATTATGAGTATCTTGGAAGTGGGGAGGTTTATGACAAGAAGAACAAAAAGTGGACTCTTGAGCTTCCTACTGATTCTCACTTGCTGTTGTATTTATTCTGTGCTTTCTTAGAGCACCCAAAGTGGATGCTACATGTGGATCATACATCTTATGTTGGAGCGCAATCTATCAAGAACCCATTGATCCTGGGAGTTCTGCCTCCAAAAGAAAGGTTTCCTGAGAAATATTTTGCAGTCATATCTAGTGTACCTTCTGCTCTTCACCCACGTAGGTATATAGATGTATAAAAAGAACTAGGCAAATCAGATTTCCTCGAGACTTTACTCATAAAACACGTACGCCTGGTAGGCCAACAAGAAGACCTAACAAAACATTGGCCTACAGGCTGCAACATGTATAAGATATTGCATAAACAATGCCTAACAAGGAGCATATAGTGGTTTCTCCAATTCTTTTTGAGATCCTACCAGTTCATTTTCAACCTAGTTGCATAAACAGAGAAGAAACCGGCAATCAAGCTTTTTTTGGGGCAGGGGACATGATGGGCCTGCTAATTGCAATGTACTCTGAATTGAGATTCTCTCCAATTTGATACTTGAATTGGACTATCTAATTCGGAAAGAGATAAACACGTCGTGCATTGAATGAAGTAGGATGTATATTGTCCAATAATTAATATATTGAATTATATAAAGCACGCATTCAATGGCGTATAGTTTATATTGCCCAAGAATTAACATGGACAACAGTAAATGTTATTGGCTCCACATGTGTTTATCTCTCCAAATTGGATGATTTTTTGGGACATTAAATTAGAGAAAATCTCTATCCCTTATCCGGCACTTACTCAAGGAATTATATGGAAGAAATATGGGGTTATCCTTATAGTAATAACATGTTATAGGATGTTTGTCCCGTTTAAATTAAATACAATCTACTGAGAAATATTCAAATATCTATCTTATGGATTCTAAAAGTATCATTACCAAAATCGATTTTGAGAAATACAAGAAATCTAGAAGAGATCCATGCATTGATTTAGAAAAAAAAAAAAATCAAGAATTTTGTATGAATATTCCACCACCCCGATGCGTTACAAATGACAATATAATTGGGATGGTTGAGGTTACCCTGTTCGCATCACTAGCCTAGATTTATGATGGACAAAGTCATATGGCAATAGCATCAAAGGGGGGGATGGGCTTCCTACCAACTTTAACGGTCAAAACGGGGAGTCTTTTTGTCATTTTATACAATTCCGAAAGAAAATATACTGCCCCTAGCTATCAGCAAAATATCAACGAGTGATACTCAGCATGTAGAGCTGACTCTGCATCAATTGTACCTTAATCCTTAATCGTTATTGTACCTTAATCCTTCTTGCACCTTTCAGCAAAATCACCAATTGCCATACCATTTGACTCGTCATTATTGTACCTTAATCCTTCTTTTACATTATCCTACTGCAGTGCAGTAGCGTAAATCACTATTTCCATAAGTAGATATTAGTAGTTTTCCCTAGTTTCTGTCCTGTCAAAGTAGGTGAAGCAAAAATTTCAAGAATTTTGAGTTTGTAACAGAAAATTTTTAGAGTTTTGACTTTTTATGAGTTGTAAAAAATTGATGAAAAAGTTTAATATTGTTTGATTGTACAATGAATTTTATTGAAGTTTGTTAAAAAAAGGAGAGAAAATTTGATGGAATTTTTTAATAAAAAAATGATGCAATTTGTTAAAAAGTAAGGAGAGAGAAGATTTAATGTAATTTTATTTTTATGAAAAAAATATTAAAGTTAGTGTGAAAAGTTATTGAAATTTATATAAAACTTTTGAGATTTTGACGTTTTAAATTTTTTTTAAAAAATTTCGTATTTTTTCCAAACCAAACATCACCTAAGTCGTTTCAATTAAAATCATAACAAAAATTTCTCATTCCAGAAAAAATACATAAGGGAAAATCAAATCAATTGCTGATACCATATTGACGGAGTTGGGAGTCATACGGATTGACATTTTTTTTTATGCATATGAATTGACATCTAAATGTTTTGATAGAATTGTGAATATTTACGTAGATTTGAAGTTTTATAGATTTTTGTATAAAAATTAGTGAAATTTTTTAAAGATATTTAATTTTTTTTAGAGTTTGTAAAAAGTGTAAAGAGAAATGATTTGATGTAATTTTTTAATAAAAAATATTAGAATTTGGTAAAAAAAAGTATAAAAAGAGAAGATTTGTTAGAATTTTTTTGAAAATGCATTAAATTTGTGTGAAAAATTGTTGGAATTTGAGTAAAAAATATTAGTTTTTGTGTATGATTTTTTGAGATTTTGGATGTTTTTCTTGTGAATTTTGTTGAATACATTGTATCCCAAAATACTTTTGCAAACAAATATGCCCAAAGTATTCTATGAATTTTTCCATTTCAGTAGTAAATCAAATTGTTCAAAAGCTTTTGATGATTTGCTTTCAATGGAAGACATTGAAAGAAAAACGTTCTACAGGAAGAAGTGAAGTTCCTGCTTTAAATTGCAGCTTATTTCAATGAATAAACCAGCAAATATTTATCATTTCTTGTGGCTAAATCTAACATTTCATTGTAAAGAAAACTCACAGCAGGGGGAGCCATCCTGGAAGGAACAAAGTGACTACTTGGATATGCTTCAGTCCAGTACCTCTTAAGAAAATTCATTGCTTCTCTCCTACTGCTCCTTGAAGAGTTCACGACCTATAATCATTCTTCTGATCTCACTAGTCCCTGCCCCAATCTCATAAAGCTTAGCATCTCGAAGCAGACGACCAGTTGTATACTCGTTCACGTATCCATTACCGCCTAAGCATTGTATGGCCTGCAACATCAGATATATCAGAAGTGAATGACACGATTTGCAAACTATTCCTCAGACAATGTACTTATATTGGTGAAGTCCATTGTTCTGTAGAACTCTATTGTTGCTATGGTGCTGTTGGTCCCAGGTCACGAAAAGGAGGGGCACTGTTTGATCGGTTTTACATTTCTCTTAGTGAAAAACCTATGGAGACGGTCACAAGAATACATAAATTTGTTGCTCCAGGCTTTAGTTAGGGCATCCAAGCAATATTGCTCTCCTAGTGCCCCCAGCACCCCCAAAACCCAAAAATTAAAAACAGCGTTATGGCCCTACAAAAAGCAAACCTTGCAAGGCCTACTACAGATGTTCATGATATTTTTAGCTTAATTAAACTAAAGATCATTTCTCATGTGGCATAAACAGATTCTTTAGGAGGCAGAATGATAAAAAAAAAAAAAAAAAAAAGAAAAAAAAGCTAATTACCTCTACAGTTCCTGTGGTATTGACTTTTAACAAATCAGTTTTTTGGGCAATTTTGAACGAGACAATTTCTGTGGTCCGTTTTTTGGACATATGGATCATTTCGTCTACCAAAAATTAGCTGACTAATGGAAGACCGATATGGGGTCAGGGTTGAATAGCCTATCCTGAACCCTGTCTCAGTTTGTAGGCTAACGTTTGGTAGACAAAAAGACCAAAAAATGAAGCACAAGGACCAGCATATTCAATGTTATACTTCAAGATTGATTTATTAAAAGTCAATACCACAAGAACTGTAGTGACAATTAAGTAAAAAAAAAAAATTGCAAGTAATATGTACTGAATGACAAAATTCAACCATCATATGAGCGGAACTAGAAATGTATGCAAGTAGAAGTGCTGCGGTGAACTTTCACCTGCAAAGCCACTTGAGTGGCTCTTTCAGCCGCACAAAGTATAACCCCAGCACAATCCTGAAAATTTGTGCTCAAGTAAGTTCTCTTATACTTCCATTTAAACATTCTATGCTATGACATGAGAACCTTATATTTTGTCTTGGATTAAAGTACATAATGATTAGAAGGATAAATAAGTAAATAATTAGCTGCTGCATGACGCACAAACCAAAAAGTACTGCCATTTGTTAATAAAATTCATAGAAGCAACGGGAAACAGCAAAACAGAAACTATAATAATACAAAAGTGGGGACCAAAAGAGTGGGCAGGGGGTGGCAGATCATTCAATGGGTCCGCATTTATCAACCTAAAATGAAAACTGGAATAAACCTGGTAATTATGTACCAACATCGCAGCATTTCTTCACATGGAACTTAATGGTCTTGTGAACAGATCTTCAGTCCACCTAATTTTTTCCAAGTATTTTATAGCTGCCATCATCATGGCAATTGTAGCAGTAGTAGATGATAGATCCCTTCTTATTGAATCATAATATTGTAGAAACAATGACCCCAACTAATTTTTTTTTTTTATAAGCCAACCACTTCAATTACTAGACAGGGAACCTGTTTATACATTGTGCACGTGGGAATACCCACAGGAGCAGACCCACGCAATACCTTGAAATGAATGTATGCTTTGTACATAGCCAAAAAAAAGAACCCCCATTTTGCTGAAACTATAAAAGAACATATTATCTAAATGATTGAGCTATTAATAAAGAAGGCCAGTAATCTATATAACACTCACACTCTTTAGCATTCATGTAGATGAAATGAAATATAATAGTAATCATAACAAAAAATAAAAAAAGAGAGAAGCAAAGACAACAAAGAGTAGGCAGTATTTTCATTATAATGGACCCAAGTTTACAAGATGTATTGATAATGACAAGACAGCAAAATGCTGACCAGAGACTCAAAATTAATAAATGAATTAAGATCTGAAGAGTAACCCTCGGACCAAGAAGAAAAATAAAGGTAACTAAACATAAAATAAAGCAAAAACAAGATTCAAACCCCACCTTAGGGTTAACTTTTCCGTTGTCACAGTCCTTAGCAACAGAATACACATAGGACCTGAAAAAGAGAGAGGATATGATAGACTGCTGCCACGTGACAATTAATGACTACAAAAAACAGAGCATCATGAAATCAGAATCCCATACCTTGATGATTGCAAAGAAGTATACATGTCAGCAATTTTGCCCTGTAATTGCAGCTCCATAGTTCAGCAAAAGAGATAAAATTATTTGCAAAGATATTGACTGCAGAAAAGCAGAATGAATAGTTGTGTCAATAATAATTGCGAACATGTATTAACTGAAATTCACCAATTGGATGGCCAAACTGCTCTCGCTGTCGAACATAAGGAAGTACAATATCAAGACATGCCTGCATAGTACCCAGCGGCCAATACAAGCTGCTCCAAATCTAACCCTGACATCATGACATAGACTCCTGAAATCAAAGATAACCATCATATGAGCATATTGTGTCATAGATGACTGGAATGGTAACCACAAACATTTCTATTGAGCTATTACAGTGACACAATGATGTGACCTGACAACTATGTTTGATTAAAACAATATTTTGGACACACAAAACATCAATAAGCAGAAGCAAACTAAACAAAATCACAAGGTCTATCATTTCAATTAGCATTGTCAACTAGTTCAACATGTAGTGGCGAATTCACAGTAAGGCCCATGTAAGAGCGCATCAGGTATTTTCTAGAACAGATCAATCAGGTTCACAAAGTTACAAGAGAAACCATATTTGAGCATGTAATATGTTGTCGCTTACATTAGATACCCAATATCACTAAGGTGATCAACTTCGAGAACAATACTACAAGAAAATTGAATGCAACCTTTTCCTTCCTGCCCAAGAACATTTTCTTCTGGAACAAAGCAATTTTCTAACACAAGCTCACATCTGCCCAGACCATTGCCACAATTAGTAGAAGGAAGGAAAACAGGAGCTGGAACTGGACTTCAACAAAGAGTAATTCACTTAAAGCAATAAAGACATATGTATCACTTCCCCGCATTCCAAGTTTGTCCAATTTCTGGGCAGTACTGAATCTGCAGTCACCAATTGAAAGAAAATTTACAAAAACAGCAAGATTGAAGATGTTCCTGTTTCAAGCTCCTACATATATAAATTCCAGAAGTACATTTTCCTTTTAATCATCCCAAGAAATCTTCATTTTGTTCTTTTTTGAAAACATTGTAGGATCCTTTGGCATAGATGGGAGGATATCAGTCCATCTTTTCAGTAGTACTTATTTATCTTTCTCTTTCTGCATTAACTTATTTTAGTTGAGGCGGCAGTAACAATCATATTTTAAATTGATCCCATGGTGGTCCAACAGTTAAAAAGACCATCAAAAGCTACAGGCTTTTTGAATATAGTGTAGATGCCACCTACAGGCTTTTCCCAAAGCCCAGTCCTGAATAGGCTATAGCCTGAAATAAGAAAATTGCTCAAGTATGTTTCACAATGAAATTCAACACGTTTGAATTGCAAGTTTGAAATGAGAACCATTAAATAAGCTTTAACGCAAGTACCCGGGCATTCCCTTTTCAATAATGAATGCAGTAATTCCTTTTGAGCCAGCTGTGATGTCCGTTTTTGCATAAACAACCTAGCCCAATTCCACAAATCAGTCACAAGGAATTTATTTGCTGAAGTAGTACAGACAAGAAAGCCAATTCGATGGTTGCAAGTGTAGTGTTTTGTGTGTTGAACTCATAGGACTATGAAAACTCGCAGTTAAGACCATAGATGATTTGTGACATCAGGGTGATTCCAAAGGAAAGAATGGGTTTTTTTTTTCTTCTAATAATTGTCTTAATTGGGAAAGATAACTGTAAAATTGTATCTCATCAACTGGAACACAAGGAGAAAAGCCCACTTCACATCCATACCAATAAAGGTGATTTACTGAATACTAAAGAAGATGCTTCGGAAATCAGTAACATTTCTGATCACTGAAACATAACCTCAGGCCTAACATGATCACTACAGGAAAGAAACTTCCCCATACAATAGTATACATGCAATAGGGCACAATGTTGCACAATGGCATCTCAAATATAAAAGCTGACCCTCAACCTGTATAGCTGTTACTGGCATCCCTGCGAAACTAATGGCTACTTTGAGACAGTATCATGAAACAAGAAGTTCTTTGTATTCATATATGTTAGCCTAGTCTCCAAGTGAACTACAGGAAATCCAAAACCCTCTCCCACTCATAAGCACTTTGAAACAAGAAGTTCTTTGCATTCATATATGTTCACCTAGTCTCCAAGTAAACTAAAGAAAATCCAAAACCCTCTCCCACTCATAAGCAAAGCAAATTGGAAGTGCAAATTTCAAGAATCAACTATATGTTGGTCGACATGTACCTCATTGAGAAAAGAATTTGGAAGAGCAAGAACAAATTTCAAGAACACTGTAACACACTATATATTAGGTGACATTTATCTCACGCAGAATGAACAGATGATAATAGCTAGGCATAAGAAGGGGAAAATGATTCTAAACAAGAAAATTACCAATGTCTGAGCAACTGGACCATTGGTGCACCACATCTTGTTCCCGTTTATAACATAACCGCCGTCTACACGATCATCAGCCTTGCATTACATACTAACAACGTCAGATCCAGCTGAAGACAACACAGTCAAATCAGCAAAACTAGATAAAGAAAGGTAGATAGTTCTCAACAACTCCATAAATATAAGACAGCGAAAAATAGTAGTGTGCATAAGTTACCATTGGGTTCACTCATTGCAAGGGCACCTACATGCTCCCCACTGATAAGCTTTACAAAAAGAGATTCACTTAATTAGCTGAAAAGAAGTCTGTGAACATCGGAGAGAACTGATCCAGATAAAGGTATTTGAGGATATGAAGAGGGGAAGTGGAATCATGCATCAAAACAGCTGGGAAATTCAATTCAACTAAACAGGAGGTTTTTCCCCTTTTTTTTTTTTTTTTTGGTATTTCTTCCAATTTAACTCACTCAGATTACCAAGAGTAGGCCTTATGATTTTTTTTCTAATGCGGATCACACAAATATCGTTTAAAGCTTTTCACTTGTAAACAGCTGCTGCTTTTGATAAACCAGTGGCAACCGATTTGCTTAGTTCATTGTAGTATTTGACTATCACTTCCGCTGGACTCATCAAAAGCTTGCTCTTTGATAAGCCATTCTTTAGGAAGTGGTCTACCTTTTCTTCTCCAGCTATGATTTGTTGGGTTTCTAGTCTCTTCCTTGTGCAATAAACTTCCTACAGCATGCAGTTAAAGAATCCAGAAATTGCATCATGGGCTAGACCCAACCCCCCCCCAACAAAAAAAAAAAGGAGGAAAACTTATGATAAATGCATGAAACACACATAAGCAACGTCCCCATAATTCATGTAAAAAGACTGTTCTTATCAGACATCGAATGATGTAAGAAGGTCCCAAATATTGCCCCTAGAGGAGTCTCAACCTAAAAACCATGGTTACATATAACCTCATATAAGTCAGAGTCACTTGAAACAACAAACGTTGCTATGTCTGGCATCCAATTGTAAACTGCTATATTGCACATTCTTATGCTTTAATTGCTGAAGCAGTTGCATAAGAGCCATAAGAGTATGGTAATAACACAAGCAGAAAAGACTTCAGTTATGAAACAATTTCAGTTCGACTTGCAAGTTGTTATATATTCGTATTATTGTAGATCCTTGGTCTTTAACAAGCGCATAAGTGATCCACTAAGCAGCATGAGTAAAGCAAAATCTATCTGGGAAACCAGTATTTGTCATCTGAAACTTTTTTTTCATAAGTAGTATTTGTCATCTGAAACTAGCACGGCCATAAGTGTTATAGTGGAAATACATAATATTGACATGGATAAACATAGAACCTTCGGCAAGTATTTCTGTTTCTGAGCAGCATTTCCGTTCCTCACCTAAAGATAGAGGAAACAACGAGGGTTATAAATGCCTAATGTCAGAGTCCAGATATTATTTCAAGGTGAACATCGGTTCTTTTGATTACCAATTGATTAATGCATAGGTTAGAATGGGCACCATAGGAGAGGCCAACAGACCCAGAAGCACGACTTATTTCTTCCATCGCTATACAGTGATACAAGTAACCAAGACCAAGGCCACCATATTCCTCTAAAAACGAACAGAGTGTTAGGTATAGAAAAGTATGTTAGAACATGGTTGCAATTTATAACAATGTTTAAAGAGGGCCCTAAGTTTGTCACAAATGCTGCATAGAGGACTAGACTCGAGAAAGCTTACAAATGATGAATTTAAAGCACTCAATTCAATTAACTTATTGATCATTCCTAGTGAATTATATTCCACAAATCCAAATCCAAATCTCATAAAAAGTTGTGGCAAAAGTGAATGTAGAGATCAATATGTAGCATGCAGCACTAGTTGCAGCTCAAACAAGGATGTCAGGCACATCCTTTGATTCCGGCTTCCATAGTTTGGACAGCTGCTGACAAATGATCACTACCAAACTGAATTAATCCATCCCAAAAATCATGCCAAAATTAGCAACACATATATTGTACAATCCAGATCCAATGGAGAACCAGCACATATTTCTCGTTCTAGTGAATTAGAGAACATCAAAACAAAACTAAGAAAAATGGAAAACGCAAAGTATTTGAAGAAGACAAACTGCTAACTACTACAACAGAAAGCGGTGAAAGCTCGAATAGAAGATGGAGCTTCAACTAGAATCCCTCTAAATGATGAAAACTGTACCTGGTGCTGTGATTCCATGGAGATTGAACTCGCCCATAAGTTTCCACAAGTTAACCTCCTGAAAAAGGAAAGTCATATATACAGATTTCCTGTTCATTGGTAAGTACATTCAGATTTCAAGTATACGAGAAATTATAAACAAGACAAAAGTAACGGTTCTACAGACCTGTGGAAAAGAATTCTTTTGGTCTATCCTTGAAGCATGCGGGGAAATCTTTTCTTGCGCAAATTGAGCAACGCTTTCTTTGAACTACATTCATTCCATATAAAGATGTCAAATTCCAGTCATTAAACAATAAAACAATGGTCATTGACGAAGGATCTTCCAAAAATACTCCTTCAAAGAATCTCAAATTATCAAATATCCGCAGATCACGTCCCCTCTTTTATTTGCATATTTAGACATCAAATCAATCAAACATGTTTTTAAATCTTTGTGTTAGTGCATAAGAGGAAAGCCATTGCGGAAAAAAGAGAAAAAAAAAATACAAACAAAATAAAGAAGCACTTTTATATCTCTCAATGCTAAATGCATACAAGATTATGAATGAAGGAACAAATATGTCAGGGGAAAAAAAAAACGAAATACAAACACCCAAAGCATATCGAAAAAAGAATGTGTCACTGAATGGCGAAGCAAAGGATGGAAGTCTAAGTAGGGACCGGACTGGACTTGAGCATCAGAGAAACAGAACCTTTGTCCACCGGGAATTTACTATCCAATCCAATAACTTTTTGAGCTGGTTCTTAAATACACGTACATAATTTCGAGAGAGAGAGAGATAGACCTGTATCTGAGTATCATCGAAGAGTAGAGCGGTAGAAAAGGAAGCACAGAGTCTCTTCCCTCTGGATATTGCGGCACACATAGACCTCGCTACAAAAAGCCTTTGCATAGTCACCCCTCTAATATCAGTTTCGACGACAGAGGAAGAATCTTTAGAGGCTGAAGCAGACGAAGAGCAAGAAGAAGATATATTTATATATTGTCTGTACAAATTCAAATCACCCATGCTGCTATACATATAACGCACTATATAATAAAATAGCGGTTATTCGTGGGATTATCCAAATTTGGATCGACCCATAGATGGCGGTGTTATAAGATACATGCGAGCTCTTGTGATGAGACCGTTCCGAAGCCCAAGTGCCTCGAACCGCTGTTTTGATTAAACGGTTGAAATGTTTCTTTAAGTCCACTGGTACTGGGCACAGGTGATCATAACTGAGGGGGATCGATAAGAAGGAAATCGGGACGAGTTTCATGTACTACGCTGAAGGAGACTGGGAGTGGCAAGAGACATTATACGGAGTGACAGACTGTGGCGTCGGGTACGGAGTGGCTTATAGCAAGTCTCTCTTAAGTTTATGTGCAGCGTATTGTCGAGCAGAGAGAGGTAGTGTCTACGATATGTATGAATTCTACTTAAGTTAAGAGAAGGGGTGGCAAGTATCCGTCTTCAGAACGGCCATAACAATGTGTAATTGAACTATGGGCAAACAATCTTCCAAAGATATACTACCGAATAACACCAGGTATTGTACACACACATTGAAGAGTTTTATATATTATAATATATCTTTTACAAAAACATTACCCACTCAAGAGTGGTCCGAGTATTCTCCTCATTACTGTGTACAACACAATTTGCACCTATCTGAATCCTCTATTTACTGATTTTCTCTTCTATCTCTTATAACAATAGACGTCAAGTATAATCTGGTTGGATATATACCGGGACCACTTGTCCCACCACCCAGGTTCTTATTTTAGAGCCTGCGGTGCCTTAATGGTTTATGGTTGCTAACACGAGCGTCGATAGGTCTGAGCGTGCGGGTGAGCCTGGCAATCTAAGTGGAGAAGACCGTAATTGGCCCATAAGAATAATAACCCTCATACTTAAGCAAGATTCTTAGCTTGCCTCTCAATTTTTATTAGGAGTGTCTGGCTCTGACCCTTCTGTTCCACTCTCTTCGGCTACGCATTCACTCCTTGGCAGTGAGGATATCAGATGTTAATAAAAAATCTAATCTGATAATTTGCACCCATAATTATATCTAGCAAAGTATGCCAGAACGTAACTGAGATAAGCAAAGCGAAAAAAATAAACATTAAGATTAATTATAATATAATATAATAAAGTAATATATATTATAGAGAGAGAGAGAAAAGTAAAGTGACCCAATTCAGGACCAACCTAAATTTGATATCAAGTTAAATTAACTTTAATTTCCCAATAGTAATTTACAGAAAAATTCAATAAAAATTCCTAGGGTTGAGATCATTGAGGAGTTTGGGCCCACATATGACGTAGGGGAAGAGTTTTATTAATCATTTTTCTATTAATCAGTCCAGATGTGGACTATAAGTGGGGGCCGGTACTACAATCCTTATCCAAAGTAATTTAGACTTGTCCTTGACGTATACTTGAAGAGCTTGGACTTCCTCAGGCATAGATATATATTTGACGGAGTAATCAAGCAAAGGTAATTTAAAGAAACAAATTACAGACATAATTTGCAACCTAATTAGATTAGTGTTGCAGATTATAGCACAGAACTACCCCACAATTCCTCACTTGCTAGTGAGCTTGCAACGAATAGCAATACATGCACCCACTTACCCAAAAAAAAAATAGCAATACACCCACAGATTTTCAGCTACACTTTTATTGTAATAAGTTGCTAATTGCTTTCTGTGACGCCTAATGACACATTCGTATAACTTAACATCTATCTTCAGGCGGAAATATTTTGCACCCTCGAAAGTGTCTGTCTGAAATGTTGCAATCCCTCTAGTCATGAAAAAGTCTCCTGTCCCGCCAACCACGGAGAGATCCCTAGATTCTTCAGCCATTAAGTCGGCACCCATCATGTTTATCGTACCTTTGTGCTGGGTCGAGTTGAAGACCAACGTCAAGGCATACCATGCGTTATAATCGTCCTTCTTGTTGTAGAAATAGAAGCCTTGAGCTCGTGCAACAGGATGGGATAGAAAATTGTTGTCTTCTGTCATTGGGTTATCAAAGACAACCAGCATCCCAAATTTGAAGTTGCCTAGCGTAGTCTGATTGGTGGCTTTAGCTGATGTTGCATTAGCGGCATCTGTGCCATTGAAGAGAACTTCATGGTAATAGAGCTCGAAATGCTTGCATGGCTTTCGCTGTCTCAAATATGAGTTTTTGTATGCCAAAACAGATTGGCATGTAAGGATGAGGATCAAGAGAACGAAACAAGATTTCCCTACAAGCTCCGGCCTCATCCTGCTTGTTTTTTGGCTACTGATTGGGTTGGAGACCTCTCATGATCCTTGCTCGTCTTCCCTTCTAATTTATAACAGAAGAAATTTCATGCGTGCCTAATTGACATTTGACTCTTCCATATACTAATGTGATCCCTTCTATACTTGTGCTTAAAGAAATTTGTTGCTTAAAAAACGCATGTTTTGGTGGCCTAATTTTTCTTGGAAAACACCCACTTTATTCTCTTCCCTTCTGAATTATATCTTCCCACCCACCCAAAAAACAAAAAATATATAAAAAAATGTTAGTTAGTTATTAGCTACTAGAAGTAAACCCAATATTAAACAGCAAAGCACTTTGATTAGTGAACCTCTGCCCCTTGGGTCAATCCCATGAGATTGGTCGACAAGTTATAGAATATGAAGTAACACTATGGCCTGTGCAGTTAGATACAAGAGACAGCTCTTGGAGGCAATTCTAAAAACTCCCGAGAAAATATCTGATTGGACTTTTACACAGTGATGCTCAGACAGCGTAGCAGGGCTGCAGGAGATTCAGATAGCATCAACTCATTTAAATCTTTCAATCAGTATGGTATCTGAGACGAGATGATACCGTAGATCAGATATCGCAGAAATTCAAACACGGATTCGTTTGAGCTGCCAAATAAAACTTTTTCTTCAACTGCTTTCAGAATTAGCATATGTTGTTAGTTTAATTTAATTATTCTCCTTCTCAATGCATCTAATCTAGCACCACTGAGTCAAAGGATAACATGCCCCACCAATTTTGGTCAAGTACAGAGCACAGACATCACCTTCCTAACCCAGCTGAAATATTCCAACCCATTTTTCTTCTTTTTTATATTACAGAACGAAGAGGATTAAGACCAGTCAAACTCATAACCAGAAACTAGGCTAAAACCCGTTAACCTAACATGAATACAAATCCTGGAGTAGGTGTGATATGAAAAGAAATGGGGAGCAATTTTTTTTTCTTAATGCAAAAGCAAATCATTTGCGGGTTTAACTTGTATTTTAGACTATGAAGATGTAAGTATCACTCTTGATATTAAGGAGTTTGTTTTAATCATTTAAGAAGAATGGAGGCGAAACAGGAGCTATATAAATCAAGAAGAAAATAAAGGAGCTTGAACTCATTCCTGTTTTTGTTAGTGCCAGTGTAAAACAGAGTTCAAAGTTTTCATTGATCTATATATGGTGGTGTGTCAGTTGCCAAAGATTGCTGCTGCTGCTGCTGCATTCTAGTGAGGGGATTAGCAGCTTCTGTATCCATAGTTGCAGAAGAGAAGTGATGTTTGAATTCAAGCGAGAAAAAAACAGCGACTAGGCAAAAGGACAGACCATGAGACCATCCTGTATTAGCACTTACATAATTTATATCAGAACTCTGAAAGGACTGCTCCATGTTGCAATTGAAGTCCCTCCAAACCGCTTATAAAGTTCAGTTCTACCTAGCAAAGAATCAAGACAGTATTAGGCATTCTAGCAATTCTATCAGAATTCAGCCATCCAGTGGGACTCAACCAAATCAGGGGTGTTACGTTCTCTCCCATTCAAATCCTTGATATTGACCTCCAGGGTCCACATTGCACAGTTGTGCCTCACAACATGTGCTATACCTCATCCGCAGAGCTAGTTAATTCCTTTTGTTTGCTTCATTTCTACGACGAACCTAATCATTGCCACCACTAGAAAGTTTAGGCCCAAACAGGGCGGAAAGTTTGCAGTCGATGGCGTGGTTGTTGAGATTTCCTGCTTTAATAATCAAAGCGTCATGAAAAGGTTGGATCCAGCAGTGTGATTGGTGGTCTACCCTTCTTTTTTTTGGGTAGTAAATTGGAGGTTGACAAATAATTTGCGTAATTCCATTCCCCATTTTTAGCTTTCCCGCGATCCAGTGTGTTTCCAACAATTACAAAGAAAACAATGACAACGGGAGTTTAAGGAGGTTCGAAGATAACATCACAAACAGAAATCTCAAATGGACAAACATCAGGATCAAAAGAGCACGCAATGTTTTGCTTGGCAACCTACTTCTCTAATCCCATTTGGAAGATGATTATGCCTTCAAGGAATCCATAACATAGATCCCACATGATGGCTGCTGGAAAATATATTACTTATGCATGAATTATATCAGGTATTGGCCTCTTGGTTCCTCTTGGACATTCTGAATACTCTGCATATATTCAGCGAGTCTGTCAAAAAGTAATTCTGTAAATCACTATACAGAAAGAGGGCAGCACCAGCTTCTCCCCGCAAACTATCTGTAGAAAAGAAAAAGGTTAGAATGATGAAGAGGAGAGAAAAATAATAACAAGAAACAAGAGATTTAAGTGATTTGGTCTATAAGACCTACTTCCATTGTAAAAGTCCTCTATGACTATATTTTATATTATAAATGCATATAGATTACAAGTTAAAAGTTTCTACAATATAAAGTATTATAAGTAAATATTCCTACATTTAAATTTGGATATCTGATATTTGATAACAATATCATATTTAAATTTGATATCGTGATATAATAATATCATATCAAATCTTGTGTAAATTTGATTACGATATTTCTAACGTGTAGCGCTGCAACATCCTGACCGTGAGAATCTTCCCATTTTTCATCTATATACACTGGTGCCAATGCCAGAGGACAGAAACTGATCGAATTGACTCAATTTTTGGCTGACCAATCACCTAACACCAATCACCTAACACATTGCACCACACTTCTGTTTATTTTTTTTCATCAAATTAGATAAAAAATTGACTTTTTATTTTAAAAAAGATAATGAAATGACATTACATGCTATCACCTTTTTAGGGTATAATCATCATTATTTAAAAAAATATTAATTTATGAAAAAAATTAAAAAAGAGGGTGCAAAATGTTAGGACGAGTAATTCATGGATGCAAAGTCTCAAACGTAGTAGTTGAGAGTATAAAGTGCAAAATCTACAGTATTTCCTACTTGAAAAGTTTAAAAATAATTCATTGACTACAAACGTTTTCCCAAATCAAAATTATTATTTATTATTATTATTTATTATTTTAAGTACTGTAAACCAAAACAACAACTACTAAGAGTCACAAACCAGCAACATATACTGGAATGTCCGATAAAGCAATAAAATCAAAGCAATTAAGGGAAGCTGCCCACTTAGCCAGCCGATGAGCAAGCTTATTCTGCCGACGAGGAATCCGGTGGATAGAGTGCAAAGGAGAAGAAGAAAAGAAGCTTCTGATAGTAGTCCTCCAGTCCTCCATTTGCCAACCGACAGAAGGGTTGTTGCTCAAAACATCAGTAACCAAAGACAAGCAAGCAGTCACATTCAAGCATCATCTGAGGCCAAATGTGTTCTCCCACTGCCTTAATTGTGGGAAGAAGAATTTTCAGCCCATTCGAGGTGTCTTGTGGACCAACTTCCAGATCCAGGAATGCTGAACCCAATTTGTTGAGATTAGTTAGAGCATCTGTGTTTGGGCTCGGCCCAAGTTTTTCAATTTCCTAATCTTACTTCAAAGTTGTCGAGGAGAAATCAAACAATACTAGAGAAGGTAGATATATCTATTCTATTAAGCACTAGGCCGAGCCATGAAAAATGGGAGCAGCTCACTACTAGTTGATTTTACTCCCATTTCCTCCCCCGTTCGCAATTTGATTGACAGAAATGTAAGCATGCATGGAGGACTGAGGAGGAGCGAAGGCGTGACTAGCTATAGATCACTTCAGAGTCTTTTTTTTTGAGAGGGACGAGTTAGGTGAGTTGGTTAAATGGTGAAATAGAATAATGTTCATCAAATGATGTGGCTTATTACTTATTAGAGGCTGTAGGATCAACTTGCGGTGACCTGGCAAAAACAACTTTACTTTGTTCTCCTTCTCAAAATGAAGTTCACTTGACACCTGAAGCAAAATTGACAATTGATGGATTTGGATTAGAAATCAAATTCTGTCTGATCCAGACGTACGTGATTTTGATAACTACATACCGAAAAAAAAAAAACGAAAACAAAATAGCTACTTAAGTGAATAAGGCGGCGATCTGTCAAAATGGGTCATAAATAACAATCTCTATTAGAGATTATTACAGTTCCCTCTGTATAGTTTACACGGAATGTTTAGTTACTATGGACCCGATTGTTGGAGAGACCTTTGGTTTGTCGGAGGCAGCATCTTTGACTAGGAGGCTTAATTGGAGTAAGGTGTTGTTCGAATGTGATTCTTTTGTGGTATGCAAAGATGTGCTCTCTTTGGAGCCATCTCAGCTTTGGGCTGCCACGGGTATGGTGGAGCACATCCGAAAGTGTTTTGAGGAGCGTTGGGATTGGAAGGTAGCCTGGATTTTGAGGAGGTGCAATGTGTAGGAACTTGTTAGCTAAGTGGGCAGCTCGTCTTAGTGTTGTTGATTTTGTTCCGTTTTCTGTTATTCTTGAGTATATCCGGGTTTGTGATATGCATTCGTGACTTTGATTTTTTTTTGCTTATGTTATGAGGTTTGTTTTCAGCAAAAAAAAAAAAAAAAAAGGAATAAGGTAGCTTATCAAAGCCAAACTTTGTGCAATTTTTAGAGAAACACGGCGGCCAATTCAATCACGAGGATAAGATAAGATATTGAAGGCCAAAGTTATGGTTCTAGTTTCTCCTTTGGGAAAGCAGGGTTCAATCATTTTTCTGCGTTCCAAACTTTTTTCTTCAATCGATGAAGTGGGTGGAAAAATGGTGGGGGTAGGTATTCACTTGGAATTTAGAGATAATCCAAATGATAAGCAACGTCGTCGTACATATTGTTTGTTTATGGTAGGTAAGCTCTTGGACGTTATAAGTCCCCCCCTACCCCCCCCCCCCCCCCCCCCGGCCCCAATGACTTTGAAAAGCATATTAATTAGGCTCTCTAGTCTCCATGCATCTCATCTGGCGCCTAGGACCACCACGTACGACTGGCAACAACTTTGGACAAGTACAAGGCCCGATCGAGATATATCGTAACCCCATGAGTTGAATAATCCAAGTATATCCATTTGCCATCTCTTATGATTGTGTTGATCAATTGTATTCTAATTATTTCACGCATGATTAGGACCTAATTTTGAAACTCTTAACCACAAACTATGCAGAAGAGAAAAGTGCATTTAATTAATTGTGCATATATTATAACCATACGAATCTTGTGGTAGGTGTGATACGTTCCACAGTAAATTGCCTCCAAGCATTATTTAAAATGGATACTTGACGTGGTTTTATGGCCTCTCTGGAATGGAACATACAATATTAATGCTAGCCAGCTCCATGATTCATCTTGAAAGCTAATTAAGCTAAATCGATCATATAAAAAAAAATGTAGAACCTGTTATGTAGTTGCTTAGAGTATATCAAGCCTGATTTGGGGCTTGTGCCATGTGTTCTCCATGAACAGATCATGAATGGACCCTCAAACTTATTGGTTGTTCATGTCATTGAAGAGACTTATGATCTCTTCACAAAGCTTTTAAGCTTATCAAGAGTAAAAACATAAGAAAAACAAATCTCATCTTCTACAGAGGAACGCTCATAACACTAAGTCATGCATGTTTGGCAAATGAGAATTTTCAAAAGTTCTTCACACGTCCAAAACTTTTACTGCCAAACATAACTGGATTTCCAAATAATATCAATCACTCTACACCTCCCATGTTCATGAATGTTTTGATCCGTCAAAAACACTATACTCTGTCCTGCTGCAGTATGGGCAGTGCAATTAATATATCTAAGAGTTTCGGATATTATCCAATAAGAAGGGTTTCGGTTTTTCAAATGAAAGATTTGAAAATCTATTAATTCTAACAACTGATTGCAAAGTTGATTATTAGGACCTTTCAATTCATAGAAGTGGATCTGAACCTATGAATAGAGATATTTCTAAAAATTACAAAGAAGAAAGGAAGGGAGTTAGATAGAAATATAATAAATTATGACAAAAAAAGAAGTAATTTGGATAAAAAGAAAGGAAGTGACTTAAACCAGTCAACCGAATATTGATGCGTTTTGGACATCACTGACGTACCCACATGGCTCGACTAAGTGGCGGGTCCGTTCAGTTCATGTTGAAAACGAACAATAGAATTGCCTATTCATGCGAGAATAATTTTTTTTTCTCCAAACAAAAGATGGAAGAGGACGGCCAAGCGTGACCATAGTAGCTCTCTACCAATTATAACATGTTCGGATTGAGCCATAAATATTAAATCAAGAGGTTTAGACAGTTACCACAGTCCCATAAAAATACAACGAACTTTGATCACCGGAGGTTTAATCCTAAGACCTCTAGTCGCCTAGCCTAATTTTGAATGAATACCAAAACTAATTGAACCACCACTTCCACGGTAAGCAAAGTAAGTTTCGTCAATGTGTTAACGTCTCTGAGTATGTAAATTCTTTAACATGAGTCTCCTAGAGCATCATCCTTGGTTTTTCACATCTTTTTGACATTATCAAAGGGTAAGTACGATTCGTAAGATCATTAACTTATTTTGAAATTATTGAGATTCCTATGGGGAAGTGTTGGAACACTGTTTAAGTGATCTATATATTATTTCCTAAATGTTTAGAATGCTAAGACAAGGAATTAATTTTTCATATAACAAATATAGCCCTTAAGATCGGCCCTAAGGAATGGAAGTATCCGGCCTGATGATGAACTGGATTGGGTCTTGGGTTTGATCATTCCACAAGCAAACAATTGAGGGACTATCTATGTATAATTTCTGAAGTTCTTTCACCTAAGAGTGAGGGTAAATCGATACAAAAAGAGAAAAACAAGTAACCCTTCACTCTTGAACTGGGAATTTGAAATTCCTTACACAGAGAGAGAGAGAGAATAAGATCATGTAAAATAGGAAACCAAATTACAGGGAAAGCTCCGCCGCATTGACGAAGAAAACTGTGCAAATGAAACTTTGTTTTTATTTGAAGACACCCAAGTAGGAAACAAGAAGATACATAGTTGCAAGTTGCAACCTAACAGAGCAGGTTGCAGAGCATTGGACAGTCGCAAGCTACACTTGCTAGCGAGCTTTTAATATACAATTGCAACACCCTGCCGCACCTATTGCGACATATGCGAGCTGCATCCTACGTCTAATAACACTCGTACAACTTAATATCCATCTTGAGGCGAAAGTATTTTGCGCCCTGGAAAATGTCAGTCTTAATTGTTGCAATTCCTCTCGTCATGAAAAAGTCCCCCGTCCCACCAACCACTGAGAGATCCCTACTCTCCTCTGCCATCAAGTCTGCACCCATAATATTTATTGTGCCTTTGTTCTCGGTCGAGTTGAAGACCAGAGTGAAGGCAAACCAGGCATTGTAATCGTTCTTCTTGTTGTAGAAATAGAAGCCTTGAGCTCGTCCAACCGGAGGAGACAGAAGATGATTGTCTTTTGTAACAGGATCATCAAAGACAACCAGCATGCCAAATTTGAAGTTGCCAAGGGCAGTCTGATTTGCAGCTTTGGCCGATGTTGCATTAGCTGCATCTGTGCCGTCAAAGAGAATATCATGGTAATAGAGCTCAAGATGTTTGCAAGGTTTTGGCTGTCTAAATGACTTCTGGGATGCCAAAACAGATTGGAATGAAAGGAGGATCAGGAAGAAGATGAAACAAGATTTCTCTGCGAGTTCCCTCATGCTTGTGTTTGGCTAATGGCTGTGTCAAAGAGACCGATCTTAGTGAAGTTTATATAGGAGCTTCCAAGTGCGTAATGCATATAATTTATAACAATTTTGTTTAGACAGCAGAATTTGTACGCATATAATAATCACAAAGCGATTAGAAACGGTTACGTAGTCGGTCCTAATAGAAAGGTCCCAATGACTAAAATAGACGGCTCAGATCGAAAACTCCATTATTCTGCCCAAAAGATAATATAGAGCTGGTCCTTCCAAGAGTTCGAAAGGGAACTAAGTCGCACTCAGTTACATGTGCTGCTTTTTGACTCGGTGTCTTACCTTGCCAAAAATCCTGAGCTCAATTTCGGTCTAATTTATTGTAATCGAGATTAGTTGAGGCAAGGGACCGAACTCCTCTTGTAGCCCACGAAAAACAGACGTATCTTTGCTAAGGTAATTGACTTAAAAGAGGCAGGGGAGGATGAGAGCCCTAAGCTAGCATAAGTGGCAACCAAGCCTTCTCAAAATGAAAGGAAAAAGTCATAGTTAGGTCCCTATTTATAGAGCAAAATCAATTATAGAGCAAAATCAATTTCACATCTACTATTATCAAAACGGCAATTTGAGCCCTTTATCTTTTGAAAATCATCAATGTACGCTCCCGTTTAAATTAAAATAATGTAAAATTACTGAAATGCCCTTCAAGATAAAATTTTAAAAAATAAATAAAAATTTAAGAAATCAATTAAAAATAAATAGATTATTGAAATAGAGTTTCAATAGTTTTATTTAAATATATATATATATATATAAAAATATAAATTTAAAAATTTTTTTTTTTAAATTTTTTTTTTAGTAATTTTGTATTTGAGGGGCATTTTAGTCATTTTATATATTTTTCCGTCCCACTTAACGCTTAATTTGGACGGGGAGCGTACATTGATGATTTTCAAAAGATAAATGGCTCGAATTGCTGTTTTAATAATAGCGGATACGAAATTAATTTTACTCTATGGATACAAGGCTAATTATGACTTTTCAAACAATCCTCATCCCCTGATATACACAAAAGCCTATTCGGGCAAAACTGGTATTAACAAAAAAGAAAAGAAAACGAATAACACTAGTGACCACATCCCAGAAGTATCACTTATCAATTTACTCATGGCCTTCTCTGTGTTTTTTTTTTTTTTTCTAAGCAATGGTGGATTTCATTTCCTAGGGAAGAGAGAATACAAGTGCAGAATCTGGAACCATCCATGGCTGGAAACGTTCAAATGGGGTACAAAGACCCACTACATCACTTTCAAAGGCTCAAAGGGCCAGAAACAACCTAAAGACTGTAAGGGTCCCAGCACAATAGGATATAAGGGCCTCACCCAACCGGGTCCATAGACCCACAAACCTAACCCAGGTCTAAAGACCCGAGGCACAACAGAACCCGCTGAGAACGACGGATATAGTCACCGGAGAAGGAGGAGCCGAACAAACACCTGCAACAAAAGAGCCCACAGAGGAGAAACTCGGTCAAAAAGGGAGAAGACACCAGACACGTCAGATCCACGCGCCTCAAGAGTGGCGTGTGGAGAGCCAAGAACCGGTCAGGGACAACGTCGAAGATTTGGAGCCGCTGATGCCAACCAAGGGGCGTGTGCTCATCAAAGAATGCCTTGCCGTCGCTGAGAAGTCTTCACCGGAGCAAGAACCAGGAAACAAAACCACCAATATTATATCAAGAAAACACAAAGAAACAACTTTTAACCGGCCGACGGCAGGCCAGGAGGTGGGTGGACAGGAGGAGGAACTCCTCCCATCGCCCGGAGAATGGATGAGTGTGGGAGGGGGTTGCAAAAGAGAGAAAAGGGGGGAGTCTAGAGAGAAGGAGGCCCTCTCTGTCTAGACTTTTCGAAAAGTTGTTTCTTCCCCTGTGTTCAGTGTTGAAGCAAAAGCGAGAAGCAAATTAGTTTGTTGACGGAGAGAGAGAGAACAGGGAAGGAAAAAGGTGGAGTTTAGCAATCATGGCCTACTCTGTTATTCTGTCAAACATGTGGAATCCATTTACGGAGCTCTAATGATCAAATAGCAGCTTTTTTTGGCAAGGCAGGGGGCAGAGGGTCTTAGAAACAGGTATGATGGAATTGAACATGCCTCGTTGTTGTCTAAAAGGTATGCTTCGGCTTCAGAATTTTGGTAGTATTAGTGGTTAATTTTTTAGTTTTTCTTATTATTTTGTTTTATTAGCTTGCTGATAACCTTTCTCACCATAATTACTAATTTACTATCTTAAAAACAAGTAGCAGCAGAACAACCTCTGTAGAATAATGGGTAATTTAGCAGGAGCATGTTAGATTATTTACCATAAAAATATATGCGATTTAGGAATAAGACCACATGATGTACCATTTACTGAGATTTATCAACATGGTAAACATAACCTGGAAAACTTAGGAAAAGAAACATAATCTGACAACATTCGGTTACATTCTGTAATTCACTAGTTAGATTCTGCTTCTTTGTCAGGTAAATCTTCCTCCATCTGTATAATAAAATTTGGGGATGCTCGACTATTATATTGCTGCACGACCAAAACTGATGCTGGTGTTGAGAAGTCGGGAGAAGTCAATAAATTTCCTAGAGGCCCCAGCTCAGGGCAGTCATTCCTGCTTAAATCTAGCGCAACTTCTCCTTGAGGCATTCGACCCACCAAAAACAGATTGCAGCAGTTCAACTCAAGGAGCACGGAGATTGTATCTGCAGCATTTCCGACAGCTCTCTCTTGATATGCCGCAGAGTCATCCTTGAGACTGTTTTGCTTGAATTCAGCAAGGAACTCCTCGTCTTCTGCCCACCGTTTGATGCTCGGACTCGAGTCATCAATATTTATCTCGACAATCTCCTCCATGCTTTCAGGTTTCACTATGAAACGAATGACCGTCAGTCCTATACCAGGGTGCTCCGCCATTCGAGCCCCATAAGCAAGGGCTTCACGGTCATCACATCCCCCGAAGAAGGGGACTACAATGGAATAAGAAACATTACTTGCTGCTACTTGGGTCGTTCCGCCAAGCCCACGATCAACTAAAATCCCTACTGAACATTGTGCATGCTCAAGAACCTTGCGGTTGACCCAGCGGAAGTCATTTCGGGTAGTTTCCAGTGAACCATCCACTCTCTGGTGCTTATGGAATGGAAGAATTATGATTGCAGCTCCCTTCCTCTCAGCGGTTGTACATATGTCCTCGTGCATGTCGGACATGGACGAGATTTCACTCATTGACCGTATGGACACGCGACTCAGTTGCCTGTAAGCCTCAAACGCCACAACAAAATAGTCAGAATCTGATCGCTGGCCCTTATTCCAGAAGGGCAACCCGTTTCTTCTTGCCTTGTTTACCATTAATATAGCCGAGGACCTCTCAGACAGCTCCATGAGGTGCATTACATACACGCAAAGTCCTTCCCGCTTCTCAGAACCTCTTGAGGCTTCAATAAGGTTTATCATCGATGGAATGCTTCTTGCGCTTTGGTAACAAGACAAAATCCTGAGTTGAGTATTTGGGTTTTCCCTTTCGATTGTTCGATGCTTGAAATCAGCTTTTCTTGACCTTTTTGCTGGCCCGTACATGGCAGTGATTAGAGGAGTAGTGATGAAGGTGGTAAAAAGAGCCATTAGAACCATAAGGGCAAAAGTCTGGTCATTCAACACCTGCAAAAGGATAACAGCAAAGCCCTCATTACATAATTACAGCTTTGATCCTCACCATCAAGATAAAGGACAGTCACCTTACCTTTCTATCTTTACCAATATTGAGAACAATAAGTTCAATCAAGCCTTTGGTGTTCATTAGGATCCCCAACGCGATGGCATCACGAGGAGGCACTTTGCAAAGAAGGGACACCAGAAGAGTGCCAAATATCTTCCCAAAGCAAGCAGTTAATGTGACTAAAACCAGAAGACCCCAAGATTGGAGCCCCTGAATCGTGGCTACATTGGTCTTCAATCCACTAGACCAACAGGAAAGGTAGAGACCTTTAAAGCTAGGCTGGTAGCGAAAGGGTATACTCAAAAGGCTGGTATTGATTATGAGGAAACCTTTTCACCAGTAGCTATGCTAAAGTCCATAAGGATTCTATTGGCAATTGCAGCATACTATGATTATGAGATATGGCAGATGGATGTGAAAACCGCATTCTTGAATGGGTACATCCATGAAGAAATTTATATGGACCAGCCAGAAGGTTTCATATCTCGGGAAAATGAATCAAAAGTGTGCAAATTGGAGAAATCCATTTATGACCTAAAACAAGCATCACGTTGTTGGAACATCCGTTTTGATGAGTCAATCAAAATGTTTGGTTTCTCACAAAACATGGATGAACCTTGTGTCTACAAGAAGGTTAGTGGGAGTGCTATCACCTTTTTGGTTCTTTATGTAGATGACATACTACTCATTGGGAATGATGTAGGGGCTTTGTCATCTGTGAAAATGTGGTTGTCTAACCAATTTTCAATGAAAGACCTTGGGGAAGCATCCTACATACTCGGGATCAAAGTGTTTAGAGACCGAAAGAAGAGATTATTGGGTCTCTCACAGGTTAATTATATTGACAGGATATTGGCTAGATTTAGCATGGTAAATTCCAAGAAAGGGTTTCTACCCTTTAGACATGAATTCATCTCTCTAAGCAGATGTGTCCAAAAACACCTGAAGAAAGAAGAGAAGATGAGTAACTGCCATTATGCTTCGGCTGTATGGAGTCTCATGTATGCTATGCTTTGTACTAGACCTGATATCAGTCATGCAGTTAGCGTTGTAAGTAGATACCAATCCAATCTAGGTCCAGAACATTGGTCAGCAGTGAAACATATCCTCAAGTATTTGAGAAATACAAAATATTATTTCTTAGTGTATGGTAGTGAGGATCTGACTGTCCAGGGATATACAGATTCGGATTTTCAATCAGACATTGATGATAGAAGATCAACATCCAAATTTGTGTTCCTTCTTGGCAAAGGAGCATTCAGTTGGAGAAGTTTCAAGCAAAGTACTATTGCTGATTCTACAACTGAAGCATAATATGTTGCTGCAAGTGAAGCTGCAAAAGAAGTTGTGTGGATTCGCAAGTTCATTCAAGAACTTGAAGTTGTCCCTTCGATTGAGGCGCCTATTTCCTTATACTGCGATAACAATGGTGCAATTGCACAGGCAGTGGAACCAAGGTCTCATCAAAGGATGAAGCACATAGAACGTCGTTTTCACCTAATACGTGATATCATATCCAGAGGTGATGTCACAATGGTAAAGGTTGCATCAGCTGATAATTTAGCTGATCCATTTACAAAGCCTTTATCTCAGAAAGTGTTTGAGAAACATATTAAGGATATGGGTTTGAGATATATGTATGATTGGGTTTGACGTTTTGTTTTTTCCTTTATTATTTGATAATAAAAGTTTATTTGTTTTTCACATATATTATTGTTGTTATGGGTTTATACGTAACATGAGATGTTATGTATGTAAATTTGTTCAGGTAACATTGTAGAAAAATCATGCTAGAGATTAATGAATCAAAGGCAGGGAATAATGATTTTTCAGTTCCTTGTAAGCCTGAAATTGTTCTAGACTTTTGTCCATAAAGTCTACACTTGTTGTGCAGGAGAATGATTGATTCCATCATTGAGGTATGACCTTAAGCAGACAAGTGGTGTCATGTAAAAGTACATACACTGAACAGATCCGATTAAGAACGCCTTTTGGAATGATCACTGTCAGGTTAAAGGTTGTTCTATCACAATTCAGTATTGTCCTTAGACCTGAGAGGTTTGTATTTATTCATGTATTATGTACACATACTTTGACGTTGTCAACCAGTGATGTCCATTCAGGACTATATTTTATGCGTTACTCTCTTCTCTCTCTCCACTTCTCACCTTTTATTTTCCCTTTTCTCTTTCCTTCCTCTCTCTTCTCTCTCAATTTTCTCCCTTAGTCGATACTCTCACATTTTTCTCTTTGGCCGCATCTTTACTCTCTCTCTTCATTATTTTTAGTTTTTAGATTAGTTTCTTTTATGTTGTATTATTTCAATGTCTTGTATTTCAATTCCTAGGATTTAGATTTAAGTTTCTTGCTCTTTAATTTCCTGTAATTTCTATTTCAATTTTGGATTATGTTTTTTTTTTTTTTCTTTTAACTTGAATCTTGGGTTGTAATAAGACAATATTATTAATCTAAGAATCTTGTGCTCTTTATTATTATTATTATTCCTTGTCATTTAATTTTCGTCCTTTACTTATTGTTATTTATTTTTGCCATTCAATTTCCGTTATTTACTTTTCGTCATTTAATTTAATGCATGTTATATTCTTAGGTTACGTTTTGTGTTGTTTTAATTTCGTTTCAGACTCTCTTAAATCCAAAAATATGAATCTGAACTGTTTTTAGTAAAATCTTTTATCTATTTTTTTTTACACGAGTTTGAAATTAATCTATTTTCCTTGAGGAGATGATCTGGTCTTTTGGAGGGGTATTTTGGTCACTTTACATGCTTTTCTGTCAAACTTAACGCCTAATTTGGACGGAGGGCTTACATTGATGATTTTGCCTTATAGATACGAGGCTAACTATGACTTTTCCCCAAAGCTATATTCTGACATGATCATTAAATCCTCTACATATTTTATTATATGTAATTTTTGTGGAAAGAATGAAAGAATGGACACATTTCACTCACTTGTCATATTAGAAAGAAATCCACAAATGGAATTAAATTTGTGTGGATCCAAAAGATAAGGTGTAGGAATTTATTTCTAACACCAATGGACCCAAAAAGATTTGGGTACCAAAAATCAAGACTTGATTATTTTTGTAGGAGTGCTTGAAGTTAAGTGAAACAAAAAAACATTGGGTTCTTTATAGTGGATGCTCCAAGCACATGACCGGAGACAAGAGTTGATTTAACTATCTCAGTCTCAAAGAAAAAGGTTCAGTCACTTTTGGCAAAAATGGCAAAGGAAAGATACTCGATGTTGGTAACATTGGTATAATTACTAATTCTACTATTAAGTATGTACTTCTTCTTAATGGATTAAATCATAATCTCTTAAGCATTAGTCAATTATTTGATAAGGGAAATTGAGTCATTTTTGAATCACCAATATGTCTTGTTGAGAATATTGAAAGTATGAAAGTCTTGTTTGTTGGACTGAGATATGAAAATGTGTACATTGTTCATTTAGAGAATATTTCCTTTGAAAATATAAAATGCTTTTCTGCTTTAGATTATAAGAATAGTTGGTTGTGGCATAGAAGGCTTGTTCATTCTAGCATGGACTTGATTTCAAAATTAGCCAAAAAGGAACTTGTTTCAAGTTTGCCTAAACTTACTTTTGAAAAGGACAAAATTTGTGCAGCATGTCAAAAAGGCAAATAAACTAGAACTTATTTTAAACCCAAAAACATTGTATCCACTTCTGGGCCACTACAACTATTACACATGGACTTATTTAATCCAACTCGAACGTCAAGTTTGGGTAGCAAACGCTTTGTTGTTGATGATGATTTCAGTATATTTACACGGGTTCTATTCCTAGCTCATAAGGATGAGGCTTTCATGCTTTTAAAAAACTTAGCAAGAGAATTCAAAATGAAAAGATTTTGTTATTTTTAGCATAAGGAGTGATCATGAAAAAGAATTTGAAAATTCTTCCTTTGCAAATTTTTGTAGCGAAAAAGGCATTAACCATAACTTTTCGACTCCTAAAACTCCTCAACAAAATGGTGTTGTTGAGAGGAAGAATAGGATCCTTAAAGAGATGACTAGAACCTTGCTATGTGAAAACAACTTACCGGATTATTTTTGGGCTAAAGCGGCTAACACAAGCTGTTATGTTATGAACTGATGCATGATAAAACATATTCTCAAGAAAACTCCATATGAGCTTTGGAAGGTTAGAAAACCCAACATTGGTTGCTTTCATGTATTTAGATGCAAATGTTTTGTCCTTAACAAAAACAAGGACAACTTGAGTAAGTTCGATACAAAAAATTGGATAAAGGTATATTCCTTATATATTCAACTTTTAGTAAAGCTTATCGTATGTTCAATAAAAGAACTTTAGTTATTAAAGAATCAGTGCATGATTTTTTTATGAATCTAATGCTCTTGTGAAAAGTGATGAGGAAGATATTGTAAATCTTGACAAAGAGGTTGAGAAACTTGCAATAAATGAAGAAAGGAAGATACACACATACTCATGAACCCAAAGAAGAGATCCAATAAGACAACCATGATACCAAAAGCGTTGAAATACATCAAAAGCCATCCACTCAATCAAATCATAGGTAATGTTGAAAAATGGGTAAGTACTTGTTCTTCTTTGAACCATGCTAACAATTTTGCTTTACTTACTTAACTTGAGCCTAAGAAGTTTCTTAAGACTAAAGATGATGAAAGTTGGATCCATACTATGGAAGATGAGTTAAAACAATTTGAGAAAAATCAAGTATGGCATCTAGTATGACCCCCAAGTTATGGCACAAAATTCCTAAAAATGATTATCCAAAGATTATCATTAGCCAAGGATTATCCAATCATTGGCTACAAAACGATTCAAGATGGAGACCTTGTTGACACCAAGAGACCCAAGGATTATCCAATCATTGGCACAAAACGAGTTTTTAGAAAGAAAATGGATGATCTTGGGTTATAATGAAGAACAAGGCAAGATTAGTAGTCTAAGGTTATAATCAAGAAGAGAGTATGGATTTTGATGAAACATTTGCTCCCGTTCCTCGATTAGAATCCATTCGTATGTTACTTGCATTTTTTTGTTATAAAGATTTTAAATTCTTTCAAATGGATGTGAAAAGTGCATTCTTCAATGATTTTCTCTCTGAGGAAGTTTATGTTGAGCAACCACTGGATTTTGAAGATAAGCAACTACCAAATCATGTGTACAAGCTTAGAAAGACTCTTTATGGCTTAAAACAAGCACCAAAAGCTTGGTATGAACATTTAGGCTCTTTTCTTATTAAAAATGGTTTCTCACGAGGTATGATTAACACTACTCTTTTCACTAAGGAAAAAGATAATGAATTGTTAACGGTTTAAATTTATGTTGATGACATTATTTTTGTATCCACTAATGAATCCTTATGTCAAGAATTTTCTAAAGTTATGCAAGGCAAATTCGAGATGAGCCTCATGAGATAATTGAATTATTTTCTCGAACTCCAAATCAAACAAAGTAATGAGGGCAACTTCATCAATTAAGCAAAATATACAATGGATCTCCTCAAACGATTCGGTATGGACAAATCAAAACCCATGGCTACATCTATGAGTCCATCTACTAAAATTGAAAAGGATTAGAAAGGTAAGGATGGAGACCAAACCAAATATCAAGGTATCTTTACTCTATCTTTGTCACATCCCTTGTTAGTACTTACCCCTTTAGTCTCACCTATAGTATGGTATGCACACAAGCGGGGATTACAGCATGAATTGATCCTATAAAGTTCTGAGAATCGGCTTTGAAAAAGGTCTAGCGGAAAAGTTTTTGCAATTTATTTTGAAAGTAAAAATAATTTGAAGCGACATTCAAATCATTCTAAACGTTAGAAATTTTGACTTGAAAAAAAACAAAATGAGATATTTTAATATGAAAAAAAAAAGAAATGACAGTAAAAAAATAAACTCAAATATGGCATAAGAAAAGAAATGGAAGAAGAGAATTTTTTTAAAATATAAACAGTTCCACTATGATCATAGAGTTTCTCTTTTACAAAAGATCCTTCATGAGGAATACAAAAGTAAGAGAAGATAAGTACAAAAGTGGAAGCTGTCTAAATTTTCCGTACTACAACACCGTGATCTACACTGTCAAAAGATTACACAACTATCTACACTAACATAAAACTATGCCATCCTACGGGACTACTCGTCCTTCAGCTCAATATCGGAGGTCAGGTCAATAAACTCCGATTCCCCAGTACCCTTTGTCGGCTAGGCTGGTGGAGGAGGGACAATATGCAGGAGAGCCGGATCTATGTCAACCAGCCCAAAATCTTCCAAACGGGGAAGTGGGTGCAGGGGTAGATCCTTGAGGTACCACCTGGACTCATACCCCACGTATACCTCAAAGGTATCTGTCACGTAGGTCTAAATCTTTACGACTAAGATATAAGGATCTTTTCTCCAGAACTTGCTCGCTCAAAAATGTCCCCATCTGACAAGTCCAACATCCACAATGGTATATACAAAATAAATAACAAATAAAATGGGTGAGTCCTACTGACTCAGTAAGGGGGGATAGGGGAACATGACATGCATCAATAAAAAACAGAGATAACAGACATAGTGAATAATTAAACATAAAGCAATATTTGTAACAAATAGATATGAGCAATGCAATGCAGAATGAATGCATCAGTTTCCTAGCCATTTCACTTTTTTTTTTCCAGTCCAATAGAGGTGTCATTTCTTCGCTCTGTTTAACCCCAGAGTCCGGGTTGTGCGTCCCTCCTCTCTTCTTGGGACTATCCTATGCCCTGGTATCAGGACTCGGTTAGGCATAATTGCTCCATCGCCTAGGGATACCAACCACTATTCTCTCAGTGGTGGCTTACACTATCATACTGTGAATGGTACTGTTATCCGATCTCAGGATCACCTCTGGGTATGGGTTTCGTTTCAGTCATTTTGGTCAATAAAATCCCAATACCCATGCTATGTTGATGCAGTATGACTTTTTATATGCATCATCAATAACCAAATCATTAAAAAGAGATCAAGGGAACGTACAAGAATAAAATAATATCGTAAATGATGTTTAAACAATTAAAAGTTGAGTAACTATTTAGAATTAAGTAGCATTATTGACTAATTAACCATTAATTATTTTATTACATTTTTTTAAAATCAATTATCCATTAATCATCCATAAGAGGCACGGCCTAATAGGCCTCCTTATTTAAATCCCAATTTTTATTTCATTTTAATTAATTATTGCTTAATGGACCAATTATGACCCTTAATGAAACTTGTGATTTGGGCCTCGAATTTCAATCTTCTTGGGCCCAAATTTTTACCCTAGGACCTCTAAACAATGCTTAACACTGCATGGGCCCAGAATTTTCGTTTGGACGTTTTTACCCCTGATTTTTCACTAAATCCCGAAACTGTCCCTGAAGCCCTTTTTGGTCATTTGTACCTCTTTTTCTCATCATTTCTTCTTCAAATTTTTAGGGCTTCATCCAGTACACTACAGCAACCTATCTGAATTTTCTCAGATCCACATATTTTTTTTTACAAAAAGTAGTGCAAACCAATTAGGTGTTTTATACATTAGAGAAAAATCTACATGCTTTTGTACTTTTGTGTTTTGCTACATGCTAAGAGATATGAACAAGTCAATAAACTAGCAATAATCACAACATGCATTAGATAAGAAGACATGAAGATCAGCAAGCTAATGAGATGAAAAATGTTTTAAAACTTTAATAGGCAAGTCCAACAACTTATGCACTTAAAGGATCTAAGGCTTATTTGGCTTCTCTAAGTCCAATAAGGACCCCTACTTGGGCCTACAATGCAAGGCTATCCTAGAATAAGGTTCAAGGATCCTTGGCCCAAGCTAGGTCAGCCCAAAAAGCAAAACTCAAAGCCCAATTTGAATATACCTAAAGTGACCCGTTATAGAAAACTCTTCAGTTTTACCCCTAACCGTGAAAGCTAATACTTCCTAACTGTAACTCCAAATGAGCTAAAATTTTAACCAGAGATTTCCTAACCTGTTCTGTGCTAACACAAAGGGGCCCCTATTTGACTTATTTCACGAATTCCTCCATTTTCTCATGTAAACCTCTATAATTTCCTTATTCCAGTAACCTAATCTCCCTTCTAACATGATAATGGACATGTTATATGATTAAAATCTTAACCTACATGCATGATGACATTTTACTGATCCTAACATGAAATCATGCCTAATAACCTTCAACAATCAAACTAACCCCTTACCTTCTTATTTTGGTGAATATAGATTTCCCAAAGAGACAAAATCCTAATAGCAATGCAAAAGCTTCGGAAAGGAACAAAAACAAAAGTGAAAAACACAAAAGCAAGGGGGAACAAGGCGCTGACTGAACCTCTTTTCCTCCCCCCCCCCCCTTTTCTCTTCTTTCTTTTTCCTCTTCTTTCAGTCGGCTGCCACTCTCTCTTCTCTCCTTTGGTCCTTCTCTTTACCCTTTGGTTCTTCTCTTTTCTCCTATATTTCTCTCCTCCTCTCACTTTCGGGCAATGTTTCATTCACAAGTCTCTATCTTCTCTTTTAGGCGACAAAACAAGAAGGAAAGCAAACTAAGGTGAGCTCCCCCTTTCCACCCTATCCTCTCACCCTACTTAGCTAGGCAATCATTAGAATCTCTCTACAAATCAAGTTTTACCCACACACATGCAGCCCCCGAAGTTTCCCCATAGCCAACATGTTCTTACATGTGAATAAGTAAAAACAATAGCCAATAAACAAGTTCCATATAGTTGGCTAAAGAAGAGAGAGAGAGAGGAGTAAAAGCAACAAAAGATAAGATGGCATTAAATGCAAAATACATGTGCGCACTACTTGAATGCAAGCTAAAGATATAAATTATGTGTAAAATTAAAAGCAAATGAATTAAGAGCATCATATACATTAAAATCCGGTTATAACCTCAAGAGAATGAAAAAAAAAATGTTAAGCAAGGATCAGACAAAGCAAGAGATAAAATGAAAGATAAATATTATTATGAAAGAATTTAATAACATTAGATCCCCTAGTGGAAATAGAAATGAAGGAAGAGATAATTAAACATAGACTCCTATATATATATATATATATATATATTATCACATGTCAAACAGGTGAAAAACAAATAATATGTCAAACAAGTGAAAAAAAATAGGGGTGTTACAATCTTACAATTAGTATACTAGATATAATGTTTAATATTTGTATGTGTGCTAGATTTTAATCTTTCCTTAAGGATTCTCACTTTCTTGCGGTCAAGATAATCTTTAAATATCTTGTCAGTACTCAAAATCTTGGTTTTGTTTTATCCTAAAAGTGTTGAGTTTAATTTGCAAGGATACTCGGATGCGGACTATGCTGGTTGTAAAATTGATAGAATGAGCAATAGTGGTGCATGTAAATTTCTTGGACCTTCACTAGTCTCTTGGTGTTATAAGAAATAAAATTCCGTGGCTTTATCAACCACAAAAGCCGAGTATATTGCCATTGACAATTGTTGTGCACAAGTATTGTGATGAAACTACAATTGGAAGATTTTAATCTTTATTATTCTCTCATCTCAATAAAATGTGACGACAATAATGCAATAAATCTTACCAAAAATCCTATTCAACACTCTAGGATAAAACATATTGAGATTAAGCATCACTTCATTCAGATCATGCTCAAAAAAGGGATATTGTTTTTGATTTGGTAAACACCGACCTTCAATTGGAGGATATTTTTACAAAATCCCTTAATGAGGATATATTTTGCTTCATTCGTCAAGAGATTGGTATGAGATTTCCTTTGGAATGATTTGTTGATAACTTGCTTAGTTGATATGTTGATTGACTGTTTCAATTATGCTTTGATTCTTTGTTAAAATGCTCCCTGTGCATTAATTATTTGTGTCTATACCATTTCCTCATGAAAACAACATATTTTACACATTTGTATGTCATGTGTCAACACTTGTGGAAAAAAATATTGACTTTTTTGGACTTTTCTTTGCATGTTTTCTCTATAGATGTATGTGTTGACACCTCAATCAGAAGTATGTGCAATGTTTGGACACTTTGTCACCATGTGTCGACGCATCTTTCAAACTGAGAGTTTTTAAAAAACTTTTTCGTATTCATATATATACACTTTTTAGGGCGAAAAGAGTCGACACGTCTCTTCTCTCCCTCTCTGAACCTTGTTGTCACTCCCAAACACTCTCATTTCTCTCAAATCTCCATAACCCACTGTCATATCACCCATTTTCGCCGATAACCTCCATATTCTCCTTCTTATTCTTCACAAGATGTCCAACCGTCGTTTAAGGAGAACCACATGCCCAAGGCCCATTTCTGAAAGCTCTATGGCAAGAAAAAGGGGAAGAACTATTGAGGAACCAGTTGAAGCGTCAGAACCATCCATCTACAGGTTAGGGTTATCTCGAAATCGATTTGTTCAAGATTTTCGAAATCGAAAGGTTATTTCTGGTAGATGGGTACTATTCTCTTGGTTTACAGAACATGGTTTTGACTTTAAGGACATGTTTAATTGTTAAGGCTAGTCTGTGTTTATGGGCATGAAAGTGGACATTTTTCCTTATTTGGTTAAACTAGCTTTTGCCAATTTTGCATATGCTATGACATAGGATGCTTCTAGCTTTGTCAATGGAAAACATTTGGATTTGTCAGTCTCCTTTCTCATCAGTTTAACCTCTGCTCCTAATTTAGGCAAAAAGTTTTTTCATTCCTATGTTTGACCAAGAAGATGAAGATGGAGATGATGATGATGAGGCTGACAGAGCCATTGTGGGTAAAATGACTCCCGTATTTGTAGTTTCATCTCCTCACATTGCCTCATCTTCTTGATCTGCTGCTCCTATGAGCCATGAGCCTCAGTTGGCTCAACTTGAGGCCTCTATTGCTAAATTGAAGACTGAACATAAAAGATTGGACAAGAGTGTTAGTGCCATTGCTGAAAGTGTAAAGAAGGGTTTTGATAACATCAAGAATCTTCTCACTGGTCATGGTAAACGTTTTGGGACACTTGACAGAGATATTAGGTCCCTCAAACATCAAGTCAGTAATAGCATCACAGTGGCTGGTGGAGTAATCCAAGATGTTTAGGAGGAAATCAAGACCACCACTGATGAATTCAAAGCTATCTTTGTTGAGCTCTAGATTTTTGTGAAGCAATCATGTCAGGACATTGCTCAAACAACTGAGATTTTTATGGATTAAGATAGATCACTTCGTCCACATGAGATGACTAGGGTATACTGGTTCATCACTTCTTGGAGGAAGTTTCTTCGCCAATATGACATCAATCTAGGTCTTCCACCCCCACCTAATCCTAATGCCTAATCCCTAATGCCTAATCCTTTCATTATCCTCCCTCCTTAACCTACTTTTTGATGATGCCAAAGGGGGAGAAGTTAGAGAGATTTTTATTATTATCTCTGTATCTTCTTAGGGGACATTTCTTTTTGTGATTCTTTCTTGTATCTTCTTAAAGGACATTTTGTGTTTTATCACATTGTTATGGTGGTAATTATGATGATTCTCTCTTATTGATTATATATGTGTTTTGAGATTTTTTTATCGTTTGATTTTTGTTGAATCTCAAATGGTATTATGAAGTGTTTAAATTCTTTGTGCTTCAATGTGGAAGATTGGGATAACACATTAAAGGTAGTATTCCTACTCTTTTATCTCAATTATAGAAGTCTTGAGATATGATTGGATATAATGGAGTTTGATAAGCTTGGAGGGTGATTATAGAAGTGTTTAAACTTGTTTTTAGATTCTTGGAAACCTCAATTTAAAAAGGGAACTCTTGCAAATTTTTTCTAAAATCTCAAAGCCCTTTTTGCTAAAAACTTCATGAAAAAGTCTTGCTTGTTCTCAGGGGAGCTTTTCCTTTTTTAGCAAATTGCATATTTTTCGAAAAAGTTTTGTCATCATAAAAAAGGGAGAGATTGTTAGCCCAAGGTTGTTTCTTAAACAATCCATATTTTATTTTGATGATAACAAAAAATTAAAGTTGCTTTGAAGAATTTTAGAACTCATTTTGTCAATCCACCTTCTTCAATAAGTGTTTCAAAAAATCGAGATTATCTCTCTACAAAAATTCCTAAACATGTTTAAACACCAATGTATAAGTTAAAAAGGTCACTTTGTTTATTGTAGGTGTTCATATATGATTTAGAGTGGAAATGACACTTTCAAGTTGCTTAAAATTCTCTTAGCATTGATGGTGCCGATAGATCATACTGTCATCTGAGAGCATGTTTGATAGTGTTGATACGTGGAAGGATAGTGTCGATACATTGCAATGTCACCCGAAAACATGTTTGATGGTGTCGACATATTGCACTAGCACTTGATAACACATTTTAAGACTAATTTTGTACACATGCCGACTATGTGTCGACACATGCTGTGATTTTACAGAAAATCCTGGAACAACGCCAACACATTATTTTGTTCTAAAATGACTTAGGTACCCCTCTAACTGTACAATAAAGTCTCTTAAAGACCTTTCAAGTCACGTGGACTATAAATAGAACAATATGGAGAGATAAAGACAAGAACTTGCACATTATTTATGATCTAGCCACTTAGAGAGAGAAAGAGCTTTGCAGAAGAGAGAAGAATTCACTTCCTAAGAAAACTAGTGCTCACACCTACAAGACAAAAGCTTTCTCATTCGAATCATGTCTTCTTGCTCAACTTTGTGCTTTACACTTACTTATTTGGCTTAAAGAGCTCTTCTTTATTATATCCTTTGTAACACCCTAACCCTCTACATATTCTTACTTATCTTAATTTTCCTAATTAATTATTATAAATACTATTTTCGGATTTAATTATTTTATTAGTTTTTAAATGGGGAAAATCCCTATAAATAGTTTTAAATATCCAAAAATTATAAGAAAAATATCCTCATTCTTGTTTTTTCAAGATCTTTAATTTAATTAATTATTTTACTAATTTCAGTATCTTGAATATTTTTAAAATATTATTTTTAATTGCTGGAAAATACTAAAATACCCCTATTGCTTGTTTTAGCCCTAATTTCTTTTAAAAACCTTATTTTTCTTCAATGTTTTTGCTTGCTATGTTTTATTCCCTTATTTTCCAAGCCAATAGGACCTACCCTAGGTATGCCGTGCACCTTATAGTTTATTTCTAGAATTTTTGCTAAAAATAGTGTTTTTGGGCTTAGAAACCACTTGTATTTGGGCCCCCAATCACCCTATTCGGCCCAGCCCACCTCTCAGCCCATGTCACCACCTCCTTCGACTCTCAAAACCGGTCAAAGCCATAGAATTGCATTGCAATCATTACCAATCATTTAATTCATGCAAAACAACCTTCCAATTGTCATTTGATGAGTTGCTGCCGCTCCTCTCCTCCATTGCTGCTGAAAGCCTTGTCTAGATCTCCTAAGCTAGCAGTAGACATGATGATTAGGTCTCTCTAACCCCTAGCATAGTTAGTTCTAACCCTAGGTGTTAACCATGGTCAAGAAGGGTATAAATAGGGAGCTCTTGTGAAGGTTTTCTTCACCCAGCTCATTCGGTTTTTCTATAGAGAGAGGGAGAGTTAGAGAGAGCTGGAGAAGAAGTAGAAGAAAGGAGAGGAGGAAGGGTGCTAGCTGAATTTCTCTAGCTAGGCGAGAGAAAGAGAGGAAATTTTGAAGAAATCTTGGTAAAGGTTGTGGTTCTCTTGAGCTTTGCAATATTTGAAGTTATTTTGAAGGTTTTGATTCTAACAGCAAGCTCTATATAGGTTTTATAATCTTTCAAGATCACCAAAGACCAAAAGAGATCAAGAGAGGTAAGGGGTTAGTTTGCATGTTAGTCATGTTAATAGCATCTTGATGTTTTAGGCTAGCAATATTTCATATAGTGATCTAGAACTTTACATTAGGATGTTCATGAGTTAGAAAAGGGATTAGGCTGGTTAGATGCAAGAGGATTTTGAAGATTAGAAGATATTGTGAAGATTAGGTCATATTGCCCCTTTGATGATTTTAAAGTGAATTTTGTGTAATTATTTTGCATGGCATGATTTCTGGGTGATTAAGAGTATTAAAAACATATAGGATAGGTTTCATGCAATGATTTACGTGGAAAAAGAAAGATGTGATTTGTTAGGTTAAACCTAGTCTTGTTTAGCTTAATTTTTTATAACAGTGCACTTAGTGATTTTTATTATATAGTAAAAGACCGTGGATTGATATAAAATTTTGAGGTATTAGACTAGACACCATTAGGAGCCTCCAGTTAAATTTCGAGTCGTTTGGAGATAAGATGAATAGATTATGAATTTTTGAAGTTATAGTAAAAAACTAGCTTTTTCACAAAAACGGGTCTGTTTATTGCCTATACGAATTGGACCTATTTTCTAGCACTTTTACTGTTCTCATTGACTGGGATTCTTGTGTTTTGGCTAAACTTTGGGCTTTGTAAGTGGAGCCCAATATTAGGTCCCCTTTTGGACCCAAAAAGCTTACTTTATTTGGTTATAGGCTTTGGGTTTCATTTTTTTATTTTGAGCCGCCCAAGTAACTTTTTGTAGCTACTGACCTTGTTTGAAAATGGGTTTGCCAGTAAGCCCAAGTTCAAGTCTCTATTGGACTTGAATTAGTAAACCTAGATTTTTGGACCTATGTTTGATTAATGAAAGTTTTAAGCCTAATTGGTTGCTGATTTGGCTAAGTAATTCAGTTTATTTAAATGATATTTATATTTGAAACAAATACAAGACATGGATGAGATATAATTGTAAGTCTTTTACAAAGTCATGTATGAAAATAAAACTATCTTATGGCATGTTTACATGTGAAGGTAAGGACATATTTTGTGAAAAATATGTATCAATATTATGGTTATAAAATTCGCATTGCATTTGCATGGCATTGGCATTAAATGGTATAAAATACATGACACCAATGGAAAAGTTTATATGGGATGACAATACTGATCACTGGAGAGTGCAACCATCACTACTAGGTAGTGGATGGCCTCGGGTAGAAGCAGAATTAGCCTTTACCCATTGTCCTAGGCAGTGGAATGCCTAGGACTGTCCTAAAGTGTAGGGGAGATTGGATGCACAACCCCGCCTCTAGGGGTGAAACAGTGGATTTGTAAAGGAAAGATAAGGTGCATTAAAAACAGACATGAGCATTGCATTCCACATACTGCATGATGCATACTACATACTATATATTGCATCCTACATGCTGTATACTACATACTGCATATCATTTCACTGGTATTCTCATTGATTTATGAACTACTTATTGAACATGTATGTACTGTTTACATGGTTGTCCCCATTCCCCCTTTATTGAGTCCTTAAGACTCACCCATTTGTTTGTCCACATTTATTTCACTAAGATAGATAATGGCAATATTCGACTCCTTCGTTACCCATGAGCTACTCACCCATGTCCTAGTTATCCACATTCGAGCATTAGTAATTGATGGCCTAGAAGTGATCATGGACTCCCAGCCCTACCTTATCCCAAAGGATCTACCACCAGAGTTTCCACGAGAGAACGGTCTTGTGGGAGCAAACTACAACTACATCGACTGGATTGACCTCATTGTTTCCTAGGATGAAGATTCCTTTGAATAATGTTGTTGCTTCATGTTTTCTTTTGTTTGCTCTGTGTGCTTGTATATCTTTTCGAACAATAGGGTTAGAAATTTCGTTATAGGCTTACTTATGTTAGCCTAGGAGTTGTATCCCCTAATCCCTAACCCCAGCGGTTTGGTTTGTTTTTCTTGAGTATTATTGTGCTATCTATATTACGGCTTGCTTGCTAGTCAATATGTCTTTAATCTTCTTCTAACTTGATTTTTATTTTCTCTTGCTTATTTCTGAATATATTTTATAAGTCTTCCGTTGATTTTCTTTACTATATAGTAATCTTTAAACATCCTAAGGACATTGCCACAGTCTTGAGACCCATAGGATAAGAACGTGTCGTAATCTTGCCATGTATGCATTTCTATTACTTCAAAGAGAGCATAAAGACTAACATGAGCACGAGGGACAAGACATCCTTATACTCATCTTTTGTAAAACACTTTAGTATTTTGAAACACTTGATCCTACTCGTGAGGGTAGAAGAAATCTCTTGGGATGTTGGGATTTGTGAAGAGAGTTGAAACGTGAGCTTGTAAAACGCTTTGTAACGGTTACTTAGCACTCGTGAAGCTAAAGTATATTTGTTATTTGGAGAATAATGAAGAAAGTCCAAGTAAATAGCCTTGGGGTGGACATAAACAAGTATTGGCCGAACCACCTAAAAATATTGATGTCATCTCTCTAACTCTTACTCTCTTTTATTTGCTTTATATTTATGTTTGTGGTGCACTGTTCTTTTTTGATTATTTATCTTGACTCATTATCGAAAAATTTTTAATTTTTTATTAAAACCTAATTCACCCCCTCTTGGATTGTATCCTAGACTCACATCATGCATTAAATACTTATTCTTGAGTGTTAAAGTCCAGAGTCCATTTTGTTGGGATACCGTTTTCAAGCACAACTTGGCCACAGAGGCCAGAGTAATATCAGCCATTTGGCGGACATCGAGTCTTCCTTAATCTTTGGGAGTGCAAATCGACTCCTAAGATTTTGTAGTAAAGAATCTAGTTTTTTCTTGTGAGTGACCCCACCAGAAATGCCTCGGGATTGAATCAATTTTTTAGCAAGTATTTGTGCGACAGGAAATTTACTATGGGATAAGATGGTCGAGCTGATAACACCGACTGGATAAGAGTTGTTCGCCCAACTTGAGAAAGCGCCTTTGCTTTCCAACCTGCCAAATGGGTGTGCATTTTCTGTATTAGTTCCTCGCCATTTTTTTCTTTTTCTCACGTAGAAAAGAGGAACTCTCAGGTACCGAGCGCTGAGAGTCATTTTTTCAACAGGAGGATGTCAACAATTGCGTGTTTGGTGTCCGGATGAGTGTTTCTGCTAAAGTGGATGGTCGTTTTTTCCCATATTCAAAACATGCTTGGTACACACCTAGCCAGCGCTTTTAAACCAACTGCATTCCGTACATTTGCTTTTGCAAGGGGGAGGATGTCATCTGCATACATAAGGTGTGAAATGCGGGGTCCATTTCGATTGATTTTTACTCTCGCTATGTAACCCTGTTGTTCTTTGAAAAGAGTGAGCCTTGATTGCAAATCCGCCCCAGTAATGAAGAGAAATGGTGATAAAGAGTTGGGTGAAACAAACCCTTTGAACTACCGTTGATCAACACCGAAAAGGAAGTCGAAGATATGCGTTTCATAAACCAATGAATCCATTTTGGAACAAAGCCCAACAGGAACAAAACTCTTTTCAGGAAGCTCCATTCAAGTCTATCATAAGCCTTTGCAAGATCTAATTTTATCATAATATAACCATTAGCATCAGATTTGAATTTAACGCATTGGAGGGCTTCATGAGCCAGAATTGTATTCTCATGTATGTTGGGATCTAGGAACAAAGGCTGATTGATTCTGCGAAATTAGTCTCTCGATTAGAGGTTTTAATCGAAACATCAGAATTTTCGATATAATCTTGTAACTAACATCACGGAGACTAATTGGTCGAAATTGGCAGACCTGTACAAGTGATTCACCTTTGGCACAAGGGCAATGTTGGTGTGGTTGATCTGTTTGAGCATTTGTTTAGATAGAAAAAAATTTCTCACTGCAGCAATAACATCAAGCAGAATGATGGGCCAAAAGGAATTTAAAAAAAACGCAGTATACCCATCAAGGGCTGGGGCTTTGTGAAAGTAAATATTGAAGACTGCCTTTTTTATTTCCTCTTCCATGGGAACTCTGGTTAGGATCTCGTTGTCTTCATCTGATATACAAGGGGAGATGAGATCACTTAAGCTCTCATCCCATACAGGATTGTTTGAAGCAAAGATAGCTTTAAAGTGCTCAATAAATAGATGGTTAATATCCTTCCGATTTGTAACCAAGCTGTCGCTGTTATTTTTTAACGAGTCAAGAAGGGCCCAGCTCGCGAGACCATGTTTCACCCGCTGAAAGAACACCTCTGCAATGCGATTCTCGGAAACACCCCCGTAGTAGGCAGCCGCCCCAAGCTAGCCAACCGCGAATTATTCTCCTTTGCAGCCGCTACACGGCGCCGTATGGGTCTGCCGCAACCAAGACATGACCCACCGAAAAGTGAAGTTCTGGACTCGGTGAAGAAAGACACAACCCGTCATTTCCACCATACATCGCATTAACTATCCTACACTAAGATGAGGAGAACGACACTATATAAAAACATCTAGTACAGATTCGGCGGGACCACATTAATTACTTCTCCGTTTTACATGCAAAAGTAATTCTAACCTAAGCATAAGAGGCTCACCCCGGGAAACTCCGTTCGCATCATATCACAACGTAGGTCCACTAGGTAGCGTCCCATTGCTCGCAGTGTGGGCCATATCATTTTCTGGCATGCATATTCTATATTACCGTTCAAGTAATTATGAAAATTTCAAAAAAGTTAGAGAAAAATACACTTCGTACTCCAGTCTTCCAATTTCGTGACATTGAACCCATAACGCTTTTATCTTTATTGATTTGCACCCTACTGTAAGATTCGAAGATCAAAATGGAGCAGATTGTTAAAATCAAAGTAGCTCAACACATGCTGCCTGCATTGGATTCATGTGCACAATTGTTTGAGGAAGAATTCTAGGGAGAGAAAATATAAAGAGATAACTAGTTGAACGATTTAGTTAAAGATGTCAATATTGCTCCAACCTTTCTCTCACCGTCTATCTCTGCACCTAATTTTTCAGTTTAGTAATGAACGATACATGCAATTTTTCCTCCCCATGAAAATTGTCACAAGATATGGATTTGACCAAGTAAAAAATCTAAAGAATAACTTAAACAAGCAATGGAAATATAATTGTTCATTAAAAATTGAAATATGATATATTTTTGGGCAAGAAATATAAAAAGTACATAGAGTGGAGGTGAGAGTCCGGCAATGACCAGTCCAACCCTAAAAATGTCAACTAAAGTATAAATAAAAATCACAAATGGACTAAAAGAGGGCCGCCGGAAGAAACGACATTTGGTAAAGTAGCCCAAAGGCTTGGATGCTTAGAGAGATAGAGACGGGGTGACATTGGTTGAGCTGAACTATCTATGTTGTACGTCTAACCTAGGAGGTGCTCGACAGTCGATGCTTTGAGAATACTATAAGAAATAAGACATTATGTGACAAATTTTTGGGTGACAAAAAACGTCTAACCTAGGAGGTGCTCGACAGTCGATGCTTTGAGAATACTATAAGAAATAAGACATTATGTGACAAATTTTTGGGTGCCAAACTAAATTTTGTCACCTAAATATGTCTTCCCATGACAAAAGCTTATTTCATTACCCAAAATGATCTAGGAACACCATTTCCTTCTGGACAAGTCCAAACACTGTTCAGTCTGATTTATGGGTGACAAAATACATGTCGTTGGAAATATGCAACGATTAGTATCGTCACAAATATTTCATTTTCGTCTGGACAAATATTGACCATGTCCAAACCAACTTTTGGTAACAATAATGATTGTCACCAGTTAATGACGCATTCATAATCATCATGCATACTTAAAACATGTTTGGTAGCAAACATGTAAGTCCTAATGCCAAAAGGAATATTCGCGTAGTTCACACACGGAAAAACGTAGGGACGCTAAAAGGACGTCTGCACATTAAGGAAAATTTCTTCAGCGAATCGTGTGGTTCTACATTGTATAATTTAGACACATAACATTGAAACTGTCCGGATAACTACTAGACTGTCTGGACGCTTGTAGGTTCTGGAAGATTTTTGAAACTTCCTTAGATACATGATGTAATGAGGCTGAATTTGATTGGGCCACATATAAATACAACTGTTGAACCCCGTTCGAACAGGCATAAAACCATTTCGGATGCTATACTTGGACATTAAAAACAAACAAACTTTTCAAAACCAAATTCTCACCCATTCTATTTCGATTTTCTCTCAACCTTTTCTCTCCAACTTCATAAATTTTTTCGATATTTCAAGATTTATATTCACAGGCTTAGGTAATACCACCTTGATGCCCCACACAATGGACACTCTTATTCACAGAGAATCTATTTCAAAACCTTCTAATCGGGTAATGACATTAGAATTTGAACCGAGCAATGAGGAATCTGAAGGAAACATAAACGATGATATCAGAGACATGTTAAAAGATTTTAAGGCGGAAGCAACGGTTGATGGGAACGCTGGACAAAATATGCTGGGTCTCGAAACAAATGAATTAGGTTTTGGGGAAGGGTTTTCCGCATATACCAAGTTATGGGCGGATGCTGAGCAAGAGTTGTATCCCGGGTGTAAAAAGTACTCGAAGTTGTCCTTCATTGTTAGATTACTCCATGTGAAGTCGGAGAATAATTTGACTATAAAGGCGTTTGAAGATGTGTTGGGGTTAATAAAAGATGCATTGTCTGATGGGGAGACACTTCCTAAATCTTATTATGAGGCAAAACAATTAAGAAAAAATTTAGAATTTAACTATGATAATATACATGCATGCCTAAATGATTGTGTACTGTTTTAGAAAGAGTAGAGTGAGTTACAAGAGTGTCTGGTGTGTGGGGATCGAGGTGAAAGTACAATCAGAATAGAAAATCAACAGTTCCTCAAAAAGTGTTGCAACATTTTTCCTTGAAACCAAAGTTGTAACGGTTGTTCATATCATGACAAACTGCAACGGATATGCGATGACACCAAGAGCAGTGTGTGGTGGAAGATAGGGTGATGAGACATCCTGCAGACTCAATGGTATGAAAGAACCTTGATAAGAATTATGAATGATTTGGTTGGGAATCTCATAACATCCGGTTAGATTTGACATTTGATGGGTTCAATCCGTTTGGCAATATGAGCTTATCATATAGTATATGGCTAGGGGTACTAATTCTATACAATCTACCGCTTTGAAAGTGTATGAAGGATTAAAGTTTCATGCTCTCATTACTTATTCTAGGTCTAAGAAGTCTTGGGAATGATATCAACGTTTACTTACAGCCCTTAATAGATGAGTTGAATGACTTGCATTAATCTTTTTATTTATTCTCATAACGAGTATTTATTATTTTAGATACAAACTATGCACAATGACAATCCGGACTCAGTGTCGAATGATTTCTATGCATTAGCATCCAATCCGAATCAATGGGCATTTTGTTATTCTGGGTGTGTAAGAAATGGAGAGGTAGGTTTCACACGGTCCTTTGTGAATAGTTTCGTAATACTCAGAATAGCGGCGTGGTTGTTTCGAAGGACTGTACTAGGAAGAAGTTGATTTTTATGGCCAAATCGTAGAGATTTACGCATTGTGTTACTTGCGCCAGAATTTAGTTTATTTATTCAAATGTGACTGGTTTGACTTAAGTACCCAAAACTTAAGTATTGATAAAAATGGTCAGTTTGTTAGTATTAACACATCCCGAAAGTGGTACAAAGACAATCCATTTGTGCTAGTGTCTTAGGGGAATCAACTGTTTTATATCGATGATATGAAGTTGGGTGGTCACTGAGAAATTGTTCAAAATATTACCTCTAGAAATACGTATGATATTACACCTATTGAAAATAAAGGTAGTTAAGATAGAGAAGGACCGTTGAACTGTGAAGCATACTAGTGTAATGAGTTTATTGAGCTTTTTGTGGACTTTAGCTCATTTGATATTTGACATGATCCCATTGACTAGAAATGATGTCGAGACTTACGTGCCGGTGATCGATGAGAGTGATGCACAACAGCGTGACATAGAAGAAATTGATGATTCCTTAGACTCGTTCAGTAATGATTGTAGGACTAAAAGAACTTTATCATTTCAATTTACTCAACATTTGTATTTTATATTCATTTTAAATTACATAATTTATTTGTTTTTTCACTAATATTGATTTATTTGGTCACAAGATGACATCATGCTAGTGAGAGGAAAATGTCTTTAGTGTGATTTATTTGGCACATCAATTCGAGCTGAAAGTAATCCCAATATAGTAGCAGTGTTGGGTCCTTCGCTTAGAGATTGCAACAAAATATTGTCCCATACCACAACCAGTCCAATAGGCACCCAAAATAGTTGTGTGTGCAAGTATCTTACCCCGTCACTTTTGATTAAATATTAAAAAATTTTCAAATTGTGTGCTAATTGATTATTAAATGTATTATTTTTCATTTGTAGTGACGTCCGAGATCAGACACGAAAGGGATAGTATGCGCGGGATTGCATTACACAAGATTCATCATGAAGGAAAGCTGACTGTTCATATCCCTGATGGACGTATGAGCGGTGATGATAAGGCATCATCGATGCTCTTAAGTTATATTGGTTTGCTCGTTCGACAACATGTCCCATTTGAGACAACTAAGTGGAGGAGAGTCTTCGATCAAGTTAAATCATACGTGATGAACCGAGTGTTGGTAAGTATAATCTATTAAATTTTAATTGTGCAAACTGTTATACGTACTAACTATTACATATATTAAGGATGACTTTCAACTAAATTATGACTAAGCCGAGGATCGCAACACTGTGACGTCTACGTTGAACACAGTGTATAGGACACATAGGAACACATAGGAATAGAATGTACCAACATTATATGGTCTTCAATACCAAAAAAGAGACGTTACAACACTGGTATCTCGAGATGAACAAGGAAGAATGAGCTCATGTCTGTGATTTATTTGCGAGCTATGAATTTTAGGTTAAAAAATTTTATTTCGTCGTGTATGTTTATTAGTTGTGGTAACAATTGTAAATATACAATGCAGAGGAAGAGTGCAACTAACTAGGAGAATAGGGCTAAGCTGAAGATTATACACACATCGGGAGCGAGGTCCTTCCAACGCGCGAGTGTTGTTAATAAGTAATAAATCTACATTTTTTTAGAAATATTACTTCAATAAATGACTTAGACATTTTAATATGCACTTTGGATATTTGTTTTGGTATACAGAAAAATTCAAAAATTGATCAGATTAATCCAGCATTGCTGGACAAAAAAAAAAACTAATAAGGATTGTGTATGGACATCAGAAGATGCACGGAAAATTTTTGTAAGTTATAATGTTAGATTTAATGATGCATTTGTTATATCTTATGTTTCATATATTAACTTTATCTTGATTTCTAAATTTGTAGGAAAAAATGAAGGCGTTACAATTGCAGCACGAGTCCGAAAGAAAGCCATACATAGAAGTGAAAATTTTCGCTGAGGTCTTAGGGACGAAAGCAGGTTATGTGTGTTGTTTAGATCATTTAGTAAGATCAGTTGGATTATCGTCTTCAATATCGTCCGTTGATCTGTCCTGGAGAATGGAAGAGACCAAATTAGATATAGAGGAGATGATGGCTAAACATATGGAATATGAAGAGCTTTTGATCATCGAACAAAAATGGAGCAAACGATGTGAGAGCATCAACAGTATTTAGAGGAGCAATAATGGAAGCAACAACAAGAACAAGAACAGAGGCTGCAACGAATGGACAAGAAATGCGTGAACAGATGATGAAGCACACAAGATAACTCACATTCTATTTGACGCCCAAACAAAGATTTGGATAGATTATGTATTTTCATTAACTCATTTTATCAATTATGTATTTTGTTTACTTATGACGATTAAATATTTGTAGACATTTTATTATTATTATAAGTATTTAATATCTTTCTTTTAGTATGACATACAAATTATTTTTAAATTTTTAATTAAATTAATTTGAATAGATAATAAACTGTCTGAATGATACCAATCATGTTTGCACAGTAGTGTTGGGGAAAACATGCGCATGTGTACACAACTGTCCGCACCTTTTGTATGAAATACCGTCCGCAGAGTATTTCATCCGTCCACACGGGCCTATATTAAAAGCCGTTCACATAGGAAAAAACTTCGTGCAAACAATTGAATGGGTGACAGATATAGGATTGTTGAAATTTCATACGTTCCCACAGGTTCAATTCATTTAGGGTTCAATTTATTTAGCGTTCACATGTAATGAAGGTCAGTTTGCACAATGTGTGAGGTGACAAAAAACTATTTTGGCAAAAAAGAAATTTTTGTGCGAATGGCTTTTGAAATCGTGCGCACGTAATTTTTTAGACAATTATTTTCATCACATTGGATAAAACATTCGCACATTTCATGCAAACGGATAGAGACTGAGCCATGACAAAATTGAAGTTCGTGACAAATCAGAAACTGTTAAGATGGTCTAATAGTACGTCTGGACAGTTTTGCATAAGAAAACACAAAAACAGTTACCTAAAATCTTTGCTGACAAGCTTTAGGTGACAACTCGATTTTGTCACTCAAAACCTTTGGTGACAAAATTGGCACTTTAGGTAACAATTTTTTTGACACCCAAAATGATTTTTCTTGTGAAACAGTAGATGTTATTGTCTTTACAAGCAAAAGAGGAGGCAAAAGTTAAGAAGAGGGTGGACCATGAATACCATGGATTTGTTGCTCGGAGGTACAACTTCGAGAAAAAGTTACCAGTGCTATGAACACTTGGTATAGGGCACGGATCTCTTTTATTACTATTTGAATTTGCTTATCCCAATTGTTTAGATTTAAAAATTATATCTAGAGCAAAAGGGCAATAGAAAACATGAAGCTTTTCTGCCCTGTTTTTTCTAAGAGCATAAGTAAAGGCTGTGCTCAAAAGTGCTACAAACCTCTGTTCCCCTCTTTCCAAGTTTCAAATAAATGGGTTAAATACACTTTGCAACTATTATGTTTGGGGGTGTTAACGCATTGCACCCTAATGTTTTATTTTTGAGACATTGAGCCCATTATGTTATCTCTCCTAATGATTTGCAATCCGGAGTGAAATTTGGCGTCAAATTAGACGATAATCGTTTACACGTGCCTCTCACGTGATCTCAGTCTTTGTCAGATTACCATATTGCCCTTAAATCTCAAACAAGTCAAGATTAAATGAGCTTTAAAACCTAAAAGGCAAAAATTACGACTTGTTTGAAACTCGTTTAATCATGATTTGTTTAAGATTCAAGGGCAATACGGTAATCTGACAGAGACTGAGATCACGTGAGAGGCATGTATAAACGATTACAATCTAATTTGATGATAAAATTTAACTCCGGAGTGCAAATCGTTGAGGGAGATAGCATAATGAGTTCAATGTCTCAAAAATAAAATATTGAGGTGTAATGTGTCAACACTCCTAAACATAAGGGGTGTAAAGTGTATTTAACCCTAAATAAATTTACATAATATATCCTCAAAAGTGTATTCAGATGCATATGTAAGAGATAAATGCATCACGATGAAACTAGTAGTTCCAGCCAGCAGAACTTATCAGCAAGCATACCTCCGAATTCTAAATGAGAAACCAGATGAGATTATATATGGAGCAATCCGCTTTTCCTGCATTAGAATCAATAGTTTCAGTTGGAGGCACTTCCAGAACCTATCAACCTTTTCTAAATCAAACTATATGTGTCAGAATAAAGGAACATAGAGTATCTTCTATAATAAACGCAGCAAATCAATCAGCATTGAACAGAGCGAAGGAGATATAAGAGAGAGTAATAACAAAGTAACCACCAATAACGGAGAAAATTCAAATCAACAAGTTCACCATGAGCAGACTGAAGCACATGCAGTTAGATCCTAAAAACATCTACCGCCAAGGATCATAAGGTGATGCAGGTGGTCCAGCTGGAAGGAGCTGCATCTTATCAGGAATGTTTGAGATATCAACTGATCATGAGTTTGTCTCCATGAAGACAGACAACATTTGTGAGAAGCCTACCTACCAACTCACACTCTTTTATGAAGTAACTTAGTTGTAAAATCTGAGAAGGGCTAAGCAGCATTGTCATCAAGCCTATGAATCCAGGTTTTTCTACTGGTCATTCTTCATCTCCACATGGTCAACAGGCTTAAGAGAAACCATTCAACAAGTAAAACGGCAGACTAGGACTATGATGTCAGATTTAGATCTGCATGTAGAATTTGACAATATATACTGTCCGAGATGATACCAGATGATAAACATAGAATACATCCCCGCAAGACCGTAATTTCTACAGTGGGTATAAAGTGCATCTAGGTTTTAAATTTGTCAATTGTTGATCCTTGAACACGACATTGTAAACTCAAAATATTAAAACTGCTGTGACTAGACAGTTGATAATCTATTTCAGTCACCAAAAATGCACGCTAATAAATTTTTTTTTGAAATAAGTACAAAACCCGCTAAGCCCAAGCAAAGGTGAACAAGTACACAAGAGCTATATTGAAGCACCTAAGCCATACAAGCTACAAAACTAAGAAAATCAGAAAATCCGAGAAAGGATAGCCTAGAACAACATTAGCCCACAAAAACAGAGAAGTCATCAGCTTGCCCTTCAACCCGTCAAGAGACAAAAAAGTGTCATTAAAACATCTATCATTCCGCTCCCACCAAATAACCCACCAAATGCACGAAGGGATCATCTTCCACACAACCGAAGCAAGGGGGTCAATAAACTTCCTCCTCCAACCGCTCAACACTTCAGTCACCCTGGATGGCATAACCCAACAATAGTTCATAATGCTAAACACATGGTACCAAAGATCCCTAACAACCGTACAATGAAGGAGGATGTGATCCACAGATTCCCCACAATTTTTGCATAGGACGCACCAATCAAGAATACATAAACCCCTCCTTCTAAGATTATCGATAGTCAAGACTCTCCCATGGGCAGCCTCCCACACAAAAAAGGAAACTCTCATAGGGATGGAGGACCTCCAAATCTGCCTCCATGGAAAAGTGGCTCTAGGATTGCAAGAAAGTATCCCATACATCGACTTCACAGAGAATTTTCCAGATCTGGACCCCACCCAACACAGCCTATCTTCAACCCCACTACAAGGGACCATGGGGTAAAGAAATAAGAAGAAAGACGAGAAAATCTCCAACTCCCAATCATTAACTGCCCTAACAAACTGAATATTCCAAGCCCTCTTTCCAGAATTCCATCCCAATAGTCCGCCACCATAGTGTCTTTATTGCTAGCTATGTCAAAAAGAAGCGGGAACACAAGTCTCAAAGGTCGCTCCCCGCACCAAAGATCACTCCAAAAACGAACTCTACTACCACAACCCACCATAAAACGGATGTTCTCGCTAAAGGAAGTCAACCCTCTACTGATGTATCTCCATAGACTAACTCCGTAAGAACCCCCATTCTGGAGGGTCCTCCACCCACCCTCCACACTTACATATTTATCCAAAATAACACTCCTCCACAAACTGTTATTCTCAATCGCAAAGCGCCACAACCACTTCCCAAGCAAAGCCTTGTTGAAAGTGGACAATCGCCTAATACCCAACCCACCATTCCTTATAGGGCAGCACACCTTATCCCACTTGAGAAGATGAAACTTGTGCGCATTATCATTACTACCCCATAAAAAGTCCCTCTGAATTTTCTCCAATCTACAAGCCACAGAGGAAGGGAGAGGGAAAAGAGACAAAAAGTAAGTCGGGAGATTAACAAAAGTGGACTTGATCAAGATAACTCAACCTCCTTTCGAGAGATAACACCGCTTCCACCCGGCCAGCCTCCTCTCCGTACGTTCAATAATGCCATCCCAAATGTGAATGCTTTTCAAACGGGCTCCCAAAGGAAGACCGAGATAAGTGATAGGGAGAGAGGACACTCTACATCCTAAAATTCCAGCCAATTCGTGAACATTTCCCACCGCACCAATAGGAATAATTTCAGATTTTGCAAGATTGATTTTAAGCCCGAACACCGCCTTTAAGCATAGAAGGAGACAACGAAGATTGCGAAACTGATTCTCCTCATCCCCGCACAAGTTAAGAATATCATCTGCAAAAAGTAAATGCGAAATACACACTTGTTGATTGGAACCAACCACTACATCAAATGATCGATTGATTCACCATTGAGTGCACTAACCCTAAAACGACAAATATTGTCAAGGCCCAATAAAAAATGTTAGGTCGTCCAATTTTAATAGCCTTGGATATAGTTTCTATACGACATAGCATGTCGAACTACAATGGTACTCCGTATTTTCACACATAAGATAGGAAGATGTCACAAACGCAACACTGGAAGCTCTAACCAACTACTGATTTGCATTTGCATTCCTTGATATGACTCATTTTCATGATGTGTCTGGTACATGACACGCTGCCCTGATGTTATTATGTCATCTCTGAGTAGGCAGTTCAAATGTCTATTTATACTACATAATATTAAGTTCATCTATGTGGTTTGCATGTAATTCAAATAAGTCCCTAAACTTTAAACCCATCAAATTAATCTCTGAGGTTTAAAATCCATCAAGACTTTAATCCCTCCACAACTCTTCAAATGTGAAGGAACTTAAACCTCAAGGACTAAACCACATGAATGAATTATGTATTTATCCCTAAAAATAATAGGGAAAACATCATAGAATGCTCTATATCTATGGGCAAAAATCAATTAGCTCCCTCAAGTTTCAATTTGTTTGATTACGTCCCATAAGTTGCAAGAAATTATCAATTCTCACCCTTTGATTAAGCCGTTAATTTTGATAGAAAGTGATGTGAATTAACCGAAATTCCACCCAAGACAAAATTTTTTTAAAAAAAGAAGTATAAAAATTCAAAAATAAATTAAAAATAAAAAAATGAAATAGAATTATATATTTTATTTCTATATAATTTTTTCTTTTAATTTTTAGTAATTTTGTCTTAGAGGGGCATTTTAGTCAATTTTTTGTGTGGTTAATTGCCAAATCGAATGGAGGGCGAGAATTGATAACTCCTTGCAACTTATGGGGCTTAATCAAATAAATCGAAACTTCAGGGAGACTAATTGCTATTTGCCCATAGATAGGAGGCGTATAATGATGTTCCTCCAAAATAATATACTAGAAATTATTAACCAGGAACCTCATATGCAAAACTAGACCATTTTCAGCAACATATTGAAGTAAAGGAAGCCTATACGAATTAATTTGGAATTTAAAATAATTATATTTTTTTTCTATATGAAATTTCTTAGGTTGTTTCTGAACCTTGCCATCTTGTCTAACATGATTTAGACATGTTAATCAATGGAATTGCTAAGCACTCATAGACGAGTAGAAATAATGAGAAATTTTAAGGAAATAGATACTTATCTCTCAAAATGTGGCACTTCCAAAAACATTTCACAGAAAGAACTTGATGCGGAATATAATGGAGAAATATGAATGAGATAGAGAAATAAAGAAATAATAGAGAAGAAGAGAAGAATAAAGAAGAAGGGGGGGGGGGGGGGCACACATTTGAGTGCAAAGGCAGCCGCCAATAAACTTTATAATCTCAGTCTAAATAACTTAAGGTTCTCACAAACCTTAAATAAAGAACAAAAGGTCCTAGGTAAACCCTAAAAGCCCATGGACTAAAGCCTAATAAAACATAATAACTACTAATCTATCAAAATATAAACCACAACCAAATAAAGTAAAAAAATTTATTTAAATGTCCCCATTAGAACCTCTCTAAGTGTTGTATCAAAAAATGAAATTTAATTGGCTTTCAAATGAAATTTATAATCTCAGTCTAAAATAACTTAAGGTTCTCACAAACCTTAAATAAAGAACAAAAGGTCCTAGGTAAACCCTAAAAGCCCATGGACTAAAGCCTAATAAAACATAATAACTACTAATCTATCAAAATATAAACCACAACCAAATAAAGTAAAAAAATTTATTTAAATGTCCCCATTAGAACCTCTCTAAGTGTTGTATCAAAAAATGAAATTTAATTGGCTTTCAAATGAAATTTATAATCTCAGTCTAAAATAACTTAAGGTTCTCACAAACCTTAAATAAAGAACAAAAGGTCCTAGGTAAACCCTAAAAGCCCATGGACTAAAGCCTAATAAAACATAATAACTACTAATCTATCAAAATATAAACCACAACCAAATAAAGTAAAAAAATTTATTTAAATGTACCCCATTAGAACCTCTCTAAGTGTTGTATCAAAAAATGAAATTTAATTGGCTTTCAAAAAAATACAACCTGCACATGTTCAATGTTTTCTTCAGGTAGATGGGGAACTCAATGAACTTATGGGAAACCAACCCAGATGGTGAAAAATAAGTTCAGCATTTGCCCTAAAGTAAGCCTTTTGCTTTCAAGTTTGAAGTGTTGAGTTTCAACCCCCACCCCTTAATTGCCTTTTGTACACTGTGACACTAGTATTATTTTGTGACTCTCCTGCCTCCTATCCCCTCCAGTATCCCTAATTTGCTTCACAAGTATGCTGGGCTATGTGAATGCACCATACACATCATCTGGACAAAGAAGGAGGGAGAGAGAGAATACCTGAAGCCTTAGTGTCATTATTTTAAGCAGCACCAGCAGTGGTGCTTCCAATAGTTTTAAGGTCAAATACCTCAATCCAATAGCCATCAGGATCCTTAATAAATGCTATTCCTTTCATGTTCACTGCATCCAATTCCTCAGATCTTAAGCAAGCAACTAAAGTTTTTATTAACTATTTTTCTTATGAGGTAGAGTGTACTTTTGCATAATCAAAACAAGAAGTTCGAAGAGGAGGAGGGAGGGGGGGAAGCACGAATTTAAAAGGAAAACATAACATCCCTCCATTGTGTAAAAAGTTGTCCTGCGTAAAATCAAATCAACCAAAGTATATCCATCATGAATACAAATTTTGGAACAAGTTTTGCTACTTATCTTATGATCATAAAAAGGAAGTATTCACAGAGTAAACTAATGAAAGCAACTTTAAGGTCAAGAGGTTCCTCCGTAGGAAAATCTTCAGGAATGTCTGCCTACCAAAAGAACAATTAAATGCCTATCTTTAACCAAGTTCTTTTACTTTATCAATTCCCACGCCCCCAGAATTTTCGCTTTGCATACAAAAAATAAAAAACAAAAGATTGCACTCTAGCATAAGAGTGATTATGCCTATCTTTAAGACTGAAATGCACCGATTTTTGTATTTAGCATATTGAGAGGTCTCTTAGTTGATTCGTACATATTTGGAAGCTATTTTACATGCAAAAGAATTTCATGACATGATGTGATCATGGTGTAGCCACATATCTGCTACTCCAATATTTTCTGTTGGATCAGATCTTCCACTTTGATAGAAGTTTTTGGACCAAGTGAGAAGGAGTTTATGCACAAGTGACTGCCAGAGAAGCAAGCCAAGTAGAAGCTACAAAACAGACTGATCGAAACAGGAAAATGGACCTCATGGGCTTCCTTCATGGAGGAACTCCCCCTCAACATTTCCAGGAAATGAAAAGGTCCAAATTCAACAATAGCCCCCAGATAAAATTTACATATTTTGATATGTACCTCTCGACAAATGCAAGTTATAATCGCAGATAGAGGAAATTTCAAGAAATTGTGCAGCCTACACCAGTTTTAAAATATATATATTTACTGTTCCAATGCTACACTGAAGTCAGAGCTTTACATCATGCTTGAGATGATAACATACATAAAGGAATCACCGTTTCATGCTTAATTCATCCAAGAATATGATACAGGCGCCTCACCATCATCTGGTTTTTTAACAAACTCCACTCCCAGACATTCGAGTCTTTCACATGCCTTGTATGTGTCGTCAACAGTGATGCCAATGTGTCCTTAAAACAATAGGACAAGTAAGAAAAAATTGACAAGGAGAAATATATACAAAACAGGGAATATTACAATTTACATCCCTGAGCTATCAACATCTTTTACAATTTGATCACCTAACTGCCATTTTTTCAAGTGAAAGCTTTTTTGTCATTCATCTGTCAGACAGGGCACAGGCTAGTCATACATGCAACTTTCCATCTATTTTCCTGTTTAATAACTGATGGAGGTTGTGATATGAAACGAAATAGATGCTTTAATGATGAAATATGACAAATATGGTCTCTCACTAGTCACATTGCAAGACGGGGTGTTTGTTTTGGGGTATAAGTTATATGTTCACAACAAAAAAATTAAATTTCCTTCCGAGTATGCATTTGGAGAAAAATAAGAAGTTGAACACCGCGATGCATACAAATTATGGTTACAGTAGACCTTTAGTCAATGCACCAAATAGCAAGACAAGTTTGATCAACCAGCTACATTGGCAGTCAAGGAAAACTTACTTATAAACAAGGGTGATTCAATACAAATTGAGGCACTAGGCATTTTTTTATTTTTATTTTTTTTTTAAATTTGCATATATGAATATAACAAATATTGAACATACATATTATTGCAAACATTTATCCCAAAATCATTCTTCTGACTTTTTGACATAATAACAAATTATTTTAGATCCATAATCTTTCTTATGATATAGTCACTCATAAATAGGACATTTTTATTTTAACTAAAAAAACAATCATGCATGAAGGGGAGCAATGGACGTGTACAGGAAAGAACATTCTTTTGTAGACCTTAGTGTTTGAACATTCCCTACAGGAATGCATTTTCAAGTTCTTGTACAGCATGCCACAGAAGATGAAAAAAATAATGTGGTAAAGATGGGTCAAAAGTGAACCTCTACAGCAAGGGGGAGGAAAATATATTGTGATTGCTTGTACTCAGATTGACCTTTAAAAGTTGCGTACCAAAGCCACGAGGTTCTGAATTCCCATTGTGATATCCTTTGAACTCAGGATCACTTTCAGTACCCCAATTACTGTAACAATTAATTTCCAGTTCAGAAAAATCAGGCAATATAGGGTGCATAAATGATCACTCTACAAAAACAAATAGAACATGCTGCCGGATCTATTATTCCCACTGTGTTAGCTCAATTGTAGCCTTCTGACCAATGGTCCAAGCTGTTCTATCAACAGAGTTACTTGGAGCAGATGCTACATCCTGCATCAGGAAAATATATACATTTATGTCAGAATCATTACGAATAGACAGGAAATTATCCAAAGAGAGTCAAGTTTTCACTATGCACTTCCTCAGAATGAGGTGGGAGACCACAGAAACATAGTTGCAAAAGAGACTTCAAATGACATGCTTATATGATGGATGACAGCATGGTGTAGAGAAATAAGAGAAGGTTTCCATACATAATAAGCATCTTCCACATTCCGACAGCCACCAAGGATCAAACAAGAAAAATAAATCTTGCATATGCAAAACCATGAATTTACCTCATAGCCCATAAAATATGAGCTAAACTTCATCTCTGGGAAATCCAACCTCTTCAGTAACCTGAAAGGTTGAAAAGTCAAAATAAATTTTCAGCCTTCACAAGGTATAGAGTTAGCCAAATATCTAAATACACTCTGCGATGCCAGAGACGGAAGCTCTCAAGATGTCTGAACTAACAAACTGGTTTAACAACCAAAGGTAACCAACCAGTGCAAATCCAAAATATTCAAAATACATTGATATCTTCATTTCAAAAGATATAAGGCATGTAAAGATATGTGATATGGATCAAGTATGTGTGCATTTTCATGGAATCATAAACTTAAAAGAAACAGTGAAGTAACCTATAAGCAGATTCCCCACAGATAAACATTACACGTGAGAGACCATCCATTACAAATAAAAAACATTTCCCAAATACAAAAACCATCCATGTCCTAATACTCATGCTAATAAATTAGTCCATTTACGGGTATGATGAAGCCAGAAAAGATGCTAGAAAGACAAAGAGGTAGCTAAAATCACATAGACCACTTTAAGTCTCAGGGAAACCTAGCGGTTTAAGGAGGACATTGTACCGCTTCAGATTCCCAAGTGGCCTATGTGACAGCAAAACTGCCCAGGCAACTGCTTCCAAATAAGTATCCAAGTACAATTCATTGCTTAAAAATGAAAATCCATAACGAAAATATTTGGGAAGTACAATCATCACAAAAAAATGAAAGTACACAAAGACAATATTTGGTATGCTTAAAGAGAAACAAATAACAGCAGTCATGCGTAAATTGCAACTCAGAATTCCAGCATTATCATCCATCCATGTATATAATACAGAATGAACAAAAGCAATATACTCAACGCACGACATAAACATGATCACAAACACAAAATGGCACATTGAGACACATATATAGGCATCAGAAATGACAAAATAAGTTCCTTCTAGCCATATAAATTGAAAAGGAACAAACAACTTACGACATGCCCAAGACGCGAGAGTAGAAGTCGAGGCTCACTTTGGGATCCTTAATACGAAACGTCTGGAACCAAAAGCCAGAAGATATAAGACAAATTGCGCAAAACAGACAAACACACGCTGCAATATACAAACACGTAAAAAAGCTGATGCAATTACAGTGTGTTGCATGAAGGAAGACTTGGTGGCATCATCTGGGGTCGCCTGGAGGCCGGGATTGTAGGCCGACGATTCCTTTGATTCCGAAGCCATGGAGAACAACCGGAATCGATTGCTATCCTGCAAAAGAACCAAACAAATAGATAACTAGAAGGATCTGAAGAGTGAAATGAGAGAAAGGCCAGAGAGTAATTGTTTGAAAACCTTGGTTCTGGGGGCCAGGGAGAATGGGAGTGAATATGAAAAAGAAGGTTTGGTGGTAAACCGGAAGAGAGAGAAGCGGGATAAGGAGCTGGCGAGTGAAGAGGACCATGGACCATGATCGAGAGTGACAGAGAGAACATGACGGTAAGAGCTAGCCAATTGGAGCTCATTTAGCAAAAAAAAATAATGTCTATTAGAGCTCATGGGGAATTAAAGAACAGTTCACTTTTCACGTCTAATTAAAAAATAATCAGGTAACAAATTCGGAAATTTTTTCAAAAAAAAAAAAAAGGTGAACTCGACCCACCCAATCGGGTCGGATTCGGATATCAATTATGATCGGGTCAACTGGACATGTGCCGCATGGACCCGACCCGATGACTGTACACCCTAGGTTTATATAAAAAGTGCTTGCCCGAGCTCCGCGGGAATTGCTCTCCCCCACACGCGGGGCTTGTTTGTCATTTTATTTTGGATTAAATGCAATTTTTCGACCCCAACTATTGAGCCTTATTCCGAGTGAACCAAAGAAGGTCAATAACCACAGCTGCAAAAATCTGGAAATGATGGCCCTCCTCTTTTGGAATACCAAGCTCTCGATCTGGGTAGAGAATGATCTTGACCCCTTACACGAGAAATAGACATAAAAGGCCAAGGGAATCTAATTTAGGTGATTTCCTCCGAGCCACTCTACTGAAAAGGACACTCCAAGATAAAGATGGTGAAGAGATTCTGGCTGAGTGTTGCACAGGTAGCACAGACTAGATTCATCCATTCTATTAAGTATAGCAAGATCAACTCTGGATCGGGTGAGAATAATATTTCACACCACTTTCCACAGTAACGTCGTCAGCCTTTCATACATGCATAGCTTCCAGTGTGCCTTCCAATCTGCACAAGACATATCATTCAATTGAGGGAGGTGCAGAGGGCTGAGGGATCGGTACTGATGATGCCAAAATATCACCGAAGATTAGAGACAAGTAGACCTAGAAAGAATTACTGAGGGGTGTGACGTCGAAGGGATCCACCAATGCAAAAGTCAGTGATCCGAGAGTATATAAGTTTTTAGAGAGTTAATTAAGCATGAAAAGATGTTGGTTTGATTCTCGGTCACGTTTTTCAGTTTCATCCTGCTCGGGTTGAGCTGGATTGACACGGGCAGAGAATATGTCCTCACACTCCATATGTTTCTGAGCTTTAGTCATGACGTTTTCGAAGCTGGTTGGGACCTTCCTAATGAGGTACTTCAGGAAGTCTCCAGGTTGGAGATCAATTGTAATGCCATAAGTTTGGTCTTATCAGTAGCGTGCGAAACAGTGATGGCTTCCTGGTTAAACCGAGCAAGGTAGCTTAGCAATTCCTTAGGCGCTTGCTTAATGCTGAAAAAGTAAAAGGATGGTCGTTTGATGCACCGATTGGAGATGAAGTGCCCCATAAAGAGTGTATTAAGGGAATCGAAGTCGATGACGGACCTCGGGGTAGAACAAAGAACCACCTTTGTGCCGGCCCTTTGAGGGTCAATGAAAACGCACGGCAAAGGACATGGTCTTCGTATGATTGTACGTGCAAGTGAAAACGAAAATTTTTGAAGTGGTAGTAGGGAACCTCGGTACCATCGAAGAGGTTGATAACAGGGGGCGAAGTCGTGGGGGGCAACAGGTACGTTAACACTTTAAATGTAAAATGGAGAACTCCCAATGTGCCGAGGGAGGAGAAAGCCGTTGGTCTTAGAACTATCCACCTTTTTCCAACTTTTTCTCCAGCAACTGTATTTGTTCTGCTTGCCCAACCATTTGTTCATGGAGTGTTGCTTGCCACCTTCCCGTCGTGGTCGGTTGGTAAAAATATGTCTCGACGGAATCTTTGTGCAATGGGGACAAGGTGTGAGAGTGTAGGGGGGATGAGGGTGGTTGGATGGTGTCGAATTTGTGGATCAGGGTTTCGATGTTTTTGGCAAGGACGGCTAACAAATATTCGTCGCTTGTAGGAGTTTTAACAGTGACCAAGGGATTCTGGACGCCATTTGTTTTTTCAAGTGAGGAAGTCATTTTGGAAGGAAGTAGGAGATAACAAGGGGATGTAAGCATGATTTGATTGGAAAATTTTTTAGAAAACTTTCCCACAGATGGCACCAACTGATGATGCCAAATGATCACTGAAAATTGGAGACAAGTAGACCTATAAAGAATTACTGAGGGATGTGGCATCGAAGGAAAGTCAGTGATCTTAGAGTTATAAGTTTTTGGAGAGTTAATTAAGCATGAAAAAGATGTTGGGGGTGCACCTTGCTTTATAAGTAGAGACAATTATAGTCATACTAGGAATTAATTACTTAGGATGTTAGGACTTTTAATCCTATTGCGAGTCTTAGAGCTCCCAGACTAGATGGTCGATTCTTCAGTATTCATAAAGGAGTCGGGAGTCCAAGCTTGTGGGAGGAGCCAATCAGGGGTATTAATTATTCGTGTGGGCCTCACAGGTCGACTGCTGGCTGGTCTGATATAGGTTTAGCAAATTATGACCCATTAGGCACATCGGTTTGCAGGAGAAAAAACCAGAGGCTTCCAGCATTCAAATCTAAGAGTTTGGTTGATCAGCTTGCGGAAAATGAATTTTCATGATTTCCTCACATGAAGCCTCATCAAACATCCGATAAATAGCTTGTTGGTCCCATCTACGTGACTGTTCTAAAATCAAGGTCTGAACTTTTTGATCAAGTTCTATCGGGTGATTGTCCTTTGGTTAGGGACGGAAGTCTTTGGCACTCGGAATCCATGGGTCTTGCCACATATTAATTAAGGCTCCATTTCTAACTAGGAAGCATGCTCCTTTACGGAGGGGAAAAACTTTCAAGAGACCTTGCCAAACCAAGAGGCCCGAGGGGGGTTGCAGGTTCTAAATATCTTGTTTCTTAATATATTTGGCTTGGCAGAGCTGAACTCAGAGACAATTGAGATTAACTAATAGAATTCAAGCCATCTTAGCTAATAGGATCGATTAATCCTCGAAAGCAATCTAATTCTCAATCTACCTACTGGTTTAGGATAACACAAAGAGTCTCAAGTTTTTAAGAACAAATGTCGAGGTTTATCCACAGAAACAACCCACCAGAAATTGCCCGAGTCCCTTTCCACACACAAACACTAAGATTGGGGAAATAAAATCGAGCTCGTACTATTGGAAGGCATAGCATTCGCTGCTCATTACAAAAAAAAAAATGGGGTATAGCAACCAAATTTTTGGCCACCAATTAAATGTGGTTGCCAAAAGTTAACTTCTAGCAACAAATTTTCAGAATTCGTTGCTAATTATACTGCTTTCTGCGAATGTTACAATATATACATTAGCAGCGAGATGATTTGTTGCTAAACAATGGCAACCAGCATTTAATAGTCACAAATGATGACCTTTTTGCAACCAGTCAAAGAGATAGTTGCTAAAAGTCATAGAATTAGCTGGAATGGAGAGCCTAGATGACAAAAGTCGTCGCTTAAAGTTGAAAATTAAATATAAAGCCTTCTCAATTGAGAATTAAGCGACCCTTTTGCAAGCCCCGCCATCTTAAAGTTCAGAAACACTTTCCTTTTCTCATTGCCAACCCCTACACTTTGTTCTTTCCTTCTCTCTTCGTTCTCCTGTAGTCTTTCTGAGATCGTTGTCATGCTCGTCAAGTAGGGTCTTGAATCTCAACCGCATACTTGCCCCACAGCCTTTGTCAAACCCCTCTGTAGTGTGTTCCACTTTGACCGTTTACAATTTTGATTTGAATTCGAAAGCTACTTGCCAATCGAATGGAGTTGGATGTCAAAGTTTGAGTTACCGAGATTGGAAGGTCCACTATTTTAGGTTTCAGCTTCAAACTCATAGCTCTCGATTGAGAGAATTAAGGGATCTAGGAGTAGAGAGGTTGATTATTTACTTTCTATATGAATTCGAAGAGATCGCTTTAACTCTGATGGGAGGTAAAATCACGTTGAAGTTTTACTTTTGGGTGTGCATTTAATTTTTGGCATTTGTATAATCAAATGGTTTGCTTAAATTTTTTCCTATATATGTTTCTCTTCTACATATGTATTGGCCTGTCATTTGGGCCAGGTTGATTCTTCTCTTAGCTTAGCCCAAGGGCCAAAGGTCCAGAATGTCAATATCTTAGCACTTTCTTTGTAATAGCCCGGACCGTGATGACCTCAAGCGTTGTCCTATAATAATGGACACAGCTAATAAAGCTGAGGTTACGGCCTATAGAAGATCGACAAAGCAACAAGATACTAAGCAAAACACAAGAAGGACCTTTTATTAATACCAGATTACAAAAGAGAACCCACTTCTTATAATGCACATACTATAGTACAAAAAGAAAACTACGGAAAAACTAAGAAAGCATAAAACTAAAGATCTCTAATATTCGTTATCAGTGTTATCCAAGTCCGAGATGTTGACTAATTATCAGAGTGCGGAGTGATCCACCTATGTCCTTGTCCCTTTATCAGGACATCTAGGTCATGTGTGACATAAACACGAAAGTCAACTCCAGAGTGACAAAGCCATGTTGAATAGCTTTGGTGAACTTTCCCAAATAAATCTCAAACATCTGCTAAAGAACAAATTTAACAAACAACGATGAGTCCAAATGACTCTAACCCAGCGATTAGTACAACAGAATAGCATAAATAAAAGATATTGAACAAATTCAACAATAAAATCTCAAAACAGAAAGAAGTAAATGAAAAGACTCAGTTTCTCAAAAATGATCTTTTCCAATACCATACTCTCACTCCCGATGAATTACAAGTACTTCCGTACTTTAAGCAGTATTCCCGAGTCGGCCTCAAAACTCCCAGAGTGAGTTATCCAACAAATCTTTCCGAGTATACACAGAGAGGTCAAATGTCAAACAAGTAACCATCCTTGTTGGCTTTTACAATCGATTTTATGATTTCATAAAATTGACAAGTTTATAAAATGGACATCTTCAAAGACAAACGTTTTTGATGAAAGAGCCAAAGATCATTGAAGAAAGAATTCAAGAAATGCAAGGAGCTCAAAATGAGTTCTCTAGACCAGGTATAAACCTTGTAACTCTTAGTTTCACTTTTGACAAGGATTATGAATCACACTTGCATATCTTTCAAAATGTGCATAAACCGTTTACCTTTGTTTGAAGATTAAAATGTTTTTAAAGGTTTTAAAACACCCCAATCAAACTCCCAAACCTTTCTTATACTTATGGGAAGTAAGTCTTTAAAATTGGGTGTTTCCAAGAGGTCAAAAACGTGGTTTTAATTGAACCAATCGTGCTTAAGTTGGAATCGAGCTGGTGAAGCAATCGACCGGTCTTCGACACTTAGAATAGCGGTCGACTGGTTGATTTGAAATATATCCATTGAGTTCTGTAATATGACCGTTGAGTCAGGTAACTTGAAGCGGTCGACCATCGGTCGTTTTAACAGAATCCTAACGGCTATAAAGGTAGCTTTTCATAATGGGCCTATAAATACACCTTCATAACGTCCAAAATAAATACACAACGACCACATATCATTTTTACTTGAGAAATATCCAAACTTCATATTTATTTCTCATCTTCACACAAAACACACTTTCAATTTGTCTTGTGAACAAGAGATACGAGCCTTTCATTTTTTATATCTACTCTTGAAGAGTTTTCTATAACTTTCAATCCAAAAACGTATTCCATATATTGTTTCACAAGAAAATAAGTAATCTCGGCTGTTTATGAGTGTACCCGAAAATCAGTGGGGGGTTTGGTGTTAATCTTGGAAAAACAATTGTCCCCGGCCTTGCCCCAAACTAGAGTAATGCTATTAAAAGATCGGGAAACCCCACCTCGTAATCTTAGGGTAGGGGGTTTGCCGACAACCTAAAACACCGTGTTTGATTCTCTATCCCCCTATCCTTACCCCAGTAGCCAACATACTTTTTATAAATTTGCCTAATTACTGTCTACGCGGGAGGCGGGCCAAGTCCCCGTGGTTCTTCTTGTGGGGGTCTTTTGTGTGGGTTGTTGGTGGTGGGGGGTTGGTGGGTGTGTGGTTGTGGGGGTAGCCCCAAGACATCCCTTTATCAGAACACATGACACCAGCCCTGACTTGTGGAATTGATTAGGTAGAACGGAGATATTTCCAGCCCGAATTGAGCTCCCCGCATCTTTTCGCTGGTAAGATTAAGGCAATGAAATCCGGACGACATTACCCGGTTCCAAACCTGTTAAACCATTGAGACATGTTTTCAAAAAATCTCTATAGATCAAGCCCGAAGGTCGTTACCACCAGCGGCCGAGAGCAACCTCTTGGTGCGATTGGATCGGAGCTCCACAACTTACACTCATTACGGCACCACCATCCACCACTTTACACCACAGCACCACTAAACCCATCTGCCACGTTGCAAACACCTTCACTATTATCCTCTCCAGAATCTGATCCCTATCACTATACTGTCATTTTCTATAAGGCATCTTTACGCACTATTCTTCTCCCCCCCCCAAATTGTAGAAACGCATAAATGTAGCTTAGCGCAACTCATTAGTACTTCTAGGCCTTTGTGACTCGTGTAGCTGTTTTTGTACAGTCAATGTTTAGTAGTTGTAACACCACTCGAACAAATACAAGTATACGAATTATCTCTATATGAAATAAGACAAGCGAGGACATGGGCATTGATTGTATTCATTCAGATCGTAACTATACATATTCTTTAAATTTCATTTAGATTAAAATTTCTTGGAGTCATCGATCATGATCCCCAATCTTTCTAATTTGAAACCAATCGTTCTTTTGCAAAGGACGCCTGTACTACGCATGAACTGGACTCCGTCGAGACAAATTATTATTAAAATGTTCCTTTGATTAGGCCATGAGGATATCATTATCACCATAGTATATGTTTCGCGTTATCCGTACTCTAGATGGTTGACTGGATGTTTCTCTCCAATGATCTCCTTTCTCTAGGTTCATCGCCAGACTTGCACATACTGAAAGCCCACGTTCTTTTCCGCGACACGTCTAGGCTCATCATGAACATTTGCACTCACGAATGTTAAGAACTAGCAAAACGAAGCAACAGGATGGCAAAATACCAGATCGCGTATCTTTATATAATTTTAAGCACAAGAATGTTTAAATAATACCACTGTCCTACCACACCTTTTCAGACAGTACTACTTAAACGAGCTGCGATTTTCATGGTTAAGCCCACAACACACAACTTAAAGAAAATCACAGGAATGTTCATGTCGATTTTGAGCCCCGGTGTTGCACAAAGAAGTTGTACACATGCCAGTATTTTGTCCAAATTTTTCATGATCAAGACTGCTGGTCATGTCCTAGTGAAACGGCCAAATTATGGTAAATCTCAACCTCCTCTGCTCCCGCTCAGTCATGATTAATATCACGTTATTTATAATTCTGTCCTATTATCTCGAAAGACCACTATCACCGCCTATTATCAATACCCTTAAACACAGATAATTCAACAAAAAACAACACAAAGCAATGTATAAACCCCTTTATCACTGTTGCCATCCTGAGGGGATGCATGAGTGAAAATTGTCACTACTATGACTTCCAGTAATATCTGCCTCTGCCACCTCAGGTCAATGAGATATACTTGTTAGATTGTAGTCTGTTTACACACGTCTGACTCATAGCATGGTAGAAGAGCTATTGAAAGTAGGATAACGGATAATATTCTGGTACCATAGAGAATCTCCAGACGATGGAATGAATTTATAGTATTATAAGCAGCCAGCATCATGAAAGATCCCCAATATTTGTAATATTATTATGCCGTCTATACGCATGCAGCAATCTCATCTTAAACTCACCTTACTGTACCCCCCACCGAAAACAATCCATCACTCTGCATAATAAAACCTCTTTAGATCTTTTTCCTTGTTTCTATTTCTAATTAGGTAATCACATTTCTCAATCAGGCACTAATAGCCTAAAATATTAGAAACCATCAGCGAGAAAAATTTACTCTATACGCGCTAATAGCTCATAGCTGAAACACACTGTAGGCCAACAGAAATCAGCCCAAGAAACACATAACAGAACATCAAGAATAGAATAGAGTCAATCTCAAAAGGCAGTCCAAAAGCACTCTCAAACTTATTAGTATACAAGATCAATATTCACCCGCTAACGAAAAGAACTACACCGAAAGAACAGTAAATGAACAGTCTTAAACAAGAAGATTGAGTTTTCATTAGAATTTATGAGGTCAACAAACAGATGCAAATGAAGCTCATAAGAAACTGACCGACCCCACACAATACATCCCCACGGCTAATCAATTTAATGAATAGAAACCCAAGAACGCCACCAATCCATGCAAAATAGCATTTATCAAATCTTAAAAAATTATCAGACAGGGAAATTATATAATAGCTCAAGGTTTTGAAGTCTCTAGAGATTCCACAGAGCTTCGCAGTCCACAACTCAAACCACATTACTCCCCAACAAAGCCCCACTCAACATAACTACACTCCCCCCCCAGAACACCCATAACCAATATAGAACACTTGAGATTACCTCTCACACCCTTCACCTACACCACTATCCCCCTTTGCACATGTTAACTCCAAAAGATATACACCACGCAAACTTGCAACGCAGTAACCCAGAATCCATACGTACCTGCCCACGACATGCTTTTTCCACCACGTCATAGCATTCATAAACCGTCCATTAAGATATTGAGATTTTTGACCACAAAAAGCAATTTTAAACTTTCTGTTACCTATATACTTCTCCCTCATGACTTACAGAGTGGTATAACAAACCAACAACCAGACACCAAACAAACGGCATGAGAATATGAGGACACGTTGAAAAGCATATTTAGTTCTTAAACATTCTAGACATGCAAACCCTCAATTCGTCTTCTATGACTATTATCCCCGCATAATAGAATACAATAAAATGACCAATATTTTATTACAATCATGTATTATTTACTTATCTTCTCTAAACCATAGTCCCAAATCCGCTCATCCCTGCCTGAACATCATGTCCGGCCTCTTCTAGCATTGCCTTCCAATCATAGATCCTCTTTTCAAATCCAACACACAGAAATACCAAACATAAACCTGGAAAAAAAAAGAAAGGAAAGAAAAGGTCCTCACCTCGGGCCCCGAACACTGTGTATATTCTAGTGTGTGAAATAATTAGCAGCATTATTATTTAAGCAGTAAGCTTTTGTCTTGGCACGCCGAACAAAATTTTTCAAGATTTATGTACCATACGCCTACGCGGGCCACACCGACACACCACCCAACACCAAAACCCACGACCACCCACCACAGACCAACCCACACACCACAACTACCACACCCTCCACCCTAAACCCCAAACCCCCGCCCAGAACAAATCTCAGCCATACCAACTCCCACGCAGTTCTCAGGAAAATCCAGAAGCTACAGTCCCAGACTTATTAGTGGAGCCAACTTTATTTGGACTGAAAGGAGAACTGTCTCAAATCTGTTGCCCATTCTCCTTGGCAAATTTTCCAGAAGATAGTCGGCGGAAATACGCCGAGTACGTAACAGTACACTAAATGATAGTTTCCTGGCGCACAAGGATAAATTGCTATAAACGCTTTTATGGCGTGAAAAATGTTGCCAAACTTTCACAGAAAGCACTAGTAGAAACGTCTTAGTCCTAGTAAGAGTTTAAGTCACGAAGGAGACCTTAAAAAGCATAATTGAACTAGAGAGAACTTCATTGATCACGATTCCACCTACGAAAAAACCGTCTCTCTCGGAAGTGTTCTCTATTACACTTAAAGTTAAGTGAAAAATCTATATGTTTTATCTTAAACTCCGCAGAGCGAGAGGAAAAGAGTTTGCGCAGATACTTATACATCCCATTCTAGATTGGCTGGTTTGTAGTGACAAAGAAAGCATGTTTTACCTGAAAATCATAAAAAAGAAAGGCTTTGGATAAAGTCGAGGATCAATAAATCGAGAAACTGTTGTATAGATAGACACTCCAACAACAGTCACAGCTGAATAATATACGAAGATATTTGAAAGACAGATCGAAAGGAGATTTCTAGATAGTCACGAGGACACCCACAAGCTAACTGTACAAACTCTATAGTACGCGGCGGCTGTCCATTGACCCACACATATACTTTAATACCAAAGAAAGAGAATGATTTCCGTACATTTGTTAGACTAGCGTACACCCTTCGTTGTCGCTGGTTTCGTCTATACAGGGTGCTATCTCAGTAGTTCTTTTTTCTGTCAGTTTGTCCCGGGTACGTATCTGCTTATACGGTCGGCTATAGACATGGTTGAGCGTACTCCTTATCTCCGCTGCGGATGTTCGTACTACCCTGACCTGGTATTCTTGTGGATGCTTACAGCAGTGTAGTTGTAGAGAAGGGGTTCTATGGTTCTGTGGAACTGTAATATTTCTGCCATTTTATTGGAAGCTCGTCTTTGTCCTTATCTGAAAAGCTGATTAAGTGACGTATTCTAAACGTAGTTAGACATGCAATTAAATTATCCTTTTAATTTAGTTGGGGGGAATTTTGACACCCAGTGGTTGATCGTGCTTTTGTTTGGTGCCATGGATTTAATTGGCATCTTGAGTTGGCGATTACTTAGTTTATTGGCAGAATGAGATATCTGTACATTTAGACTAGATTATACTTAATAGATATCACTCCGAAGTACCCATGACGAACTTGAGAGAATTCCGCAAAGAGTTCGAGTCAGAATTTAGTGACTTCTTGTTAGAAACCAGTTTAATGAACACTTGTAGTTTTCTTTTTCCTTCTTTTTTGAGCCTCATATCCTAATTGTTTGTTATGGTTCGTTGACATTAGTTAATATGTATGAATCATTGAGTTTTCTGATCTTGTCTAACGCATGATTACTATTTATGAGCTTTAATCTAATTTTTTCTCTTTCCCTTACTCCCAAAATAATAGGAATAAATAGAAATTTCCAATGGAAAAACCACAAGCTCCTTCTTAGTGAATCACTTGTTCCCCACTTTGTCTTGTTGGACATCGTTCGTTCTCCAAAAGTAAAAATACGAGTCTGAAGCCAAGTGAGCTGCAGCTCTGATGGCACCTGCTCGGGGGGATAGATCCGCGGATCGAATCTCCCTCCCTCCCGCAGGCTTGCTCCTGCTCCCAATTTGCCTAGAGAAAAAAACAAAGAAAAGAAAATACGAGATTTGAAGGCCATAACTTGTTGTGCAGAGTGCAGACAACTCCAGATCCGGACAACTTCACCCAAATTACGAAGCAATGAGAATTAGTCAATTCAAATGGTAATTCACCTGAAGACCTCACATTACCCAGCGGCGTGAGCGGACGGGCCACAGAATTCCTGAAAATATAGCCCCTTCCCCCTTTGCTCCCATATGGTATTTATTCGCACGAAATATAGACCAATCTACACCTCCAACCGACTCGATACCTCACAACTCTACGAGACAATCTGAAGTCATATCTCACCAAAAATCCCTCTCCCTTTCCAGACCAGCATTGACCAAAAGATGCATCCAACAAAACTCCCCTCTCAATTATCAGTACGTATATATATATAAGATCAAACATTATCTAATATAGTCGTTTCTTCTCTTTACTACGCGTGGTACAATAACACTTCATTTGCAAAATTCCACACACTCTTTAGTTCTCGAGACAAACATTTCAACCAAAACAAGTCACATTTCATATATTTAAGACATTATTATATATATTTACTTCATCGACCAAATTAACAATTATTAGAATTCTTTCCCCCAATTACTAAAATATCCTTCCATTAAAACTCTAACTTTGTTGAAAATAAGTTATAAATGCCATCAGAAATTTATAAACATAGTATAAATTATTTTAACCACAATAGGAGGAGAATAATGAGTAGTTTTCTCCTCTTATAAAATATTTTCCATACCCCCTCTGGTTTATT
>CM025849.1:15477365-15676766 GCA_003952965.2 Morella rubra | reverse complement strand
GATTTAGCTGGTTTATGGGTTTTCTCTATGGTGTGAGTTAGAGCCATGGTCTTTGAATCGAGTTGTTACTTGGTTAAATTGTCATTGTGTCGTTGTGTGGCTGCACAACCAATTCTCTCTGGGAAAATGTTTTATTAGATGTTCGGAGGGTGTATGGAACAAGCGCTTCAACTTGTGATTCGATATCATAATCGAGCGGTGGAACTGATATTTGTTTCTTTGTTTGTTGTTGTCCAGTTGATAGACACAACGGGGGCATAGGATGAAACTGTAATCGTTATGGAAATGTAAGGTTGATTCAACATATTTGTTATCGTTTAAGATGCTGTGTCTCGATTATTGTTGCCGTGAATGACCAATGTCTAATGTCTTTTTATGGCTTGTGTCTTGACTGATGGGACGGGGTACTTGAGTGTAGTATCCTTTCGTATCCGGTGAAGGACAGTGACAGGATTTGGAGCAGTTCATGTGAAGATGTCTTGCCTTATTGTGGCACTCCTGGCCTGGGTTGCTGGCGTCTGGTCATGATTGACTCTGGATGGTTCTGATAACTCGGCTGCTGGCAGCATGACTGATCCTTGGGTCTCTAGAGATAACAGCTCGGCATACTTTTCGTAAGACCTTTCACGTAGTTTTGTCCTATTTGTAGATTTATGGGTTGTTTTGCACGATAAGATAGACAGGGTTGATTAGTTACGCTTATTTCACATTTTCTCTGGGCATCTAATTGTTGATTTCACTTCTTTGGTAAGTGATAGGTATTTGGTGTTACTTGTGAGAATTGGAGAAAGAATTTATGTTTTTTGAAGAAACAGTCTTTAATTATCTTTCTGATTTCTGTTGATGGATTTTTGATGTTTTCTGAGTTTGACATGGATTGGGTGTTTTCTTTTGTGGATGTGTTTGAGTTGACTGTTTTCTACTTTTTTTTTGTTTTTGTTTTGTCTGTGTTGTCACAAGATTATGAGACTGCTGGCTTTTACTGGCTTTGACGTCAGGTGCGTTGAGTCCAGCATTGGGGTTTGTTAAATTTCTTAGTCAAAGTGTCTCGTGAGAAGTCGTGTGTAATTCTTCTAGCTTGAAGTCGAGTGAACATTTGTGTTATATTTTTTCTCTTATTTCTGTTGACTGTTTCTGGTGTATTGGTCAACTCGTGACTCTAGACTGGTTGTTTTATTGCATATTGAAGGGGCGTTGTTTGCCATATTTGGTGGATTACATTCATTATGCACTTGTTGAGTATAAATTTTATGTGAGTGCATCTTAGTATTTTCATGGTGTATTACACTCTGCTGACCTGAGCGGGAAGATTTACGACGGTCTTGTTTTATGTTTTATGTTTTTCTTTATTTCTGCATTTTTTGTTCTCCATTTTGTTACTTTTAAGATATGTGGGTGGCTACATTATAAATAATTTGTGGTCTCCTGCCGTTTGTGTAAGAACTGCTTGCGGGGTATTAATATAGAGCAGTCTGAGTTCTTTGTGTTTGCTTATTTACTCTTTTTTTTACTGGGTTATGTTGTCTACAATTAGCCGTTAACGTCTAATGTTACGATAGTTGTGCAGTCTTATTCCTACTAGCCCTTGTGTTAGATCAGATAGCTTTGGGATTCTGAGTGTTCTGACAGGTCCGTGGACTGAATTGACACTGGCTTTTGGTCTACCCGTTAAGGTACAGCTGATGGTACACTGTTTTCCCTTTTGTCTTTTGACGTATGTGACTTGTGGTCGGGTACGCAGTGGCTATTCGCAGGGAACTTGTCGGCGATTTTGTTCTCTACTTTGTAGTTTGAACGGGTCGGGGAGCCTTGGGAGTGATCTATTGGTTCTCTGTTAATTGTCCAATCCTTCTTAATGCATACAAAGAAGAGATATCATATTGTTGAGAGCACAGCATTGTCACTAATTTGTTTGTGTTTTGTGGGTTGTCCTGTTGTGTTTGCTTGGTTGACCACAAAAAATCTCGTTCCCTCAAAAGAATATGGGAGATGATTTTGAGGGACTGATTTGACAAATTCGTTCGTTCCCCTTATAGAGAGATAATTTTTACTTTGTTTTTGGAGGAAATTAGAGTGAATCTGTGGTTGACGGCCAAAACAATTGGTACACAAGAATGCCTCGATGGTTTGCTTTGTCATTCCCAAAGTATTGAAACTCGTTCTATTATTTTTGTTGTACGACATTACATGATCTCATTCTATGATATACGTTGTGCGTGCTCATCAGTTTATGTGAGATATATCATTTATGTGTAAACTGGTCCCGATAGTATATTCTCCATTCAAACAGTTACAAGTATGGCGGTAGATGATTGGTAGAGATCGAAGTGCTCCTTATTTTTGCTAGTCTTTGAAGCATGGTATGTACTAAAACCTTTATTTAGTGATGCTGACTTATCTTTATACTTTCGCAGTTATTCTGATGTGGTACTACTACTTTTATCAGAGTATGTAGTGTCGTACATTGGTTGTAATAAACAATGTATTGTTGTCACGTCCTAATTTCCCCTCGTTTTCGTTGACGAAGAACTGTATTATTTCGACATCTGGTTTCTACATTACATTGTTCGGAACTTGATACTTGTTGAGAATTCGGCATAGAAAGTACGAACTGCTCGTAAGTTGCCGAGTGTTTTGCTCACATCTGAGCCTCATCATAGCCCTCAACCACTCTTCGCTTCATTCGAGTGCCGGTTGGGAGTTATCAGATTGGTGAGTAGAAAGAAGGTGAGTCACATGAACATAAAAATGATCAGAGGTAGTGGGACACGCATATACATCTCGAAATGTGTACGAATTGACTATTTTTTATATGATTGGTGTTTTGATAACCTCTGGTTGTGTGATATAATTTCTGTTTGAATTTCTGGAATTATTGTGCTACAAAAATTCAATTAGTCTTTTAATGAGTGTTGATTTTTGTTTTGTAAAATTTTATTGCAGACTGGTTCTTTTTATGGTTAATTTCTGTGAGCTTTGATTTTTGGTTTTCCTTCCATTTTCTACTTTTGTTTATCTCACTTTTTTTACATGCATAAATTGATTCTGGTCAAGTTGAGATGGGAAAACATTTTGTAAGATGTCTGGAAGTCGTGTTTATTCTTGAAATAGTGCTATTTGACTGAAAGTACATCGTGAAGTATTTCGTTTGTCTCGTGATTTTTGTGATGAGCTTGGTTTTTTATATTCATGGATAAATGGTTATTAGTGTATTTTGAGGTCGTATTTCTGTTCTGTTATGTGCTCGCTTCGATTTACGTGTTTATTTCCTGCTTGTCTATTCCGACTCGGTTGAATGCAGCTCTGTAAGGCATATTCTTTTCGAGACTTAGTCTAACACATGGCTTCTGTTTTGATAGCTTTTAGAATTGAATAACTTTGATTGTGCAGATGTTAGCTTTCAGGGCAGTTAGGATTTCCGTATTTAATATTGTGCACATTTTATCAGTTCAAACGTGGAATAGAGATATTGTATGCAAGGAGTTGTTATCTGGGTGAATTTGTGATTTTGTCACAGTTTTTTATGTCTGGTATAAACATCTATAGATGAAGGTTCAGGAAGTGAGCACATAGTTCTGAGGATCATACCAATATTGTTGTTACTTACGCTTATTTGAGATCTCTCCGTTTTACATTATTCAATGTTTGAACATGGTGATAATATATAGCATGGGGTGCAGATTGAGTTTAGAGACGACGTCACACACACTCACACGCTGCCTCAGCTTCGATTAACTGTAGTTTGGCCGGTATTTCAGTATCCGCCGTTGTTTATGATTGTCATGTTAGCTGTTGTGCTCTTTGTTTTTGAGTCGTTTTGGTTTCGGTTTATTGTCATTTGGCGGATTCACTAGTTTTCTTTATAGCACTCTTAAGACTCGCCTTGCTGCTTGGTATGCGTGCCATCTTGTGTTTTTGCCGTTACATTTTGGACTTCTTAATTGAATATATACATTTGATGAGTGTTCGGGTAGGATAGCACGTGTTCCTGTTATTGACTTAGCTATTTGCTGCGCTTGCGCATCGTTTCTATGTGTTGTATGAGCTTGGTTTTGTGCCTTTATTCGTTCCTCGGACGGTTCTGAATTTGTTGTATGTGTTTCACATGTGCACTTGGTATTTCTCTTCCACATATTTTTGATTCCATACTTCTCTGCTCGTTGGTCATTCTCTGCGCTTATTCTGAATTCTTCCCAGTGTTCTTATGTTTATATTGACTCTCTCTGAATCGTTTGATACATGCTTCCCAATCTCTGCCTGTGCTTTTTGGGCCTGTATTCCACTGTGTGTTTTCACTTCCAGTCGTCGTTCCCTTGATATCTTAGACTGAAAATTTGACCAGGTGGGACGTTAGTTCAATTCTTTAGTGAGCTACCTCAGAGATCTGATCAAGTATATATTGGATCTTATTACTGGTTGTTGGTTTCAGTGTTTTTTTTTTTTCTTTTTTTTTGGTGTAAGAGAAAAACTTATTTATGGTATATTTGTAGGGATTAACTGGTTACATAAGGATTGCATTTTAATGTCCGGTTTGGCGGTACTTGCCAGATTCTCTGTTCGGATCTTTCTCCGAGCACTAATTTGACCCATGGAGTTTTGCCGTGATCACTACTACTTAGTCGCTCGTTTTATTATTGTAGTTTAATTCTCCGGCGGTATTCTTTCTCGAGCGCTCCGCTGATGCTGCGGCTCAGTGCGCTTCACTTTGAGATTTTGCTCCTTGACTGGCGAGGGTCAATTTTATCACATCTAAACGGTCGGGGCGGTTGCGGGGGGGAATGGGTTGTCGGGGTGCGACGTAGGAGCGTTTGATTATTTCGTTTGCTGTGTTTTGTTTTGTCATCTGCTAATACCTAACCTTCTTGGACAGGGTTTTCGCAATTTTTTTCGGAGGATTTTTGTTGAGTCCATAAAATAATCAGATGGAAGATTGGGATGGAGTAGGCATGGAATGCCAGTTTGTTCTTCTCTTTTCTTTGGAGGAATAAAGACATTTCATCGGCTTGAGACTTTGTGGCTCAGGATGTGTGCACATTGTTCGTGTTTAGCGAGGGTTCCTCAATAAGTTGTAAATTTTGTACTAAGACATTTCACCCTGCCTATGACTGTTTTGCAATCTTAACAGAAGTTTCAACGCCCAAACTTTGAATTATTCCTTGCTTAATATTCTCGCGAACCCTCCTAATGAAGAGTCGGCTTTTCTTCACATATGTAATTGTACTACATTTGCGAGCCCCTTCTGTATTCAGTGTATTTTTTAGCGGTATGATTTTTACATTTAATACCATTAGCAACTCTCTCTCTCATTTGGCCATTTCACCACTTCCACACTCCTCTCTAAACTGGTCTTGTCCATCGTTGTTGCTTGTGAAGGATTCTTGCAATCACAAATTGGTCAACTCATTGGTCTCACATATTTGTTTGCCCTCTTTGTGTCAAGTAAAGGGCCTCTATATGTATATCGTATATCTCTGCTTTTCGTACGCAAGATCTCACTACTACTCTGTGATGTCACCCCTACATATTTGCTGCCGCCACAAAAATACTCCGCGTCAGGTGCTCTAGCACTACCGGATTAAGTGTTATTCATCCTTATTGAACCTATCTGCGAAGGTTCTTTGGGTTGTCGCCTTGAGTTAACAGACATATTCTTGGAATAGTTAATGTGTATGTGTTAGATATGTCATCTCTTATTCTTGCGCTGAATGGGCTCATCTAGGTGTGTATGATAATTTATGATACCAAATCTCAACCTAAGCCATATAGTTGCTGTCTGGTCCTCTGGCTCCTTAGTCATGGCTAATATGTTATCATTGTTTCCACCCGTTCAATGAAGGTTCCTCAATCTATTGTCGTCACATTATCCTACACTTTATCTCGACCAAATTTCCACAACTCGGGTTATTGTGGATTCAGTCCAGTTAATTCTGAGGTGCTTCCTTTCCCGGATGCTTATGGTATTGGTATAGACTGCTTGGTCGGTCAAGACCGCTTCCACGTATATATATTTTCACTTTCCGAAGAGTAGTTCATAAGATAGCCGCTAACCATTCTAAATCTTTCGACTCATTAGGGAACGAGAGTTACCATCACCTACTGAAAACCAAATGATCTACTAACACTGAATGTATCCCGTTGTTGACTCACCGGAGCGTCTGAGCCTTTTTGGTGGGAACTTTGTAACTGTATATTCGCTGAATCCACTGCCACTTTGTGGATATTATGCAGGACCTTTCCTTACATGAGACTGTGGAAAGCGAAAACTTCATAGTGCTCTAGGTCGTACGTCGGATTGGTGTTCCTGATTAAATGTATGTGTATCAAGGCATGCATAATTTTTGGTATCCGAGGCATTTAAGTTTCTTTTGGAAAGAGGAGATATTATCACCTTATTTCTCAAATCGGGCGATACTTACTGTGATTCTTGTAATCGTGTTTGGAGAAATGACTTCAGGCTTTTGGCTACGTCTCACATACTATAGGTTTGAATTACTTGTCTGTTTTCAATTATGCGTTAATGTAGGAGAGCAATATGGATTTGGATAATTGCTATCTAATGGTAAGTGGTGACTAATCGCAAACGATTGTGGATTAATTTCGAAGATTCTATCTTTTCATCCTTCTCTTGTGTTATGTTGCAGTGGCTGAACTCAACATGCACTTGAGTGGGGGATCAGATCGATTGTGGTTGCGGGGGTATGTAAACGTTAGGCCCTCAAAGCATAATTATAACTTTTAGTGTAGACTGTTCTTGTGTAACTAAGGCCAATCGACTCCGGTTCCGGGTCCAAATACGTCTAGTTGTTTTTGGTTGGTTTGTTTCGCAATATATTCGTTCTTGACTGTTAGTGTCTGTTAAGCCGGGTTCTCAATGACTAATCAATGGTCTATGATTTGTTATTTCAAGATCAGAGTGAGTTTTTAGAATGCTTGTATTCTTTTAAGCTCTAACGTGGTATCACATTTGTTAATTCAGGCGTCTTGTGTCCGATTCTTCCTAATTGCTCTGACCTTCTTTCTGGTTTATCATTGTTGACAATTTATCTGGCTATTCCCAAAGAGGAGATCCTGGTGTATTCATGTTATCCTGAGAGTCTAGTGGTATCATCTTAACTAGCCGCTTGTTCTGCAGATTTACTGTCTACTTGATGTTTGACGGATGTTTACGCTACATGGGGGGGAGGTGAGGGGTGTCTTGTGCATCTTAGTCGATGTGATCCTTTTCGCTTTTTAGAATGACGGGGAAGGGAAATAGTGTTGTGTTTCCGCGAGAATGATGACTGTTTTATTTGCAATAGTTCGTTTAGCGTGGATCCGTCAGTTTTAATAGGCCGAAGGCTATTCAGAGTGACTTATCTTATTTTGCAGCTGTTAGAACAGCTCTATTAGGCAAGATTTCCTGTTGGGTTTGGCTACAAGTGCAAGGTTGTTGCCTGCTGCCTTCCGTTTTGTGATTGTCTATACTGTCTTGGTTATGTACAGATTGGAATGGGTGAAGCTCTTTTCTGAAAATTCATTTTATTGTCGTGAAATTATCTTCTTTATTTTATAGTTATCAGATATTCTATTTTCGGTTATGAGTTAGCTCTGGTGGAAGGAGGGAGAGGTGCTCGAGGGCGAGAGAGATGCAGGGGTAGGGGTGGGCAGGCTCGAGCTTTGGGAGGCCGGCTGCAGTGATTGAGGGGCGAATCGGCAGGACTTTGGTGGAGTGGCGCGGGCGGTGCAAATAGAGGGCCCGCCATTATGTGACGTCAGAGAGAGATGACAGGCCGGGGGGGGACATGCAGAGGGCATGAAGGAAAAGTTGCGAGGTCAAGTCCCATGGTGCAATATGAGGTGGTGCTGGGGCTCATCACAGAGTGGGGGTGTAGTGCGTGGCTTTAGTGTAACAACCGAGGAGATGTGGTATAGGCGCCGTGTGATTCCGAGGACGGAGATGAGGAATAGGATCAAGAATGGGAGCGGGTGGGGTGTGGTGCTGTGGGCGTGTCGTATGTAGAAGACTGCGAGAGTTGCAAGAGGCTTTTGTGCTTGTAAAGAGGTTGGCGCAGAGGGTAGAGGGTGGATCAATGGGGGAGGGTCGGCGTCATCGGTCTGGAGAGAGTGGCACATGGGAGCTTGGGAGATGCGGTCGGAGTTGTCTGCGCGACGAGAGAGTCTGAGGTATGAAAGTCTTTAATGTCCCGAGAGAGACTTACTTTTTTCAATCTACCATCACCTTGTATATTTTTTTCGTCGGGGTGATTCAACTCCCCTGTCTACATTTGTTTGATGTAGCTGTTAACATTTGACTTTCAAGTCCTCTCCCAAACAGGATTCTTTCCTCCTTAAAGCACCTCATGGTCCTTGATTTCAGCTACAGCTGTTTAGGTGGAGACATATCCCTAACTTTTTTTTCCTCTAATGGTTGGCCTGCCTCTACTCAAATAATTGACATGTCTAGCATACAATTCGATCAATGGGATGATTCATTCCTCCTCCCTCCAATGAGCATGGAACTTAACCAAACTCAATCTCAGTAACAATACCTTCACAGGCTATTAACTTACCCCAATCTTTGTTGAATTGCACAAATCTTAGCCTTCTGTCATGCAAGTTTCTAAAAGGACTTGGAATTTCCCAAAATCAATCAAAGGGATAAATCCCAGCTAAGGTGGCTCAATGAAAGTTTTTATCTTTCTTCTCAGTTACAATTCTAACAAGCTAACCAATATAGTTAATAGCAATATATATATAGTTGGTTCGAAGAAAATATACGTCTCATTGTTGCCGCTACAATAAGCGTATTGTTTTATGTACAAACTATAATTGATCTCTTAATTACTCTATTGCAGTCCAGTATGTCTTATGGAAAATCAAATGAAGAAAATATGGACCCTTTTTCCTCTCATGCTCCTAGATCACTTTTTTTTTTTATCTGAAAAAGATTATTCCGCCCCATGTATATATATCTAGGTTAATAGATTCCAAAGAAGAAGCAAATAATTTCCTACAAGAGGCAATACCAGCTGATGACAGTATAGTTGGGTCATAAGGATTCAAATATATTTCTTTGATCCTTGAGTCTTGGTTCTGGCCAACTTACTAGTCAATTGCCTCAATGGCTATCTAAGCTTAAGAAGCTAGAAAGTCCTGGATCTTTCATCTAATTGAATCACATGTTCAATTCCTGGTTTGTTGTGGATTCTTGCAAGGCACTCAGTTTTCTAGGGTTCATAGCTCTGAAGAACTTGGGCTAACTTGGTGCAATTCATTAATCCAAGTTAGAAGATCTTATACTTGTAATTCACTAGCTTGGCGTAATTCATTGAGTCCGAGTTAAAAGATCTTATACTTGAAATTCATTGAATAAGGTTTAATCTAATCTATCATTTTATCTCTCTTCGTATTTTCAAATTGTACTTTTACAATCCATTGAATAGAGTCAATTCAATCACCTTTTCTTTGTTGATATTTATTTATTCATTCTATTTCAAATTCTAAACCTCAATCTAGTTAAATTTCATTGATTGTCTTCAATTACATCATACGTATTTGAACCAAATCCCTAAATCTCATAAACCCGAGATTCTCAATTCGGAGATTGTGATTGTATACATTGGTGGCTTGTTGTTGGATCTGAGCAGAGTCCTCAACAAGCCACCAATCTATACAAAACACAATTTAGGGATTTGGTTCCAATAGGAATTTAATCTAGACAAATCAATAATATTTAACTACATTAAAATTTGAAAATTAAAACAGAAAGATAATTAAATATCAAGAACAAAGAAAAGATGGTTGAAATCAACTCTATTCAATGGATTGCAATAGTACAATTCAGAAAACGAAGAAAGATAAAATATTAGATCAAACCCTATTCAATGAATTAAAATAAGATCACCTAACTTAGATTAAAAGAATTGCACGTCGCGCAAGTAGCTATGAACCCTAAAAAACCGAAAGTTCAGGAGTCTCCAAGGCTAAAACAAGTCGTCACCGACAAGTCTCAACATGAATGAATCATCCTCTAGGTTTACAACTAATTAAAATTAACCTAAAGAACCCTCTTGCTTAATTGACCATTAAGCCCTTATTTACCCCTATTTGAAATTATAAAACTATCATTCATAAAATATTTCCAAAATGCCATTAATAAGCTCAAGTTATCCTCACATGTCACCCTTTTTTACAATAAGTCTAATGCTTTCCTTCTAGGGCCTCCGTCATATGACTTCGCTTTTTTTTTTAACTTTTAAATATTGCAAATGTAATGTCCTAAGTTAAAGGTTTAATTATCTATACAGTTCATGTTCTATTGACTTTTAACAAATCAGTTTTTGGGATACCATTTTGAATGGTTTGATCCCTGTGGTCCATTTTTCTAACATAGAAGTCCTTCCGCCACTAAACATTGCCCTATAATGGAGGCAAGATTAAGATTAGGGATAATCTGACCTGACCTCGACATGCACATCTGACCCTTATGTCTGAAAAATACAATCACAGGGATCGGCCTATTCAAAGTTGTATCCCAAAAACTGATTTGTTAAAAATTAGAACTGTATTGCTAATTTAGTCTGAGTTGAATACTTGGAGATAATATCATATCGAAAAGTTTGGGAGTTCCTAAAACAATCTTGCAATACTAAACGTTGGTTTGAAACTAAGGGTGATGTTTGCCTACAAAAAGTTTAGAGAATCTTCTCAAAATTTTGGAGCTTTTGAAAATTTAGGTTTTGGTTGGAGTTTAAAAGGGTGTTTTTTTAGATGTTTTGTAAATTTTTAATAATAATTGAAAATAATTGAACGTTGAATATTTTTTAATATGGGAAAAAAGTTCAAGGAGTTTATTTGTTCGGAATTACTGTAGAAGCGAGAGAATTTATTGAGTATTTATTAGCTAATAATTAAAAATAAAATAAATAAAAAATTTTTTTATTTTTATACTACATTAAAATCAATTTTCATTTTTTCCCTTTAAATTCTATTACTTTAAATAAAATTTTGTTTCTTTTTTCTCTAAATTCTACTACGTTAAAATGATTTTTTCATTTTTTCTTTCAATTCAACTACATTAAAATCAATTTTCTTTTTTTCCATTTTTCTTTAAATTCTACAACGTTAAAGTTTATTTTGAATTTTTTATGACAGAGCCACTTTTCACAAAACCACTAATTTGTTTTTTCTTAATAACATACATAAAAACCACAACGTCAAACAACAAATTCATTCATGATGGGAATGTTTCACACAGCATTGTTTTTGCAACCTTTATTGTCTTTGGTCGGACTATATTAATAAGTGGCGTAAATTGTGCCGTATGAGGCCCCTTATTAAAAAATAGGATAGCCTGACACATACGGCACAATTTACATAACACGTCATTAAAATAATGATTTATATATACATGCAAACTAAGACTAGTATTGCCTAGGAGACCTTAATGGATATAATTGAAAAATAATATGAAGATTTCTCACATCCGATATAAAACATACAGCACCTATTACTGAATTTCATGCCCTATACAAAATAGAAAAGCATATGTCATTATTGCATCATAGTTACAATAGAGGTCCAATATACGCTCATAAGCATAACAACTTTGTACCCCACCGACTAAGGACTACGACGACATTATAATAAACAAAAGCAAACAACATACAAAACAAATAAGTCATCTTACTTCTCGTCCTCGACGGCCAACTGAACATTGACGACCATGAGTCACATGACCATGTCCCGCTACATCGGTCTCATCGACCCAAACAAAATCCCAGGGATGGTCCTGTTAAATAGTCACTTATTAATATAGTCCCACCAAAAGCATAAAGAAAGGGTAATATTTTGTCAATTATGCATAGTACTAATTCGATGTAATGGGCAACAGTCGAATCACTGGCCATAGTTCTTCTCTTTCCTCGTCATGTATAACCGCATCCTACCACAGCTCCAGTACAACAATATGGGGTGTCGTACATCATTGATGATGACACCTATGCAATTTATTAAGCAAATGATAGGATGAAATAAATGTCAAATTAAATTGAAGGTCAATATCATTGACATTCTATAACAAACATCAATTCAAATAACGAAGTCCAAATTCATAAACTCAAGTAAATGGCTAAACGACTCCGTCTTTATAGTCAACTTATAGATTAATCCAAACACATTAACATAAATGGAATGTACTCAATCGCCATGTGTATGCATCCACTTCATCTCCGTCATTTTGTCCCTCCTAGCTCGCATCCACGCTAGACCTTCATCACAGTATTAAGAGCTTACACTTCATCCTCACTGAGTGTGATTCCAACCTCGTCTAGGTAAGCTCATTCAGCAAATAATTCATCCACCGCATCCCCATTTATTTAACGAAGTTGTGTATAACACAGCTTGCAATAACCAATAACGCTTAGGTGTGCAATGTATTAATTGGTTATCTTCTTCAATATTTTACAACATGCATTGAGCATTGTGAAGGATCTTTCAATCACGTTTCATAACGAGTTAGGCTTATTAATGAACGTTGTGGTTATTAATGAACAACTCTCTTGCGCACCTTACAACTTTGAGCAGACTGCAAGTACCTCAAGTTACCTCCACCCTTGTAAGGGGGAGGGGAAGCCTTCTAAACATGGGTATTATTAGCCCAAGGTTGCTCCTTAAACAATACCTTCTGATTTTGATGATAACAAATTCTATTTGTTTTGAAGGATTTTAGAACTCAATATTGTTAATCCACATTCATTAAAATCAATTTCCAAAAGGATTAAAACTCTCTCTTTGTAAAATGTCCTAAATATTCTATAACATCGTTGCATAAGCTAAAATGTACATATTATTCATTATAGGTGTTTAACGATGTTTAGAATGGAAAAGACACTTTCAAGTTGCTGAAAAATCTCTCCAGCGTTGATGGTTGACACATGCCGACTATTTGTTGACACATACTTCGATTTTGCAGATTCTCCTGAAATGATGCCAACTCATTCTTTTTGAATTAAAAACTCTAAGGCATCTGTCAAACCTTACAAAGCATCTTGGCAACCACATAAGTCTAGAGGACTATAAATAGAACAAGATAGAGAGAGAAAAGACAGGAACTCATCATCATTCATGACTACTAACCTACTAAGAGACAGAAAGATCTTGAAAAAGAAGAAAACCCAGATCCCAAGAAAGCTAATACTGCTACCTGTCAAGCTCTTTTCATTCTTGTCTTTCTCGTTCATTATGTGCCTTGTATTGCACATCTGGCTTAAGAGATAAATTACTTCTTTCACCTATCAATTGTAAAAAACTTGTGTGGAGATACACTTGGGCCTACACATGAGGATAGAAGAAATGTCACTTTAGGTTGTTGGGATTTGTAGTAAGAGTTAAAGCATGATCTCGAAAAATGCTTGTAACGATTATTTAGCACCTAAAAGCTAAGGTGTGATTACTATTGGTAGATAGTGGAGAAAGACAAGGAAGGAAATAGCTTTGGGTGTGGACATAGGCAAGTCTTGGCCAAACCACCTAAAAATACCGATGTTATCTTTATATTCCTTACTCTCTTTACTTGCTTTTTATATTTGGTGTGGTTCTATTTATTGATTATTTCTTGGCTCATCTTTGCAAATAGCTTTAATTTTTTTATTCATCCACCTCTCTTGGGTTGTCACCTTACATGTATCTCAAATCTACGACATAGAAACACTCTAAAACCATATGTTAAACTAGAGTTACTAACGTAAGAACAGTCATACGTGTGTTCACAAAGCAAGTCATTCGAAGTACGTTACTAGGTGCAAGAACAATAAATCTATTTTCTGATCACTAATAGCGTCCATTAATACATGTGTATCATGTGCGGACCCTTCCCATCCACTGTCGACAAATGAGAACAGCATGTCGAAGTCACAGATACATACGACATTCTGTGATAGATCCCTTTTTCTATTACGAAATGCAGCTTGAATTTTTTTTAAACCCCACTCGAACCCATGTGTGTGTGTGTCATCCATTGCCCGTATACAGTTCTTCATGTGAAAAACATAACATCTAAACTGAAAAAATCTAGATTCCACTCTAGATTCCATCAGGCATTGAACTGTGCTTGTATTAGTGCTTGAAAAAAAAAAAGCAACATACATGTGTTGAACTAAAATTACATACCTTGCATATATAGGTGTACACCATCCGCATGTCTGGGTCATGTAATTTTAGGATGCAAATTGCATATTGCTTTCAAGATCATGTGCACATATTTGCTCACCATCTAGATCGAACAACAAAATAGATCGAGCAATTTTCCAATGGGTGATTCTACGACGGACGATCTTCATGAATATTTTCCAGGCCTCCTCTACTCTCACGTCTTTCGTAAGAAATTTATTGCCCCTCTTGTACGAGTTTTAAAGTCAGCAATCGAAATGTACGTGTGCATGCAAAAACTGACATTTAAAATTTGTTTAATTCAGCTTGTTAAGAACATGCTTGCTATAGTCCATACCCTTGAGTCCCGATGGCCACATAGGCAATCAATACTTGCGCCTTCTCATGTACTTTGCAATGGTACTATAACACAATATTAAAAAATCCTTCAATTCATTATCCAAATTAGTATTGTTTCACATATTGTCGTCACCCACGTTTAACCTCATGCACCTCCATGCTGGGGTTGCGTCCCCATGGCCCCACCATCCATATCCGAGGGGATCGAGCTATTGGCCCCAACATGATGGCCCACGTTTGGAAAGTAGAGTGGTCCATATCACGCGGTTTGAGCCACTAGCCCCTCCACGCATGCCAATATTTGGAAAGTAAAATGGGTCCATATCGAGCAAGTTTGGTCCACTAGCACCACCATGATGGCCCATGTTTGAAAAGGATAATGTGCCTATATCGGGTAGGTTTGAGCCACTAGCCTCATCTTCATGACCCATGTTTGAAATGTATAATACGTTTATATCAAGCGAGTCAAGCCATTGGCACCATCGACGTGGCCGATGTATCCTACGCTTAAGGGGTCCATAACATAAAAAATTAAATAGAATAGATAAACCTGTAAATAGTGGGTGTGTAGTAATAAGTAATTGTTCATAACAAAAGGATTGTCGCAACATAGTTACTACACACCCACTATATGCAGGCCTATCCTTTCTATTCAAAATCTTTTGTTATGAAGCCCATCAACGAAGGTTACATAGGCCATGATGATGGCTTCAATGGCTTGAACCCGCCCGATATAGGCCTATTATACATTTCAAATGTGGGCCATGACGATAGGGATGACAACATTGTTAAACGTTGGGGACAATAATATCTGGAAGGATATTGATTCGGATGACGAATTGACGGATTTTTCGATAGTATGTTATGATACTACCATTGCGAATCGCATGAGAATGCGCAAGCATTGATTGCCTATATGACCTTCAGGACTCTCAGGTGCATTATTAACAAAATGAATCCAACAAATTGCACATGACAATTTCGCTTGCACCCTCGTACATTTCGATTGCAAACTTTAAGACTCATACAATAGGGGCAATACTCGCATACGAAAGGCGTAAGAGTAGAGAAGACCTTGAAGATGTTTATGATGGTCGTCAGTCATGGGACCACTCATCAGAAAATTGTGCAATCGGTTTTGTCATTCAATCCATAGAGTGAACAAATGTGTGCACAAAATCTTGAACGCATCATGCAATTTGATTCTTAAAATTATAGTGGAGGGTGTGCACCCACAACTCAAGGCAATGCAAAGTACAACCCTTGGTTTAATGTACGTAACTTTAGTTCAGCACATATATGTTACCTTTCTTTCAAGCGCTTATACAAGCATAATCCGACTCCAAATCAAAATTCATCTAGAGTGGAATCTAGATTTCTTCAACTTAGATGTCATTTTTTTTAGTGCAGAACTGTATGCAGGCTATCACTGGGGTTGTCTCTAGCTATAAACTTTTTACAACCTTGTGCAACACTAAGTGTCCTACACCTAATCAGCCAACTCACTTTCCCACTCAGACATAAGCAAGTACGGGAATCACCCAACCTTTATATTCGCAATCAAAGTATACAAAGGAATGACCACAACAAAACACCCCTTAGCCTGGGGTCATCAACAAACGCTAGCTCAATGATTACTCGAGTAAAAGTATGAAACTTAACCCTTAGTCTCCCACACACTTGCTCACTTAAATCTCTTCTCTGTGTCTGGGTCTCTGTGTGTTTTCATAGAAGGGCCAATCACCCTTTATATAGTAGTCAAGGCATCATAATAAGTCTCCCATGGAGTGACACTTGTCAAACTCTATAGCCACTTGTATGCACTTGAGTCTGTCTACCACTACCATGCATGCTAATCGTGCCACCTCACCATGTTGAACACTTCTCATGCCATGACCAATTCTTATGCCTAGTCTCAAGCCTATTGACTAGGTCTCGTGCGCACATGCGCTTGGCAAGCACAACTACCGCGCACATGACTTGGTCTAGGGCATAGGTGATGTGCATGACTCGATTAAGTCCTCAACTGATGCCTAAAATCAAGGACCCCTTGATTAGAGGCTTGACCATGTGCCCTTGCCAACAAATCTCTCCCATTGACATGGTCAGCTTTGACTTGGTCTTGGTTTTGACTTGGTCTTGGCCACTCCTCAGTAGCCACCTCCGCATGCTATGCCACCATTTTCTCCTTATTTGTAGGAGGTTGTTGTGCCCAGCCCTTTAGGTGTCTCTGCTGCCATGGCATTGGCTTGCACGCATGTCACACCCCCTAGTCATGTCACCCACGTGCCGCCAAGTCATGCCATCCTTTTTGCCTTGTCTTGGATCCATCCCAAGCTCACTTAGGCTAGGATCAAGCCCCCTCCTGCCATGTGCATACCACCCCACCCACCTTGGCTTCCCATGGTGGCACCCATGCTAGGAGCCACATCATGCCACCATGGTTAGCCCTTTAGGGGTCTAACAGAGGCAATGGATGTCACACACGTGGGTGCGAGTGGGATATAAACGAAAATTCAGGCAGCATATCATCATAGAAATGGAGATCTGTCACAAAATGTTGTCTGTATCTATGACTTTGACATGATATTCACATTTTTCTACAGTGGATGGGAAGGGTCCATACATGACACGCATGTATTTAATGGATGCTATCAGTAGGCCAGAAATTAGAATTCCTCTTCCCGCATCGGATAATGTACTGCGAATGGCTTCCTTTGTAAAAACATGTATGACTATTCTTACGTTAGTAACTCTCATTTAACGTATGTTTCCAAGGTATTTCTGTATCGTAGCTTTAGGATATATTTAGATGGCTTTCTCCCCATTTCATGGGAGAGTGATACCACTTGAGCCACTTTCAGTCTATTCGACTAATAAGGGACCCAATAGAGTTGTTCAATCATAATCATAGCTCGTTGCGGAACGTGATTGAAAGATCCTTTTCAATTCCCAAAGCACATTGTAAAAAATTGAAGAAGATGACTAGTTATACTTTGCACACTCAAGCGTTATTGGTCACCCCAAGCTGTGTTATACACAATTTCGTTCAAATATATGACGATGCAGAGGAGGAATTATTCATCGAATGGCCTTACCCAGATCGTGTCCCAAACAAGGTTAAAACGACACTCGATGAGGACAAATTGTACGCTCCCAATACTATGCATGAGGGTGCAATAGGGATGTGAGTTAAGAGGGACAAAATGAACAGATGAAGGGACGCATACGCAGGGCAATTGAGTACATTCCATTTATGTTAATGAGTTAGGATTAATCTATAAGTTGATTACAATGACAGAGTCGTTCAGGCATTTGCTTGTGTTTATAAATCTAGACTTCGTTATTTACATTGATGCTTACTCTAGAATATCAATGTTGATCTTTCATTTTATTTGGTATTTATTTTTTTTCATCATTTGCCTAAAGATTGCGTAGATGTAATCATAAACAATATACAACACACCACATTGTTGTTGTAGAGCTAGTAGGATGCAACTATACATGTCAAATACAGAGAAGAACTATGGCATGCAGTTCTACCTTTGCCTGTTACATCTAGTTAATACTATGCAGAATAGGTACAGCATTACCCCTTCTCAATGCTTTTGATGTGGCTATATTAATACATGCCTCTTTTGAAGGACCATCGTGAGGGCTTTGTTTGGGTCATGGTGGTCATCGTTTTGTTGGCTGTTAAGGTTGAGAAATAGAGTTGCTGATTTTTTTTGGTTGTTGCAATTGTAAGGTTATTTTGTGTGCATATATGTTGTTGCTTTTGTTTATTATGATCTTCGTCCTTCGTTGAAAGCTTGCATAAGTCATTTTCTATGCTTATGAGAGTATATCAGACTTCTATTGTTACTATTATGCCCTAATGGCATATGTCTTTATGTTTTGTATCAAGTGTGGAATTCAATAATAGGTACTTTATGTTTTATATGGGACATGGAAAGAGTCTTCATATCATTTTTCAATTATTTCGATTAAGCTTCGCTAGGCAACACTAATTTCAATTTGCGTGTATATATTAATCATTATTTAACTCAAACAATACCCATTGAAAATAACATGTTGTGTTGATTATGTATCCTATGTGTCAAATTTTCCTGTATTTTCTTTGTTTAAAAAAAATTTAAACAAAGCAAAAATAGTGTTGTGTGAAACATTCCTATCAAGAAATAAAAGCTAATGTTATTGAGAAAAAATATATTAGTGGTTTTGTTAACAATGACTACGTTATAAAAAAAAAAACTGAAAATTAATTTTAAATTGGTTTTAATGTAGTAGAATTTAAAGAAAAATAAAAATTGATTTTAACATAGTAGAATTTGAAAAAAAAATGAAAATTAGTTTTAAAATAATAGTATTTAAATAAAATAAAATAAAATAAAATTATTTTTAACATAGTATAACGAAAGGAGAAAATATATTTTCACTCACTATTTCTAGGTCAATTTTAAAAAACTCACTAGGTTTTGAAAAAGAATGTTTTAGTCACTGAGATCAGGCCGTTACTAAATTAAATCACCAAACCTAACTTCATTAGAGTTTAACAGAAATTCATCCTCCAATCACAATGAGACATTTGTCTTTAAAATAAATAAAAAATTTAAACATTTGTCACATCTAAAAAACTAAAACTAAAATTTAAAATAAATAAAAATTATAATTTAATTAATAAAAAATAATAAAAAATAAAAGAAATGCCAATAGAGTTTCTGGCCGATCTTTTATTATTATTATTATGATTAAATTATAATTTTTATTTATTTTAAATTTTAGTTTTAGTTTTTTAGATGTGACAAATGTTTAAATTTTTTATTTATTTTAAAGACAAATGTCTCATTGTGATTGGAGGATGAATTTCTGTTAAACTCTAATGAAGTTAGGTTTGGTGATTTAATTTAGTAACGGCCTGATCTCAGTGACTAAAACATTCTTTTTCAAAACCTAGTGAGTTTAAAATTGACCTAGAAATAGTGAGTGAAATATATTTTCTCCTTTCGTTATACTATTTAAAAATAATTTTATTTTATTTTATTTTTCATTTTTTTTTTCAAATTCTACTATGTTAAATCAATTTTTTTTTTCTTTAAATTCTACTACATTAAAACCAATTTAAAATTAATTTTCAGTTTTTTTTTTTATAACGTAGTCATTGTTAACAAAACCACTAATATATTTTTTCTCAATAACATTAGCTTTTATTTCTTGATAGGAATGTTTCACACAACACTATTTTGCTTTGTTTAAATTTTTTTTAAACAAAGAAAATACAGGAAAATTTGACACATAGGATACATAATCAACACAACATGTTATTTTCAATGGGTATTGTTTGAGTTAAATAATGATTAATATATACACGCAAATTGAAATTAGTGTTGCCTAGCGAAGCTTAATCGAAATAATTGAAAAATGATATGAAGACTCTTTCCATGTCCCATATAAAACATAAAGTACCTATTATTGAATTCCACACTTGATACAAAACATAAAGACATATGCCATTAGGGCATAATAGTAACAATAGAAGTCTGATATACTCTCATAAGCATAGAAAATGACTTATGCAAGCTTTCAACGAAGGACGAAGATCATAATAAACAAAAGCAACAACATATATGCACACAAAATAACCTTACAATTGCAACAACCAAAAAAAATCAGCAACTCTATTTCTCAACCTTAACAGCCAACAAAACGATGACCACCATGACCCAAACAAAGCCCTCACGATGGTCCTTCAAAAGAGGCATGTATTAATATAGCCACATCAAAAGCATTGAGAAGGGGTAATGCTGTACCTATTCTGCATAGTATTAACTAGATGTAACAGGCAAAGGTAGAACTGCATGCCATAGTTCTTCTCTGTATTTGACATGTATAGTTGCATCCTACTAGCTCTACAACAACAATGTGGTGTGTTGTATATTGTTTATGATTACATCTACGCAATCTTTAGGCAAATGATGAAAAAAAATAAATACCAAATAAAATGAAAGATCAACATTGATATTCTAGAGTAAGCATCAATGTAAATAACGAAGTCTAGATTTATAAACACAAGCAAATGCCTGAACGACTCTGTCATTGTAATCAACTTATAGATTAATCCTAACTCATTAACATAAATGGAATGTACTCAATTGCCCTGCGTATGCGTCCCTTCATCTGTTCATTTTGTCCCTCTTAACTCACATCCCTATTGCACCCTCATGCATAGTATTGGGAGCGTACAATTTGTCCTCATCGAGTGTCGTTTTAACCTTGTTTGGGACACGATCTGGGTAAGGCCATTCGATGAATAATTCCTCCTCTGCATCGTCATATATTTGAACGAAATTGTGTATAACACAGCTTGGGGTGACCAATAACGCTTGAGTGTGCAAAGTATAACTAGTCATCTTCTTCAATTTTTTACAATGTGCTTTGGGAATTGAAAAGGATCTTTCAATCACGTTCCGCAACGAGCTATGATTATGATTGAACAACTCTATTGGGTCCCTTATTAGTCGAATAGACTGAAAGTGGCTCAAGTGGTATCACTCTCCCATGAAATGGGGAGAAAGCCATCTAAATATATCCTAAAGCTACGATACAGAAATACCTTGGAAACATACGTTAAATGAGAGTTACTAACGTAAGAATAGTCATACATGTTTTTACAAAGGAAGCCATTCGCAGTACATTATCCGATGCGGGAAGAGGAATTCTAATTTCTGGCCTACTGATAGCATCCATTAAATACATGCGTGTCATGTATGGACCCTTCCCATCCACTGTAGAAAAATGTGAATATCATGTCAAAGTCATAGATACAGACAACATTTTGTGACAGATCTCCATTTCTATGATGATATGCTGCCTGAATTTTCGTTTATATCCCACTCGCACCCACGTGTGTGACATCCATTGCCTCTGTTAGACCCCTAAAGGGCTAACCATGGTGGCATGATGTGGCTCCTAGCATGGGTGCCACCATGGGAAGCCAAGGTGGGTGGGGTGGTATGCACATGGCAGGAGGGGGCTTGATCCTAGCCTAAGTGAGCTTGGGATGGATCCAAGACAAGGCAAAAAGGATGGCATGACTTGGCGGCACGTGGGTGACATGACTAGGGGGTGTGACATGCGTGCAAGCCAATGCCATGGCAGCAGAGACACCTAAAGGGCTGGGCACAACAACCTCCTACAAATAAGGAGAAAATGGTGGCATAGCATGCGGAGGTGGCTACTGAGGAGTGGCCAAGACCAAGTCAAAGTCGACCAAGACCAAGTCAAAGCTGACCATGTCAATGGGAGAGATTTGTTGGCATTTGGGCACATGGTCAAGCCTCTAATCAAGGGGTCCTTGATTTTAGGCATCAGTTGAGGACTTAATCGAGTCATGCACATCACCTATGCCCTAGACCAAGTCATGTGCGCGGTAGTTGTGCTTGCCAAGCGCATGTGCGCACGAGACCTAGTCAATAGGCTTGAGACTAGGCATAAGAATTGGTCATGGCATGAGAAGTGTTCAACATGGTGAGGTGGCACGATTAGCATGCATGGTAGTGGTAGACAGACTCAAGTGCATATAAGTGGCTATAGAGTTTGACAAGTGTCACTCCATGGGAGACTTATTATGATGCCTTGACTACTATATAAAGGGTGATTGGCCCTTCTATGAAAACACACAGAGACCCAGACACAGAGAAGAGATTTAAGTGAGCAAGTGTGTGGGAGACTAAGGGTTAAGTTTCATACTTTTACTCGAGTAATCATTGAGCTAGCGTTTGTTGATGACCCCAGGCTAAGGGGTGTTTTGTTGTGGTCATTCCTTTGTATACTTTGATTGCGAATATAAAGGTTGGGTGATTCCCGTACTTGCTTATGTCTGAGTGGGAAAGTGAGTTGGCTGATTAGGTGTAGGACACTTAGTGTTGCACAAGGTTGTAAAAAGTTTATAGCTAGAGACAACCCCAGTGATAGCCTGCATACAGTTCTGCACTAAAAAAAATGACATCTAAGTTGAAGAAATCTAGATTCCACTCTAGATGAATTTTGATTTGGAGTCGGATTATGCTTGTATAAGCGCTTGAAAGAAAGGTAACATATATGTGCTGAACTAAAGTTACGTACATTAAACCAAGGGTTGTACTTTGCATTGCCTTGAGTTGTGGGTGCACACCCTCCACTATAATTTTAAGAATCAAATTGCATGATGCGTTCAAGATTTTGTGCACACATTTGTTCACTCTATGGATTGAATGACAAAACCGATTGCACAATTTTCTGATGAGTGGTCCCATGACTGACGACCATCATAAACATCTTCAAGGTCTTCTCTACTCTTACGCCTTTCGTATGCGAGTATTGCCCCTATTGTATGAGTCTTAAAGTTTGCAATCGAAATGTACGAGGGTGCAAGCGAAATTGTCATGTGCAATTTGTTGGATTCATTTTGTTAATAATGCACCTGAGAGTCCTGAAGGTCATATAGGCAATCAATGCTTGCGCATTCTCATGCGATTCGCAATGGTAGTATCATAACATACTATCGAAAAATCCGTCAATTCGTCATCCGAATCAATATCCTTCCAGATATTATTGTCCCCAACGTTTAACAATGTTGTCATCCCTATCGTCATGGCCCACATTTGAAATGTATAATAGGCCTATATCGGGCGGGTTCAAGCCATTGAAGCCATCATCATGGCCTATGTAACCTTCGTTGATGGGCTTCATAACAAAAGATTTTGAATAGAAAGGATAGGCCTGCATATAGTGGGTGTGTAGTAACTATGTTGCGACAATCCTTTTGTTATGAACAATTACTTATTACTACACACCCACTATTTACAGGTTTATCTATTCTATTTAATTTTTTATGTTATGGACCCCTTAAGCGTAGGATACATCGGCCACGTCGATGGTGCCAATGGCTTGACTCGCTTGATATAAACGTATTATACATTTCAAACATGGGTCATGAAGATGAGGCTAGTGGCTCAAACCTACCCGATATAGGCACATTATCCTTTTCAAACATGGGCCATCATGGTGGTGCTAGTGGACCAAACTTGCTCGATATGGACCCATTTTACTTTCCAAATATTGGCATGCGTGGAGGGGCTAGTGGCTCAAACCGCGTGATATGGACCACTCTACTTTCCAAACGTGGGCCATCATGTTGGGGCCAATAGCTCGATCCCCTCGGATATGGATGGTGGGGCCATGGGGACGCAACCCCAGCATGGAGGTGCATGAGGTTAAACGTGGGTGACGACAATATGTGAAACAATACTAATTTGGATAATGAATTGAAGGATTTTTTAATATTGTGTTATAGTACCATTGCAAAGTACATGAGAAGGCGCAAGTATTGATTGCCTATGTGGCCATCGGGACTCAAGGGTATGGACTATAGCAAGCATGTTCTTAACAAGCTGAATTAAACAAATTTTAAATGTCAGTTTTTGCATGCACACGTACATTTCGATTGCTGACTTTAAAACTCGTACAAGAGGGGCAATAAATTTCTTACGAAAGACGTGAGAGTAGAGGAGGCCTGGAAAATATTCATGAAGATCGTCCGTCGTAGAATCACCCATTGGAAAATTGCTCGATCTGTTTTGTTGTTCGATCTAGATGGTGAGCAAATATGTGCACATGATCTTGAAAGCAATATGCAATTTGCATCCTAAAATTACATGACCCAGACATGCGGATGGTGTACACCTATATATGCAAGGTATGTAATTTTAGTTCAACACATGTATGTTGCTTTTTTTTTTTCAAGCACTAATACAAGCACAGTTCAATGCCTGATGGAATCTAGAGTGGAATCTAGATTTTTTCAGTTTAGATGTTATGTTTTTCACATGAAGAACTGTATACGGGCAATGGATGACACACACACACATGGGTTCGAGTGGGGTTTAAAAAAAATTCAAGCTGCATTTCGTAATAGAAAAAGGGATCTATCACAGAATGTCGTATGTATCTGTGACTTCGACATGCTGTTCTCATTTGTCGACAGTGGATGGGAAGGGTCCGCACATGATACACATGTATTAATGGACGCTATTAGTGATCAGAAAATAGATTTATTGTTCTTGCACCTAGTAACGTACTTCGAATGACTTGCTTTGTGAACACACGTATGACTGTTCTTACGTTAGTAACTCTAGTTTAACATATGGTTTTAGAGTGTTTCTATGTCGTAGATTTGAGATACATGTAAGTCTAGGTGACAACCCAAGAGAGGGGTGGATGAGATTCTAATAAAAATTAAAGCTATTTGCAAAGATGAGCCAAGATAAATAATCAAGGTAGAATAGCACACCACAATCTCAAATATAAAGCAAGTAAAGAGAGTAAGGAATATAAAGATAACATCGGTATTTTTAGGTGGTTTGGCCAAGACTTGCCTATGTCCACCCCAAAGCTATTTCCTTCCTTGTGCTTTCTCCACTATCTACCAATAGTAATCACACCTTAGCTTTTAGGTGCTAAATAATCGTTACAAGCATTTTTCGAGATCATGCTTTAACTCTTACTACAAATCCCAACAACCTAAAGTGACATTTCTTCTATCCTCATGTGTAGGCCCAAGTGTATCTCCACACTCAAGTTTTTTACAATTGATAGGTGAAAGAAGTAATAAAGAATATCTCTTTAAGCCAGATGTGCAAATACAAGGCACAATAATGAACAAGAAGACAAGATTAGAGAATGAAAGCTAGAGTCTTGACAGGTAGCAGTATTAGCTTTCTTGGGATCTGGGTTTTCTTTCTTTTTCAAGATCTTTCTGTCTCTTAGTAGGTTAGGTCATGAATGATGATGAGTTCCTGTCTTTTCTCTCTCTATCTTGTTCTATTTATAGTCCTCTAGACTTATGTGGTTGCCAAGATGCTTTTTGTAAGGTTTGACAGATGCCTTAGAGTTTTTAATTCAAAAAGAATGAGTTGGCATCATTTCAGGAGAATCTGCAAAATCGAAGTATGTGTCAACAAATAGTCGGCATGTGTCAACACCATCAACGCTGGAGAGATTTTTCAGCAACTTGAAAGTGTCTTTTCCATTCTAAACATCGTTAAACACCTATAATGAATAATATGTACATTTTAGCTTATGCAACGATGTTATAGAATATTTAGGACATTTTACAAAGAGAGAGTTTTAATCCTTTTGGAAATTGATTTTAATGAATGTGGATTAACAATATTGAGTTCTAAAATCCTTCAAAACAAATAGAATTTGTTATCATCAAAATCAAAAGGTATTGTTTAAGGAGCAACCTTGGGCTAATAATACCCATGTTTAGAAGGCTTCCCCTCCCCCTTACAAGGGTGGAGGTAACTTGAGGTACTTGCAGTCTGCTCAAAGTTGTAAGGTGCGCAAGAGAGTTGTTCATTAATAACCACAACGTTCATTAATAAGCCTAACTCGTTATGAAACGTGATTGAAAGATCCTTCACAATGCTCAATGCATGTTGTAAAATATTGAAGAAGATAACCAATTAATACATTGCACACCTAAGCGTTATTGGTTATTGCAAGCTGTGTTATACACAACTTCGTTAAATAAATGGGGATGCGGTGGATGAATTATTTGCTGAATGAGCTTACCTAGACGAGGTTGGAATCACACTCAGTGAGGATGAAGTGTAAGCTCTTAATACTGTGATGAAGGTCTAGCGTGGATGCGAGCTAGGAGGGACAAAATGACGGAGATGAAGTGGATGCATACACATGGCGATTGAGTACATTCCATTTATGTTAATGTGTTTGGATTAATCTATAAGTTGACTATAAAGACGGAGTCGTTTAGCCATTTACTTGAGTTTATGAATTTGGACTTCGTTATTTGAATTGATGTTTGTTATAGAATGTCAATGATATTGACCTTCAATTTAATTTGACATTTATTTCATCCTATCATTTGCTTAATAAATTGCATAGGTGTCATCATCAATGATGTACGACACCCCATATTGTTGTACTGGAGCTGTGGTAGGATGCGGTTATACATGACGAGGAAAGAGAAGAACTATGGCCAGTGATTCGACTGTTGCCCATTACATCGAATTAGTACTATGCATAATTGACAAAATATTACCCTTTCTTTATGCTTTTGGTGGGACTATATTAATAAGTGACTATTTAACAGGACCATCCCTGGGATTTTGTTTGGGTCGATGAGACCGATGTAGCGGGACATGGTCATGTGACTCATGGTCGTCAATGTTCAGTTGGCCGTCGAGGACGAGAAGTAAGATGACTTATTTGTTTTGTATGTTGTTTGCTTTTGTTTATTATAATGTCGTCGTAGTCCTTAGTCGGTGGGGTACAAAGTTGTTATGCTTATGAGCGTATATTGGACCTCTATTGTAACTATGATGCAATAATGACATATGCTTTTCTATTTTGTATAGGGCATGAAATTCAGTAATAGGTGCTGTATGTTTTATATCGGATGTGAGAAATCTTCATATTATTTTTCAATTATATCCATTAAGGTCTCCTAGGCAATACTAGTCTTAGTTTGCATGTATATATAAATCATTATTTAATGACGTGTTATGTAAATTGTGCCGTATGTGTCAGGCTATCCTATTTTTTAATAAGTGGTCTCATACGGCACAATTTACGCCACTTATTAATATAGTCCGACCAAAGACAATAAAGGTTGCAAAAACAATGCTGTGTGAAACATTCCCATCATGAATGAATTTGTTGTTTGACGTTGTGGTTTTTATGTACGTTATTAAGAAAAAACAAATTAGTGGTTTTGTGAAAAGTGGCTCTGTCATAAAAAATTCAAAATAAACTTTAACGTTGTAGAATTTAAAGAAAAATGGAAAAAAAGAAAATTGATTTTAATGTAGTTGAATTGAAAGAAAAAATGAAAAATCATTTTAACGTAGTAGAATTTAGAGAAAAAAAGAAACAAAAATTTATTTAAAGTAATAGAATTTAAAGGGAAAAAATGAAAATTGATTTTAATGTAGTATAAAAAATAAAAATTGTTTTTTTATTTTTATTTTTAATTATTAGCTAATAAAATACTCAATAAATTCTCTCGCTTCTACAGTAATCCGAACAAATAAACTCCTTTGAACTTTTATTAAAAAATATTCAACGTTCAATTATTCAAACAAAAATTTAACATCTACACAAACACATTAAAATTTTTTTTTTTACACTCCAACAAAACCAAAATTTTGTCAAAAGCTCCAAAATTTTGAGAAGATTCTCTAAACTTTTTGTAGGCAAACATCACCCTTAGTTTCAAACCAACGTTTAGTATTGCAAGATTGTTTTAGGAACTCCCAAACTTTTCGATATGATATTATCTCCAAGTATTCAACTCAGACTAAATTAGCAATACAGTTCTTGTAGTACTAATTTTTAACAAATCAGTTTTTGGGATACAACTTTGAATAGGCCGATCCCTGTGGTTTATTTTTCAGACATAAGGGTCAGATGTGCATTGTCGAGGTCAGATAGCTTATCCCTAATCTTGCCTCCATTATAGGGCAATGTTTAGTGGCGGAAGGACTTCTATGTTAGAAAAATGGACCACAGGGATCAAACCATTCAAAATGGTATCCCAAAAACTGATTTGTTAAAAGTCAATAGAACATGAACTGTATAGATAATTAAACCTTTAACTTAGGACATTACATTTGCAATATTTAAAAGTTAAAAAAAAAAGCGAAGTCATATGACGGAGGCCCTAGAAGGAAAGCATTAGACTTATTGTAAAAAAGGGTGGACATGTGAGGATAACTTGAGCTTATTAATGGCATTTTGGGAATATTTAAGTGAATGATAGTTTTATAATTTCAAATAGGGGTAAATAAGGGCTTAATGGTCAATTAAGCAAGAGGGTTCTTTAGGTTAATTTTAATTAGTTGTAAACCTAGAGGATGATTCATTCATGTTGAGACTTGTCGGTGACGACTTGTTTTAGCCTTGGAGACTCCTGAACTTTCGGTTTTTTAGGGTTCATAGCTACTTGCGCGAGTGGCGTGCAATTCTTTTAATCTAAGTTAGGTGATCTTATAGTTGCAATTCATTGAATAGGGTTTGATCTAATCTATCTATTTTATCTTTCTTCGTATTTTTGAATTGTACTATTGCAATCCATTGAATAGAGTTGATTTCAACCATCTTTTCTTTGTTCTTGATATTTAATTATCTTTCTGTTTTAATTTTCAAATTTTAATGTAGTTAAATATTATTGATTTGTCTAGATTAAATTCCTATTGGAACCAAATCCCTAAATTGTGTTTTGTATAGATTGGTGGCTTGTTGAGGACTCTGCTCCAGATCCAACAACAAGCCACCAATGTATACAATCACAATCTCCGAATTGAGAATCTCGGGTTTATGAGATTTAGGGATTTGGTTCAAATACGTATGATGTAATTGAAGACAATCAATGAAATTTAACTAGATTGAGGTTTAGAAATTGAAATAGAATGATATATAAATATCAAGAACAAAGAAAAGAAAAGATGGTTGAATTGACTCTATTCAATGGATTGTAAAAGTACAATTTGAAAATACGAAGAGAGATAAAATGATAGATTAGATTAAACCTTATTCAATGAATTTCAAGTATAAGATCTTTTAACTCGGACTCAATGAATTACGCCAAGCTAGTGAATTACAAGTATAAGATCTTCTAACTTGGATTAATGAATTGCACCAAGTTAGCCCAAGTTCTTCAAGAGCTATGAACCCTAGAAAACTGAAGTGCCTTGCAAGAATCCACAACAAACCAGGAATTGAACATGTGATTCAATTAGATGAAAGATCCAGGACTTTCTAGCTTCTTAAGCTTAGATAGCCATTGAGGCAATTGACTAGTAAGTTGGCCAGAACCAAGACTCAAGGATCAAAGAAATATATTTGAATCCTTATGACCCAACTATACTGTCATCAGCTGGTATTGCCTCTTGTAGGAAATTATTTGCTTCTTCTTTGGAATCTATTAACCTAGATATATATACATGGGGCGGAATAATCTTTTTCAGATAAAAAAAAAAAGTGATCTAGGAGCATGAGAGGAAAAAGGGTCCATATTTTCTTCATTTGATTTTCCATAAGACATACTGGACTGCAATAGAGTAATTAAGAGATCAATTATAGTTTGTACATAAAACAATACGCTTATTGTAGCGGCAACAATGAGACGTATATTTTCTTCGAACCAACTATATATATATTGCTATTAACTATATTGGTTAGCTTGTTAGAATTGTAACTGAGAAGAAAGATAAAAACTTTCATTGAGCCACCTTAGCTGGGATTTATCCCTTTGATTGATTTTGGGAAATTCCAAGTCCTTTTAGAAACTTGCATGACAGAAGGCTAAGATTTGTGCAATTCAACAAAGATTGGGGTAAGTTAATAGCCTGTGAAGGTATTGTTACTGAGATTGAGTTTGGTTAAGTTCCATGCTCATTGGAGGGAGGAGGAATGAATCATCCCATTGATCGAATTGTATGCTAGACATGTCAATTATTTGAGTAGAGGCAGGCCAACCATTAGAGGAAAAAAAAGTTAGGGATATGTCTCCACCTAAACAGCTGTAGCTGAAATCAAGGACCATGAGGTGCTTTAAGGAGGAAAGAATCCTGTTTGGGAGAGGACTTGAAAGTCAAATGTTAACAGCTACATCAAACAAATGTAGACAGGGGAGTTGAATCACCCGACGAAAAAAATATACAAGGTGATGGTAGATTGAAAAAAGTAAGTGAAACACCATGAGAGATGAGAGAGACATAAAGACTTTCCCATACTTGAATTTGTGAGGAGAGAAAAATGGAGGCTGTAAGATAGACATGCTGCCATCCTCTAAGAGAGAGAGAGAGACTCAATTGATCACAAACTCTACATCCATCTGCGCTAACCTTTTAAAGATAAAAAGACTTTGAACTTGCAAGTCTTCTACATAAACTGCCAAAAGACACAACAAACGCTACCCATATTTGATCTATTACATCGTCTAGGAATCAAAAGTATACAAATCTCCAATGGTTGTTCACAACTAAAGAACCGCATACCCCCAAAATCTTGTGATGAAGCCAAGCACCACATTGATATGAAGCCATGGGATTGAATGCACATTTTCTTCATGTTGAATGTCGGTGTCATCCTTGTTGACGGTAATATGGGGGCCTTGATTTGGAAGGGGGGGTCCACAAAGTCCTGGATTGCCCTCATATGCAGAGGCATCAAAACTCTGGAGTTGAGTACCTGATGGTATTGAACCTTGGAGATTATTGTTCACAATGCTAAACTCATACAAGAAATGCAAATTTGCTAGTGATACTGGTATTTCACCAAACAAATGATTTTCAGAAAGGTCCAACATTTCCAAGTCTGTGAGGTTTGACATTTGGTCAGGAATCTTGCCTAAGAGTTTGTTATGGTCAAGTCTCAATGCTTGAAGATTCTTCAAATGACGGATCTCGATAGGTATGTGGCCACTAAGACTGTTGTTTGAAACAACTATCGTTCTTCCTAATTTGAAAAGGAAACTGAACTCGACTAAGCTGCTAGGTACAGTAGCGTAAATTGGTAAATCCAAAGAAGTATTATCTGCAAGAGGTGTTGGTGATACCAATGTTGGTAATGAACACAGTTCCTTTGGGAATTCACCAGAAATGAGGTTGTCACACAAATGTAACCAGAAGAGCATTGGAAGACTCGACAACCAGCCATGGATTGAGCCTGTGATACGATTGGAATTAAGATACAAGACTTCTAGATTCTTGATCTTGGATAGCCATATAGACAATTGACTAGTCAGTTGGCAACCGGTAAGACTCAACAGTTGGAGATTTTCAAAACCACTAGAGCCAACTATACTTTGGTCGGACGGCATTGCCTTGTGCAAGAAGTTTCCTAAAAGGTTGAGTATGTTGAGAGCCTTACAACGCATCAGAATCTTGATTGCCCTAGTGATGTTGGTTAGCCTGCAATAACCAAGAGAAATGAAAGATAGAAATTTCAATTGAACCACATCAGTTTGGATTTCACCCTCTAGTCGGTTCTTGCAAGTCGTATTGCTCTTAAGCATTTGCACAAGTAATTACTTGTTGGGAAGTTACCAGTGAAGTCATTTCTCAACAGGTTGATCACAGTAAGTTTACGAAGATTTGAGAAATTAAGGGTGGATATATCTCCTTCAAAGAAATTTAATGCTAGATCCAAATTTATGAGATTTGTGCAATTCATCAAAGATGGACGTAGAGCACCTATGAAGGAGTTCTTATAAAGGAAAAGGTGCTTTAAATGGGAGAGATTTCCGAGACTTCCAGGTAGCTTCCCGCTCAACTGGTTGCGATATAATTCAAGTTTGGTGAGTTTGGTCAGGTTGATGATTTCATCCCTAATGAGTCTAGAAAGATTATTGGATGGTAGGGAGATTTCTTGTGACTTTGTTGCACTATAAATATCACGTGGAAGCGGTCTTGAGAGAGAGTTAAAACTAGCTCGGAAAAGCTCTAATTTGGAACATTCCCCTAACCCGCTTGGAATTTGGCCATTGTGATGATTAAAAGAGAGATTGAGGAAGCCTTAGAGAGGGTGAATGGATGTAGAGTGACAAGGGTAGAAGGCCAGAGAAACTATTATGGCTTAGGTTGAGATTGTTCAATTTCCTCACACTAGATGAGCCATTAGACGAAACTAGAGATGATATATCTCCAGCTAGATAGTTGTAACTCAAGGCAAGAACCTTGAGTTGGTTCAAGGTTGAAAAGAATCCGGTAGGTAGAGAACCTGAAGGTGTATTGTGGGAGAGATTGAGGTGAGAGAGAGTAGTGAGATTTGCAAGAAAGGGAGATATAGTTCCTTGGAGGCCTTTTGAGGGTAACCAAATTTGAATGACTTGACCATTTTGATTGCAAGAAATCCCTTCCCACAAGCAACAATCGATGGAAGACCAGTTTAGAGGAGGTGTGGAGGTGGTGAATGGCAATGACAAGAGAGAGTTGTAATGGTATAAATGTAAAATCATACGCTAAAAAAATCACATGTAGGGTGCAATGTGTCAGAACTTTCAAACTTTAGGGTGAAATATCTAAAAAATTCAAAGTTTGGGGTGAAACTTCGTAGAACTTCCAAAGTCTAGGACTGAAATGTCTTAAAATTTAAACTTTGAGGTGCAACATCCTAGACCCCCAAAGTTCAAGCGTGAAAAATGTCTTTATTCCAAGAAAGAAAAAAAAAGTGGCATTCCATGCCTTACTCATGCCATCACTTGATTTTTTATGACTGAAAAATCCCTCCGAAAAAATTGCAAAACTGTCCCAAAAAGTTTGGCTTGCAATGTGCGTCCGGTACCTTCATAGAATATTGGTCCCCAGAAGAGGAATCTGTGGATGGTGGGCTATAGAACAAATTAAGATGGTGATCGGCAAAGACTCCCAAGGGTCAAATTAGTGCTCGAGAAAGAATCGTAAAAGTCAAGTCACTAATTATGATCTTTGAAAATCCTCATGTCCTAATATATTTTCTTTCACCAAAAAAAAAAAAAAAACATAAAACATATATTTTCTTGATCACTAGGAGTCCTTTGAAAATCTTGTCCATTTTGTTTAGGTGTTGAAACACGTGATCAGCCAGAGTTGTGGACCAATGTATCAAAGTTGAGAATACAACATTAGGGAGGATCATATCCAACACTTAAGTATGTCCATATATATTGGAGATACAGTGAAGATCAAAATTCGTAGGGGAACACTTCGTGATGTGGAGAAGCAAAGCTGTTGAGGCACCTGCTCACCCCCTCAATTATATCATTGAGATAAATGTGGGGATGCGGCAGTCTTAAGAGACTATAAGAAAATACACCACTTACATAAGAAAAGACACCACTCAACAGAGGCCAACGTAAAATGACAAGTTACGGGTAGAAGCGAATACATTTCAAATGAATTATTAATTTCGTTGGAACGTGTTTAATTTAATATGCCCCATAATATTTTATTAAACTATTTAATATTAATATTAGACGGTATAAAATCAGATTGTAAAGTACAAAAATATTGGTAGGATTCAGAAGCTATGTGTCATTTTTCAATTTATTATAAATGTTTACGACATAATACATAAATGTACAAAATCCACAAAATTCGATAAAACTCTTGGATCTCCTGTCTCCCGTTGTTATTGTCACCAATTCTTCGTAGTCCTTGCCCTTGAAAGCTAATCTGCACAAATCAAAGTTTTCATGTGCTAACAAGTATCAAACAACTTTTAGAAAGTGTTCGAGTGGTTATCAGACTGCATTCAAAAACCGTTCGAACAGTGGATAAACCGTTCGAACATGGGAAATAGAGACAATACAGACCTGAAATAATCTCATTTTATCCATGAAATCTAAACCAAGTTGATCAAAATCACAATCCCAATTCATTTCAAATAGCATATTCAAGAATGCCCTGCACAATCTTACAAAATGTTTTCCATCTCAACTTACAAAATCAAAATTTTCATCAAAAAATAACATACAAATCAAACAAAATCCAAATCATAAAATTAATACATCTCCAATAGTTTTCAACAAACTCACCTCTTTAGCTCTTGTGTTTTGTAGACCTATAAAATCAAAACGATATTCACAAAAAGTTTCAAACACATTATTAAAATTCAAATATTTACCTTTACGAAATCTTCCTCCTCCTCTTCTTCATCTTCTTCTTCTGTCCTCTCTTCCTTTCTCTCACTTTGATATCAGCCTAAGGAACGACTGGGGAGGGTTTGTTGAGGGTGTGTGTGTGTCTGACCACACTCGGGCTTCGCCTTCTTTTTTTGTGATTTCGCATAAGACGTTCGAATGTAATTTAAAAGAGTTCGAACTAATACGTTGTAAAAAAAGGGGGAAATTTGGCTGCTTAATTTTTCATTAGCGTTCTAACTGTAAAGTAGTGTTCGAACGGGAAGTTAATGTCATTCTAATAGTTTTATACACTGTTCAAATAGAACAACTAATGGAGCTGTACCAAGTTCTAACGATAACTTGTAACTGTTTGAATGTTAAGTATATTTGGGACAGTACGATGTTTCGTACTAAATTGATGAGCAACTGTTCTAAATGTGTTGTTGGCGTTAGAACGGTCATTTGGGACGAACAAAACCATCCCGTTTTGTTTCCATTTTTTGGGACGATTTATTTCCGTTCCAAAAAAAGTAAATTTCTTTTAGGGGACAAAAATTTGTCAAATCAGTCCCTAAAATCATTCTGCCATATTTTTTTGGGACAGATTTTTTTGTGGTCCGAAAAAATCGGCCCCAAAAACACAAATTTGTTGTAGTGCATCCTCAACAATTGATTCTTTCTCTTGTATGCATTAGAAGCATGTGGACAATTAGGGGTGATCACTGGTACCACCGCCAGTACTGGCAGTGTTCCCTGTGCACTGGTGCCCAGCTGTACCGGTGACGGTGTAATAGTCCGGACTGTGAAGACCTCAATGTTGTCTTATAGTAATGGACACAACTATTTAAACTGAGGTTACGGCCTATGGGAGAATCGATAAAGCAACAAGATACTAAGCAAACCACAAGTAGGACTTTTATTAATACCGAAGTATTACAAAAGAGGACCACTTTTTATAATGTACATACTAAAGTACAAATGGAAAAATATAGCGAAAAACTAAGAAAACATAAAACTGAAGATCTCTAATCTTCGTCGTCAGTGTCATCCAAGTCTAAGATGTTCACATAGTTATCAAAGTATGGGGTAATCCACCTATGACCTCGCCCTTCTATCAGACATCTAGGTCACGTGTGACATAGACCCGAAAAGTCAACTTTAGGATAATACAACCATGTTTAATGGCCTTGGTGAATTCACCCAGATAAACCTCAGACATTTGCTAAAAGAATTTAACAAACAATGGTGAGTCCAAATGACTCAGTAAAGCCAGCAGTTAGTACAACAAAATAGCAGATACAATAAAAGATATTGAAGAAACCCGTTCAATAATAAAATCTCAACAGAATAAGAAAGTAAATGAAAAGACTCAGTTTTCTTAAAAATGATCTTTTCCATTCTCAATCACCACTACTCTCACTCCCAGAGTGAATCACTTGGCCAGAGTGATGGGTTACAAGTAACCTTCTGTATCTTTGCAGCATACTCCCAGAGTACAATACGGTCTTAAACTCCCAGAGTGAGTTATCCTAACAAAGGATCTTTCCGCGTACGACGGAGAGGCCAGAATGTCACAACAAGTGGAACACATCCTCTTGTACAGTACTGTCATGTCTTCACAGTATTACGTTAAGTATGCATGTCTCATGTCAACGCCCATACATATCATTCATGATATGCAACACCTTAACCATACTTGAACATCACAATATTCCTTTCCAACGTACAAGTTAAGTATGCATGTCTCATATCAACGCCCATACGTCTCATTTATGATATGCAACACCTTAACTTGTTTCCATCATCACAACATTATAAAACATTTTTCAAAAGAAAGTGTTGTGAAGGCAAAAACAACACTTTGATTTCTCGATTAAAAACCTGCTTAATCACCACATAGAAAATACTAATTTTGACATGAAAAGTATTGAAATCAGAAGGAAAGAAATATGTTCAAGCTTTGAAAAATAACTTTTGGAAGAAATTTTGAAAAGAAATGGATCAAAGTTGAAAAACAACTTGAAAAAAATCGAACTTTGAAAATGGTACTATTTCGAAAAGACAAGCTTGTTCTTCATCAAGAACACGAAGAACATCAAGAATATGAATAATGTAAACAACATCAACTAGATGCTAGAATAAGAATTACAAGAGATTCACAAATCATCTTGAAAACTTAAGAATTGAAATCAAAGATAACCAAGCTAAACTTTACTCTAAGCGAGTTTGATCTTCACTAAATCTTCACTAAACGATTTCCTCCTTCTTGCTTCTATTTCACTTTTCTACTAATCTCAAGCTTAACCCACAATTTGCTAATGAGATGGTGTAAGTTTAAATGGCCGGCCACCCCCTATTTATAGGCAAGCTTGGTTCGTCACATCGTGACACGTGTCTAGGCTAGCTCTGGTGACTCAAAAGGCTACATCGATTGTGCGATGACACCCAACCACCCCAAGTAGCTGCTGAGCATGCCTATGGCCGAAATTCACCCTATAGCTTAGGTGAGTCGTCGCCTAGGTTCACTGGTGGTTGACACCTTGAGCTACCTAGGTCCTAGCCTTTTTGGTCATGCTTCTAGCTTGCATCATGCTTCTAGTCTCATTTGTCATGATATCTAGCCCTCATATGTGTCACTCTCTAGGGCAGCCGAAATTTTTGCTTAATGGCTAAGTCTTGCTAATTGCTTCACTAATTCCCGATGATCGCTAAACAACCTACTTGCTTCCGCTAATCAAGCTACTTGCTTCCGAACAAATAAAAAGTCTCCAAATTTAAACCATAAACTCGTGGATAATCTCCCAACATATTAAAAAGAATAAAAATCATGTGGTTCGGTTTTTGAGACAAAAACGTCCTACTAGCTTAAAAAATTAAATTGATCTATACGAGTTCCTCAACATCCTAAACAACGACCTAGTTACAAGAGAACTCCAAATCTCACTAAATCATGTCCTAATCAAGGTTTTGAACTTAGTTCATCATGTACTAATAATCTCACTTAGTCACTAAGTACCCCTAATGCACTACTAATCAAAAGCAAACAACATGCATGTTATGCTAAAAGCTTGAGGTATGACAGACAGTGAACAAAATCCCCAGATAGCAAGGATTTTGCCGGTGGTGGTGAAATTGCTCACCACTGGAGGTTTCACCGCTTCACCTTTTTATTTTTATTTTATTTTATTTTTTTAATTTTTTATCACTGGCTCTCTTTATTTTGTGTTCGGAGGTGTTGTTGCATTTACTATTGAAAGAAGAGCGAAATGGCAGATTAAGAGGGATTCGTTTGTGTAAAGGTGCTCGTATGATTAATCACTTCTTATTTGCCGATGACTTGTTTTTTTTTTTGGCCAAGGCCACTGTGAGAGAAGCGGAAAATCTGGATGCGTGCTTGAATAGTATATGGGATGGTCGATCAAAGTCTTCCACTCATTTCAGCAAAAATTTCCAAGGCCCTCCAGCAAGGCATATTATGGATACATTGAATCTGAAACGTCTTCCACCAAAAGCAAAACACTTAGGCCTTCCTTTGCTCATCCCAAGATAAAAAAAAACAATGTGGAGGACCTCAAAGACAAGCTGTTTACTCAAATATCATGCCGGAAGTCAAAGCTCCTCTCCTGAGCGGGTAGAACCGTATTTATCCGGGCTGTGGTAGTGGTGATACCAGCTTATCCCCTCAACTTTTTCTTTATGCCTCAATCTGTACAGAAGGAACTGGATAGTGCTATGAAGAATTTTTGGTGGGGTTTTCCACCGGATAAGACAAACAATTTGACGTTGAAGGCGTGGCATCAAATATGCACTCCAAATTTCATGGGAGGGTTGGGCTTGAGGATGATTAATGATGTGAATATGGCATTGGTCGCGAAGTTAGCTTGGTAAGTTGTCACCCAATCAGATTGCTTATGGGTTAATCTCCTTAGAGCCAAGTATATAAAACAAGGGGATATGTGGTCTTTATCAACTTGCTCAAATCAGTCATGGATATGGAAATGGATATTACGAGTAAGAGAAGGACTCAAAGCAGGGTATTACCATTCAGTTGGAAATGGCATCAATATTTCGGTTTGGAGGCAGCCATGGATACCCTCTCTACCAAATTTCCAGCCAACTCCCAATGCCTCTGCTCTCCCGCTGGATGGAGACCTGATGGTAAGTGCATTGATTTTGTCGGATTAAAGATGTTGGGATTTACATAAGCTGGTGGAGCTGTTTGATGTAACAGCGGTGAATGCTATAAAAAGATTGCGACTGCCAAGAGAATTTGTCCCGATGGGAATATGCGGACTTTGGAAGGTTCGAGCTTTTTTACATCCAAGTCTATGTATAGAAACATTGTGATGCGGAGATTGACTATGGTTGGAGGGATAGATAGAAATATTTTGAAAGAACTTTGGAAATTGAATATTCATGAACGCCTAAAATTGTTCCTCTGGAAGGTGCTCCAAGATACTCTGCCAGCAAGAGAACAAACTGGAAGACAACTAGGGGAGCAAGATACTGAACTTATGAAATGTGAACTTTCTAAGGCTTCCATAGAATCAGTTCGACACCTTATGTTGGATTGCTGTTTCTCTCAAATACTATGGAGGGAGTCACCATGGCCTCTATATCTTAATGCTCTTGGGGAGATGTCGTTGGAGGAGTGGATAAAAATTATTTTACATCTGAATGTACTGGGCATTCCAATTGTGGACACACACCTATTCCAGCTCTTTGCAATTCTTGTTGAACTAGGCAATTTAAGACTCAATATGGAACTCCTGAACCTAGAGGGGGGGGGCATGAATAGGTTCTTCAAATTCTTTTTCTGTTCTTAAAAATTTACTCACACTCACAAGAATATTAGCAAGTTCAAGAACCCAAAATCTTAACCAAGATTTTATATATGCGGATAACAAGTAAAACTATGAAGCAACAAATCTTTTTATCCAAGCTTTAAGATATTCAAGATAACTATCTTTAAACTTAAAGATAATATTGGACAGATTTATATTCAATCTATTTTAACAAATCAACAACAATAATCAAAACAATCACACACAAATGACACACTGATTGGTTACGAAGAGAAACTTCTTGAAGACACACTTCAAGAAGATGGCCTTGTGGATGAGAAAGGTTTTCACTAGAATGAGAACTCGAAGTACACAATGATCTGTTAGACATACACAAACCCCATGCTATTCTAACTCATTGAATTCTTACCCAAATCTTGAATCTGGAACTGCAATCTTGCAGGGAATGAGACTCGGTCTCTTCCATTCAAACACACTAGAATCTTCACCACTGATCTTCCACATAGTTTGCCCTGTGAAACTTCACATCCACTTCTACCAGACCAGAGCCACATAAACCATCTCAAGTACCAACACTTCTGGTAAACCCTAATACCTTAGAGAGTAAACTTGGTGTGATTAAAAACCCTAATAGGAAACTAAAGAACAGGTACTGTATCTTTCTAATATACTTTAGTTTGTACAGAGTAAACTAGAGAAATAATTACAAAGAGTATTGGAGAGGAAGACTATGGCGGCTTATTCTCTAAAATATACAAAGGAACATAAAATGACAAAGTGGGAGGAAAGAGTTTTTATATCCTAGGCTTTTGAGGTGGGAATCATGAGGGCAATATTAATTTGGGGCATTCCTAAAGTAGTTAGAAACGTTCAAGCTAGCTTTCGTAATTCTTAGTAAACCTCACTCAAATTCCAAACGAACTTTGTCTACCTCAAAATAAATAGCGCTCCAACTTCGCGATGTCAAACTGTAGGAAGACTTCAATCAAACTACAGATGCTTCCAAATACACTCATACGCTGTTGAGAAGCTTGAACCATGCAGTGCTTTAAAGTCCTTGAATCTTCAGGAATAAACAAGACACAATTACAACATGAAGTTATATACCAACTAAATAACATTTACAATCTCCCCATTTGGCAAACTTCATGACAAAACAAACCTAGCCTCTAAAGACATGAATTTCTGTTGATCACCACTACAGAATCCATTTACAATGAGACCAACAACCTATACTAACATAGGATATACAACACTATTCCTGAGATTATCAAACTTGGATAATACAATCTCAACAATCACAAGAACTAACAAAAACCTCATTAGTTCCGAGTTAATCAAATCACACCAATATAACAACTACAATTGAATAAGCTGTGAACCAAAGAATTACCAATCTCACCCTGAGATAAGTAAATTTATAGGGGGCATCTCCCCCTATCTAATAGCACGGCCTTATAAAAATTGTCACAAGAAATAATCAACATTAGCAAACTCATCAGAAATGCTATAGAATGTTGATTAAACTATGCAGCAACTAAAATACTAAAACTAATAATGCCCTAGTTTCAAAACATCAACTGAAGTTTTAAAAACCGCAATCTCAAGAGTTTTAAAAACTTCAATACAAAAAGATATAGTTTCAAAACTACAAAGAAACTTCAAAGAGTTTTAAAACTGTCACTTAACAGAAATCATATTGTTCAAAAGATAAACCATAAAACAACTACAATTTATCAAAATGAAATAAAAACAATAGCATCCAACAAAATCCATTTGAAGACAGCAGCCAAACCCAACCACAAACCAACAGACCACCTAAACTACTCCCCTTTTTGTCAAGAGGTAGCCAAACTAGGGTCTAAACATCTTCTTCATCAAAAGTGCCAGAGGCAGCATCTTCTTCACCTTCCTCTTCCTCCACTTCATTATCTTCTTCATCAGCAGTAGCAAAGGATTCCACATCCTTGTCAGCCCCGGTTGGTTCTCCTTGAGCACCAGCTGTACTTGATTCCTAATCTTTTTCAGCAATGTTCAATTGCTTTCTCATGAGAGTCACATCAGCTACCAATTTCATCATATGCAATTTAAGATACTCAATAGTAGCAAGAATGAAAGATTGAACAGAAGCAGAGTATTAGATCTCTCAGTGAGAAGCTTTAAAGCTTCAACCATGTAAGTCAAATAAGAACTTAAAGAACCACGGAGAGGATCAATGGAAGGAGTGGTTTTATTATGACCTTTGTGGGATTTACTTTGAGTGACTGTAGCTGAACCAAAACCATCAGAAGTTTCCTTCTAGGTTCTTCCCGAGGAATGGTATTATGGTTTGCAACAAGGAGCTTCATGATCAAACAAGAATAAATAAATCTATTTGTAGTAGATTTAGAATAAAAAACCTTAACCATATGTGCACAAATATGAGAGTGAAGATTAATACGATAACCAACTAGGAAAAGCATATAAGAAATGCATTCTTTCAAAAGATAAAGCTGATAGATGCTTATTTGGGAAAATAGTAGTAGAAATAATCCTACTAATAATCAAGTGATTAAAGGAAAAGAGTTTAGCATTAAACTCTTTGTCACGAAAGGTCATTTTCTTATCAGCTAAGTAATTAACAATAATAGTTGGTGTAGGATGAGTCTTAGCCAAATATGAATTTGTAGGTTTATGAAGCCTAGGTATCCCTAGACAATAAGCAAGAATGGAAGGATCAACATCAATGTATTGACCATGAAAGAAAACAGTGAATGACTCAGAATCATTGAAATTGTGCATGTCAGAATAAAACTCATGCACTACTGCTTCAGAAGGAGGAATAACCATTGCTCGCCAAACTCGAGATAAGAATCTCTTAGAAATCTACATATGGGAGAGTTCTTCCAAGAAGACTTCTCTTTCTATGATCAGATCCTTCTTACCAAATATCTTCATGAAAAGTTCTTCAACTTCAACATTGAGGAATCGAGAGGTATCATTCTCGACTGGAGTAGGAGGAGGAGGAGTTGTCTCTTTCTCCTTTCCCTTTGTGAACCTTGTAAAAGCTTGAGCCACTTAACTCTCAGTGCACTTTGAAACTGGTTCAGTTGTAGGTCCAGCTCGGTTTTTAGGAATGGAGGAGGGAGATGGCTATTTGAAACTCTCAAATTGATTCTGAGCATTCTTGACAGTAGCATGTTTAGCACGTACCATCTGCACAAGAATAAAATATTAGTTGTAAAACTACAAAAAAAATATAGCAAATAGTCCAAATATGCTTAAAAAGTCATATTTATAGAATAAGTAACCAACCTAACTACTTATAAGATAAACTAAGAAGAGTTAAGCACGAATATAAGGTAACAGTTTATGTACACATTAAACCCGAAACCCACAAAATAAATCCAAAAGAAACATATTGTATGATATCAATCAACCAATAAGGCAAAATATTCAATGCCACATATAAAAGACAAACATAGTCTTCCTATGTCAAACAATAAGAAATTATCATTTTTTTCACATAGCCAAACACGAAGAATCTGTACACAGTTCTTCACATGTCCAAATACAAAAAAAATGTACGCAGTTTGTCACATAGCCAATCACTAAAAATGTACACATTTCATATAGCATTAATAAGAATGTACACAGTACATAGCCAACAAATTTAAAAATGAAGTCCATGGCTATTTTAAAATATCAATCAAACATCACAAAATTTCATGAAAATTCATATAATATCTCAACACAAACTCATATGAATAGAATATGAGTTGAAATAATAAAGAAAACATGAACTATGTGTAACTCGAAAACCCATGTTCTCCAATAAACAAAGATTTTCAATAAATCCAAGCCAACTAAGAAAGATAATGTAATCATCAACTAATCTTACTTAATAATGACAAATAATGAAGAGATACATGAAGGATTTCAAAAGAATCAACAAATGTTTGAAAAGGGGAAAAACTTTATAAACTCTAGATTTTGGAATCTTTGAAAATCTCTTAAAAGAATGAATCATAGTTTAAGAAAAGCATAGTAAACTCTTATAATCATATGGGTAACAAAACCCATAAGAAAATTTAGCATAAAATAAGCTAAATCACAAAGATCCAACAAAAGAGAATATCGCACCCACCACGCGGGACCACTAGGACCACAAGGCCACCAAACATTCCAAATAATTAATAAAGAAAATAAGGAAAGTTAGTAATCATACCTTTTTCTTGACTTAGTGGGTGATTAAACTAAGATTTCTTAACAAAAGTCCAAAAGAATAAACTTTGGTGAGATGCGGCACAAAGAGGGCAAGGGGAGTGCATCACGTGAGAGGGGAGAGAGTTAGGTCAAAATAAAGTGGGTAGGTGGCTTTTTTAAAACAAGACACACACGCTAAGTCTTTTAAAAGAGCCCATGTGTTTTAAAAACAAGCCCAGACGCACCTATACTTATCTGCGCACTAAGTCCTCTTCACCATTGATGCTAAGCACCAAAAACTCCACATCAACTTCATACAAACTTAGAAACATAGAAAAATCACAGAAAATAAAATTTTGTTGACATTTTGAAAAAATCATCAATAATTTTGGAAATTATCAAAACATTATCTGAAAACATTTTGGACTACCTAAATGATATTATAACACAAGAATGATTTAAACACACACAAACTGACCAATTTTTATGAATTTGACAAATACCAATGGCTTGTCTTAAAAATTCAAACCTTGATGTATCAAGAGGTTTTGTAAAAAGGTCAAGCAATTGATTTTTAGTGGAAAGATGTTCAATATAAATAATCTGGCTCTTAACAAGATCACAAATAAAATGATGTCTTATATCTATGTGCTTTGTACGAGAGTGTCGAACATGATTTTTTGTAATATTTATCACACAAGTATTATCAACGTATACAAGTAGTCTTTTGATGTAAACAATAATCAGATAGCATTTGTTTCATCCATAGGAGTTGTGCACAACAACTTCCCATAGCAGTATACTCTGCCTTAGCTGTGGATAGGGAAATAGAGCCTTGCTTCTTACTAAGCCAAGCTACTAAATTCGAACCTAAATAAAAACAACCACCATAAGTAGTTTTTCTGTCATTTGAGTTTCCTGCCCAATCTACATCAGTATGCCCAACCAAATGAGTATTGGAATCTTTGGAATACTAGATGCCGTAATCCCCAGTACCATTCACATGTCGTATAATTTTCTTCACTGCCTTCAGATGAGTCTCTTTAGGGTCTGCTTGAAACCTTGCACAAATCTGGCATGCTGGTAGTTAGATATAATAGACTACCAATCATACTACGATACATGGTATGGTCTACACTCTTACCAGATGAGTCAATATTCAGTTTAATTGAAGTATTCATAGAAACCTTAGTATGCTTTTTGCTGTCTAAACTAAAACATTTCACAAGATTTTTTTGCATACTTCGATTGAGAAATAAACAAACCACCTTTGCTTTGTTTAATTTGCAAACCAAGAAAATAATGAAGTTCTCCAACTATACTCATTTCGAATTCATTTTTTATGGACTCAGCAAATTCTAAAGCAAGTAATTCCATTGGAGAGCCAAACATAATATCATCAACATATATTTGAGCAATGATGATATTGTTATCAATTTTCTTTATGAAAAGAGTGCGATAAGCACCTCCTCTTATGAAACCTTTACCAAGTATATATGTAGTCAGCCTATCATACCAAGCTCTAGGAGCTTTTTTTAGTCCATAAAGTGCTTTCTTCAGCTTAAACACATGATTAGTAAACTTTGAATCGATGAAACCTTTGGGTTGTTCTAGAAAAACTTCTTCTTGTAGAATACCATTTAAAACCGCACTCTTTACATCCATTTGATGTAATTTAAAACCCATAGAGCAAGATATAGCTAATAAAATTCGAATGGACTCTCATCTTGTTACTGGTGCAAACATTTCATCAAAGTCAATGCCTTCTACTTGTGTGTAACCTTGAGCTACAAGACAGGCTTTGTTTTCAATTAGAACACCATTTTCATCTGATTTGTTCTTATAAATTCATTTTGTACAAATGATATTAGTGTTACTAGGTCTTGAAATTAAGAACCACACATCATCTCTAATGAATGGATTTAGTTCTTCATGCATAGCATCAACCTAAAATTCTTCCTTTAATGCTTCATCAACATTTTTAGGTTCATATAAAGAAACATAACATGAGTAAGAAATCTGATTTAGAACTCTACAAATTACTTTTATACCTTCATTGATTTTACCAATGACATTTTGTGTGCGATGATTATTCTTCACATATTAAGGAGGTTCCTTGTCATCATCAGAATCTGATGGTTTATTCTCTTCAGACTCTGTGTCAACTTGATCTCTTTTTTCTTTAGTGATATTTGAACGTTTTGTAACTTCAAACTCCTCTTCAACTTGAATTTCTAGTGTCTGAACAATATCCTCAGTATCTTCCAGGCTAGTAGTGGTATCTGAGTCATCATCTATTTTAACATTGATAGACTCCATAATAGTGAAAGTACATAAGTTATAAACTCGGTAAGCTCTACTAGTTGATGAATAACCTAAGAATATACCCTAATTACTTCTAGAATCGAATTTATCCAGATTTTCTCCACCATATAAAATGTAAGATTTACTACCAAAAACTTTAAAATACTTCACAGTAGGCCTTTTTCCATTCAAAATCTCATAAGGAGTTTTCTTTGTTTTAGGACAAAGATAGACACAATTAATGATATAACATGCTGTATTTATAGCTTCACCCCAAAACTTTTTAGCAATACCTTTATCATGAAGCATCACGCAGGCCATTTCTTGAAGGACCTGGTTCTTCTTTTCAACAACTCTGTTCTGTTGAGAAGTTATAGGTGCTGAAAATTCTTGATGTATTCCCTCATCAAGGCAAAAAGTATGAAAACTAGTGTTGTCAAATTCCTTCCCATGGTTACTTCGGATTCTTGAGATTTGTAGCCTTGTTCATTTAGCAATCGAATACACAAGCTTTTAACACTCTCAAAAGCTTCAGACTTCTCTCTTAAAAGTACAATCCAAGCGAACCTGGAAAAGTCATATACAACAAGAAGTATGTATTTTCTGTCACCAAAACTTTCAGTCCTTATTGGCCCCATTAAATCCGTATGCAATAGTTCCAAACATTTAGTAGTAAGAACATCAGTGGTCTTTTTATGAGAATATCTAATTTGTTTACCAAGTTGACAAGGTCCACATTCTTTGTCAACAACCTTTTCTAGTTCAAGAATACCATCAACTAGATTAGGATATTAGCTAAGTCATGATAATTTATGTGACCCAACCTTTGGTGCCAAAGATGAGATAAATCAACTTTAGCTCTATTACAAGGTAAACTATAATAAAAAATCAGACCATAGCACTTATCAGATGTATGTGTGCCACTAAAAATAGATTTTCCTTTTGAGTTAATCACAGAACATTTGTTTTTAGTAAACTAAACATTAAACCCAGAATCATAGATTTGACTTATACTTAAGAGATTCGATTTCAATCCTTACACATATAGTACATCATCAAAACTTAAACAACCAGGAAGAGTTATAGATCCTTTACCATGAATCTCATATTTACTTCCATCACCAAAAGTTACAGCTGACTCACTCTAAAATGAGCAGCGCAAAGGCTATCCCAATTATAGGAGTTTTGTCGTTTAATAATTAGCCCAAAAGGCCAGATCGTCTCCTCAAGGAAAATATATTAATTTCAAACTTGTGTAAAAAACAAGGAGAAAATAAAAAGCGTTTACTAAACACAGTTCAGATTCATATTTTTGGATTTTTGAGAGTTCGTAATGAAATTAAAACAATGCAAAACATAAACTAAGAATATAACATGCATATAGTAAATGAGAAAACATAAATAATGGTAAATAAATGATGGAAAGTAAAACAGAAATTAAATGACATGACAAATTAAATGACAATAATTAAATTACAAGGAATAAAAAAGAGCACAAGATTCTTGGATTAAATAATATCGTCTTATTACAACCCAAGATTCAAGTTAAAAGAAAAAACAACGAGAACATAATCCAAAATTGAAATAGAAATTGCAGAAAATTAAAGAATAAGAAACTTAATCTAAATCCTAAGAATTGAAATACAAAACATTGAAATAATAAAGCATAAAAGAAACTAATATAGAAACTGAAAAGAATGACTGAAAAATAAAATTTGATGTTGGAAACCGTGAGAAAATAGAATAAAAGAGAACAAAAGAGAGTGAGAAAGTGATATTCGGCCAAAGTAAAAATAGGAGAAGAGAGAGAAGAGATAGTAGTGATGAGGCTAAGAGAGAAAATTGAGGGAGAAGAGAGAAAGAATAAAGCATAAAATAAAGAAAAGCTAAAGAGAAAAAGTAGGGTTTTTGCAAAGAGAAAACAATTGAGGAAAGAGAAAACAGAGAGAGAGAATATATAAAGGAGAGGTGCAGCTGAAAAATAAAAAAGGTGAGAAAGTTTAGGGTTTGTTCTGCTAAGAGGTGAGAGAGAAAAAGACAAAAAAAGAAGGGAGACAATAGAGGTCATTGGCAAATAGAGAGAGAACAATAAAAGAGAGGAGAGAGAGAAAAAGTGCTGCTAGAAAAATAAAAATAGAGAGATAGAAAGAGAGTGATTTGCAAAAAGGAAAAAGAGCTAAGAAATAGGGGGAGAGTTGGCTAAGGAGAGAAGAAAAAGGGAGAGGGAGAGAAAATAGGAAAAATAAGGCTAGGTTAGAAAAAGTAGGGAGGAGGAGAATAAGATGTAGGGTTTGCTAGGTTAAATAGAAAAGGAGAGTGAAAAGAGAGATGGAGGGCTGAGATCTAAGTGTCTCTCATTTCTTCATTGAATTACAGCACTACCATTAATGAATCCCTCTTGTTCTGCCATGTGTCCTAGTAGACTGCTCTTGTTGTCTGAGTCCAGATAGTAATTAATTTTATCACTCTGCACAAAAAATACTTAATTAGTTCATGGCATCAGTACAAATGATAAAAATAATGATTTTAGAATGTATCTGGACATGATATGACTTAAGTATAGGCCAACTAAAGATGGAGAAAATTGCAATGTGTAATAAATTAAATCTAAAGTCATATAAATTCAACAATTAAATGCACAACTTAGATTTATGCCTCTTAACCATTTTTCCATCAAAAACCAATATTTATAACAATAAAAAATTAATATTATATTAGTTTTAGATGTACTAAACATGCAATATTCTAGCTCAATCAACAGCTCCTCCTTTGATATCCATGAGAGTGTAAACAAACTTTTATTGCTACAGAGATGTTTGGAGTAACCGCTGTCAAAGTACCAAATGAAAGTTCTCTTTGCCTTCAAGGCAATGTGTTCTACAAAATAGGAGTTAAGTCTCTTTTTTTCTCCACTTCAGCTTTTGGTTATCCAAAGTATTTAACTTCTGATTAATAAGCTGAATTTGCTGAGATAGAACACTCACTTGCATAATCAACTTTCTAGTTTCAGATTTTGAAAAATCGTTTGTGGATGTAGAAACACGTCTATTTCTATTTCTCACAAGATTAAAACACTTAGGTTTAGTATGACCAACTTTATCACAATGATAACAAGTAGGTATGAATCTGAAAAATTTATAATTAATCGAAACAGTTGTTTTAGAAGCAACTACCTTATTTACCTTATCCAAAGTTACGGGTATGGTAGGATTCTTTTGAGTGGCTGGTACAAACCCAACTTTCTTGGAAGATGTAGGGGCTGATGCATTGTTCTTGAACCCCAATCCTCTTTTGTTACCGTCCAAATATCCAATGCTTAACATGTTCTTGAGTTTACTGGTTTCACTTGAAAACTTCTTCAGCTGTATATTAGCTCGGTCTAGCTCCTTTGTTAATTTCAAAACTCAATCTTCAAGAGAAGCATTCATCTCAATAAGATCTTGAAGTATAGAATATTTCTCTACCAATTTTACAGCTAACTCATCTCTCTCTTTTTCAACAAGATTAATTTTCTTAAGAGTCACACTATTCTCCTTCTTTACTTTAATGCTTTCTTCATATAACTCTTGATAAGTTTCCTTTAAGCACCCAAGTTTATCTGCATCTTCAGTGATAATTTCTTCTGCATCGTCAAAATCAACAAACTCATTAGTTTTAACTAAAGATGTAAATGCCACTAGGTTTACCTTATCATTATTAGAGTCTTCATGGTTTGGGGAGGCTGACTTAGAATTAGACTCAGAGAGTGATGTCTTCATAGCATTCTTCCCTGTCAATTTCAAAAAGGTATGACATTCAGCTCTAAAGTACCCAAATCCTTTTCACCCATGACATTGTAGTCCTTGCTCCTGCTTCTTTTTGAACTCCCTCTTCTCAGGTTATCCTATTGATCTTTATTCTTCCAGTTTGGTTTACCAAAGGGTTTAGAGTTCGGTTTTTGGTTTTTCCAGTTTCTACCCTTTTTAAACCAAAATGCTTTTTTGAATTTTTTGCCTAACAACGCCATGTCATCTTAACTCATTGTATGAATTTGAATCTTCATCCATTTACTTAAGTGTAATGGATTTCCCTTTTCTACTTGTAGGAAGTGTTAGTTCGTACATTTGAAGAGAACTGACCAGCTCATCAAATTTTATCGAATCCAACTTCTCATTTTCTTCGATAGCAGTCCTCTTGGGTCTAAACCTTTCAGGTAGTGACCATAGGTAGGCCTGCAAGTCCGGTCCGGCTGCCGGCGGAGGTCCGGCTCCGTTTCCGTCACCGGTTCCGGTAAGATAAGCTCCGCCTCTTCCAGGAACCGGAGCCGGAGGTCGTTTTGGGACACTAACGGAAGCGGAACCGGAAGCGGAATTTTTCGCCGGTTCGGCGGAAAATCCGGTTCCGGTCCTTTTTTATTTTTTCCCCCTTTTGTCTTAAAACGACGTCATCCCATTTTCAATAGGACGACGTCGTTTAGTTGTTGCCCTCCCCCTCCCTAAATCCTTTTCCTCCCTTTCCCCTCCCCCCCCGAGTCCCCCCCATCGCCGCAGCCCGCAAGCCCGCAGCATTTCCCCTCCCCCTCCGGCCTCCCCCGACCCCGAGTCCCCCCCAGCCGCAGCCCTCTGCCCCTAATTTCCCCTCCCCCTCCGGCCTCCCCCAACCCCGAGTCCCCCCCAGCTGCAGCCAATTTCTCCCTCCCCCTCCAGCCTCCCCCGACCCCGAGTCCCCCTCAGCCGCAGCCCTAAAATTTTCCTTTCCCCTGCCAGTGCTGCCACCCTCTTTGCCTTCCTCAGCGTTCTCACTTCAGCCCTTGGCACGCAATTTTTGGCTTCCTTTCGGGCTAAGCAAGAAGCCAGAGGACTGTATGTCTCTCTCTCTCTCTCTCCTCTCTCTCACAGCTACTGTTGTTGGGATTAGCTACTGCTATTGAATATTGATATTAGATTTGTATTGGCTATGATTGGGTTAGATTAAATTGTTGTGAATTTGTTGTTCAATGTTAGATTAAATTGTATTAGATTGGTTGTGAATGAAGGGGATATTGGTTGTGAATGAAGGGATATTAGTTGACGGTTGTGAATATGTTGTTCTATTAAATTGGTTGGGAATCAAGGAGATATTGGTTGTGAATGAAGGGGATATTGGTTGACGGTTGTGAATCTGTTGTTCTATTAAATTGGTTGGGAATCAAGGGGATATTGGTTGGGATTTGAGAATTGTATTAGATTAGATTAAATTAAATTGTATTAGATTTTTTGGAATTGTATTAGATTAGATTAAATTAAATCGTATTAGATTGTTTGGAGTTGTATTAGATTAGATTAAATTAAATCGTATTAGATTTTTTTGTATTAGATTAGATTAAATTAAATCGTATTAGATTTTTTGGGAATTGTATTAGATTAGATTAAATTAAATCGTATTAGATTTTTGGGAATTGTATTAGATTAGATTAAATTAAACTGTATTAGATTTTTTGGGAATTGTATAGATTAGATTAAATTAAATCGGGAATTGTATTAGATTAGATTAAATTAAATCGTATTAGATTGTTTGGTAATTGTATTATATTAGATTAAATTAAATCGTATTAAATTGTTTGGTTCCTCATATATGTTTGATTGAAAGACTTAGTTCTAGTATTTTGTAAGTCATGAAATATTTCTAAATGCATTGAAGTGTATGTTTAATTGAGGTGTATGTTTGATCGAGGTGTATGTTATTTTGTGTCTTTATTTCAGATGGATCATCAAACTCCGATTGCATCTTCGCAATCCACAACCCCCAATTTATTTACCCCTGCCTCAACGGCTACACCTACAATTGGTGAGATACCAATTATAGATGTAGAGGCACAACAAACTGAGACAAGTGACCCTACCCCCAAAAGAAGAAAGGTTTCCAATCCATCCCCGATGTGGGAACATTTCACTAGGATACTACCAGTAGTTGACCCAAACAAACCATTGGCCAAGTGCAACCATTGTGGTCATAAAACTGGGTGTCACCACAAAGATCAAGGGACTTCGGCTATGAGATCCCACTTAAAGGCATGTGTAATGTATAAGAGAACTCAAAGTAAATTGGATAGTTCTCAACAGAAATTGACTTTTGATATCAAGGGGGCAAGTAGTGGATCAGTGGGAGTGATGAAGATGACTCATATAATCCCAAGGCTATTAGAGCTTCTATTGCCAAATTTATAATTGTGGATGAGCTTCCTTTTAGAATAGTAAGTAAGGATGGGTTCAAGGAGATGATTTATACCCTCGAGCCCCGATTTAAAGTGCCATCTCGAATTACAGTGATGAAAGACTGTATGAAACTTTACTTGGAAGAGAAGGCTAAACTGAAGGCTAGTATCTTACTCAATAGACCCCGAGTTTGTTTCACCACTGACACATGGACATCAGTCCAAAATATGAATTATATGTCTGTCACTGCACACTTCATTGATAGTACTTGGAACTTGCACAAAAAGATACTTGCCTTCTCTAAGGTGTCAGATCATAAGGGCTCGACAGTTGGGATGGAATTGGAGGATTGTATGTCGGAATGGGGGATTGATAGAATCCTTACAATCACTGTCGATAATGCCTCCTCTAATGATACAGCCATTGAACATGTAAAGAGTAGACAATTGCTTTTGGGGTTTCGGCCTGGAAAAATAGTTTGTAATCATGATTGTTTGCATATGAGATGTTGTGCACATATCTTGAATTTAATTGTGCAAGATGGGTTGAAGGAGTTGGATGATTCTGTGGCCAAGGTAAGGAACTTGGTCAAGTATGTTAAGTCATCTCCCGGTCGAATGGATGGGTTTAAAAAATGTGTAGCGAAGAGGAAGTTTCCCAGTGAGGGATTTTTGCAGCTTGATGTTCCTACTCGTTGGAATTCAACGTATATTATGTTGGATGCAGCTGAGAAATATCAGAGAGTTTTTGAGGATATGTTGGCAGAAGATGGAATTCTTATAAGCTTTCTGCGTGAAGATGGGCATGGGAGGAAGGGACTGGGTCCCCCTGGATTTGAGGATTGGGAGCGTGTGAGACATTTTACGAAGTTTTTGGCGCTCTTCTATGAAGTGACGGTTCGAATATCTGCTTCGAATACGGTGACAGCAAACTTATTTTTTGCAGAACTAGCCAAAATTCATATGCATTTGGGAAAATATGCAGCTAGTGGGGATTTGTTCTTGGCAGACATGGCAAAAAAAATGCAAATCAAGTATGATAAATATTGGGGTGATTTGACCAAGGTTAACAGATTATTGTTTGTTGCAGCGGTACTTGATCCACAATATAAGATTATATACTTGGACTTTTGGTTCAAGAAGGCTTTGGGGTGGAGTTGGGTGCAAAGATGACTAGTCTTGTAAGAGGGACCTTGGATCAGTTGTTTACAGAGTATGCTAATATGGATGGGTCATCTAGCAGTGGGAGCGTATCTGCAAGTCAAGGCCAGCTTGATTTTGTTGGGTCATCTAGTTCATCAATAGATGATCCTCTTTACATGGAATTCACACAATTTAAGGCGCAACAGAATTTGCTGGATAGCAAGTCTGAAGTGGAGAGATATTTAATGGAGGATATTGAGCCCAGAGATCCTAATTTTGATATTCTCAATTGGTGGAGAGTGAATGCACCAAAATTTCCCATTCTTGCACGAATTTCTCGAGATGTTCTTGCCATCCCTATCACTACAGTGCCTTCAGAGTCTGTCTTCAGCACGGGGGGTCGAGTATTAGATTCTTTCCGGAGTTCGTTGGCACCAAAGACGGCGGAAGGACTCATTTGTGCTCAAAATTGGTTGACATCCAAGGTCATACATTCTGCTGATGATAAAGAGGATAACGAATCTGAAGTTACTGATGGGACAGAAGATCCCTCTAGTTATATGATGGATATAGGTATATACAACATTTTACATTTCTACTTTCACTTTATTAAAATTTTTTATGAGCTAATTGTTGATACATTTGTTTTTTTGCAGAGTTAATTTCTAATGCTGCATCGATCGTGGATGGTCATACGTGATTGATTGATGTTTGATTATGTTATTAATTTCTTACTTGAGTTGATACTTCTAAGTTTGTATTGTAATATTTTGTTATTTCAAGTTAGTTTCAAGTTTGATTTCAGATTTATTTAATATGAGATTCTGTGAATTGCATGTTTTTATATTTTTATTTTTACATTTGTTTGTGAATTACATGTTTTAGGATTTTATTTGTGAATTGTGATGAATGAGTAAAATTTTCATTTATTGGAAAAAAGCTTAAATGGGCCGAAAAATATGGCCCAAAAAGTTGTTGGAATTCCGCTATCCGCTTCCGCTAAGTCCGCTTCCGCTTCCGCTAAGTCCGCTAAGAGTCGGAAGCGGAAGCGGAGTCGATTTTGGCCATCCGCTAATTAACGGACCGGATGTCGGAATGTTAAATTTCGCTTCCGACTAGTCTGCTATTCACCCCTAACCATAGGATCTTTCGGACCACTTTCGAATTAGGAATATTTTCTCCTAAACTGAAACTTGAATTGACTAGACTTGTGAGTTTTCTGTAGAATTCATCAAAACACTCGTCTTCCTTCATCTTTATTTCTTTAGCCCTTGAAATATTCATCTGCAACTTAGAGCCTCTAACAGCCTTTATAAAAGTTTTCCTGTGGAAAATTAACTTACCAATTCTCTTTGTTGATCTTGAGAATTCTTCAATAATTTTTAGGCTCTTGTCAATCTCACAATCTTGAAAATTTCACAATAGCAGCCCAAGTTTCTGCCTCTTTTCTTTCCACGCTCACAATTGCGTAAGGTTTTCTCTGAGTCCTGATGGCCAACTCTCAGACTAACAATTAGTCCATTAGGGTAGACTATCTCATAGCTATCCTTATATATGAAAAACCTAGCTGTGATATGCGTGAGATCGTTAGGATCAGATCTCGGCCGTAGGATCACATGGAAAAACTCTTTTTCCATTAACTCCCTTATATTCTTTTATTCTAAATTTTGGGCTTCTACTAATTGTAATCATGTCCATCAAAATATTACAATTCACCCCCGAGAATTTGAGATTTATTTGTGAAATTGTTTTTGGAAACAATTGATAGTCCAACGAGTTACAGATTGTGAATTGAGAATTACATGAGTTTGGAACTGAATCGGTAATATGATTTCAGTCCTATTAACTCATGTGAATATAGCGTGGTGGAAGGAAATAATGAATTGAAAAAATTTCAAAATTTCAATTCTCGGGGATTGTAATATGTTGATGGACATGATTACAATTAGTAGAAACCCAAAATTCGGAATAAAAGAATATAAAGGAGTTAATGGAAAAAGAGTTTTTCCATGTGATCATATGTCCGAGATCTAAGATCCCTAATGATCCCACACATATCACAGCTAGGGTTTTCATATATAAGGATAGCTATGAGATAGTCTACCCTAATGGACTAATTGTTAGTCTGAGAGTTGGCCATTAGGACTCAGAAAACCCTATGCAGTTGTGAGCGTGGAGAGGAAGAGGCAGAACACTTGGGCTGCTAATGTGAAATTCTCAAGATTGTGAGATCGACAAGAACCTGAAGATTATTGAAGAATTCTCAGATCAACAAAGAGAATTGGTAAGTTAATTTTCCGTAGGCAAACTTTCAGTGGTATCAAAGCCAGGTTAGTTGAACCTCATTCTCTTGAGATCTATACCATCGTCCTTTTAAAAATATTTATAGTAATCAAATTTTTGACTTATTTGAAAATTGTTTTCAAAGAAGTCATTTTGTTCTTCAACGTATTTGGGAATCATGTTAAGAAAGTTTTGAAAAATTGTTTTTCATAACTTGCAATTGCTATGAATGTTTTTAAAAAGGATTTCTTTAAGGCCGATCAAACTTGTTTTGCCGTTCTTGATTTTGGAAATTGCATGAAGTATAGGAATTGTTCTGCCTTGTATCTTTTACAATAGCGTTGTAGAAATCTGTTGCTTTTAAGTTTGTTAGAACTTGATTTCTATATCAATTGAAGAATCGGATTGATGCAATTTAAAAGGATTTTAAATTGCTGAAACTAGTTTTTTCATGGGTGAGAAAATTGTTTTCTCTTCCAAAGAAAAATAAGGGTGGCCGGCGGCATAGTGGGTTTCCGCCGTGCCAATAGCCGGAGTTGCGTCTGGTAAGACCGGAGAGGCACTTGGCCAGAGCCATGGTGGTGTCCGGCAGCCTTGGAGGCTGCGGACACCAGCAGTTCAACACACCCGTGTATTACACGAGTGTGAGGGAAACTGGCTGGTCGATGGCCACCAGTGTGCTGAACGGCAGCGCAATGGCTGCCGGTGGCTTGCCCGACCAATGTCTGGCTTGGATCTGGCCGGACGTGGCCAGTAGGGGCAGCTAGCGGCCAGCTGGGCTGGCTACCGCCTGCCTTCTCCCCTTGGACACCAAACGGCGCCCAGACATGTGATGTCTGGGTCAGCCGTTTGGGCCAAATGGGTAGGGCATTTTTGCCCTACCCGGCCCAATAATTGGGCTACCATGTTTTTCCTATTTGGGCTATTTTATTTTAAAATCTTTTGGGCTCATTTTAGAAACGGTTGGGCTTGTTTTAAACTGTTGTGCCGAATTTTTTGTTTTGTTTAAAACAGTGCAGGCCCAGTTTTATATTTGAAAAGGAAAAGGCCCATTTTTGTTTTCTAATGGATGTGGGCTGTTGTTATAGAACTGCTGGGTTGTTTGAAAATAAACGTTTTTTTCTTTTTTTTTTTATTTAAAAGGTTGTTAGGCTATTTTAAGGCCGAATAGTTTTTTAAAAGGGTGAGGCCCAATTCGAAGCCCAGTTAGGTCCATTAAAAAAAAAAGAAAGAGGAAAAATAGAAAAGGGGAGGGACACGGGCTGCACCATTTGGCCCAACCCATGGAAGGATTTGATCCATTCCATGGGCAGCTCGTGTGGCTCATGGGTAGCCAGAGGACCACATGATTCGGTCCGGGTTTTACTCGGACCATGACCCACAAATTGAATGGGTTGGACCCAGATCGGTGAGTCAATGGTTCAACCCGGTTGACAGTTGACCAACTCCGGTTTGACGGTTGACTTTTTTCATAATTTTTTTTTTTCTAAAATTTTAAATGCAAGTGCTAAATAGGATTGTTTAGAGGAAACTAATCCCATGACCCCCATTGTTGGTAAATGGGAATCTATTTTATTGATGGTTGGATGAAACTAAAATAGGGGATTCCAATTTCTTATTTTATAGTTTGTCCTATTTATTTCTTTAGAAGATAAATGAAGGTGTATGAGTGATGAGGGTGTTGACTAAAATAGCAATGCCGACCCATTCCAAAATTACATATCATTTAGACGATGGTTGCACTTAACTAAATAAACACGTATGCTAAAATAGTGAATATTGTGTTTATTTGGTGGTCAAAAGAAAATCAAGAGTCACGAATATTTACATACATATTGTATGGGACATGAGATGGATTCGTGACAGATAGTTTCTATCTACTTTTACAAGTTGTTGCATGGTTACTAAAATAGGATCATGTTTACAAAAGGTTAAAGCTTTGCTACCTACTAGTGACACAGAATATAAATTGTTATATTTGGTTATTTTATCTGATTGATGTGTCATAGTGGGAGGTACCATTAGTTATTCGAAAACCCGAAATTAGTGGATTTATTTATATATACTTGTGAATTGATTTCTATGTTTTTGCAGATTTATTATGCGATACTTATACCTTGTGATGATTATGGACTAAGGTTGAGTTTTGTATTGAAAAAGGAATCTTACTGAAGGTATGCTTATCATTAAATTCAATTTAATGTATTGTCCATTAAATTGTTGGTATGTCTATTTAGGCATTATATCTCACTTTTGCAATAAGTTGCATGGGTTTAAGGAAACCTGGATATTAAGTGAAAGGGAAAATTGTGCAGAATATGACGATGACTGCAAGTGTTGCAGCGACTTCCATACAAAGTATTTATTTGAGTTTACAAAAGGGAAAACTTTGTTTTTGAAGACTATCTTTATATGTGCTATAAATTTCTAGAAATGTGATTTCAAGTTCAATTTTTAAATTAAAAATGTTTATTGATTCTAGCATTATTATTGACAGTCGCATTTTTTTTGAAAAAGTTGTGAACTCTGAATAATATTGAGAAAGATGCTGATATATGCAACTCTAAAATGGAAAGGGATGTGAATCCCACTTGTATGTAGCATCTGTCACTTAGTCATGGTAATGTGGATATGATCCAATGATGACTGAGAAACCCTTTTAAAGTAAAAGGAGTTAAGAGCTACAAGATTGTTAGAGTTGGTGCATACTGATGTATGTGGCAATTTTAACCACATAACTAGAGAATGTTTTTTTCCTGTTTCATCATTTTTAGTGATCGTCATTCCAGTTACAGTTATCTGTACCTAATGAATTATGAGTCTAAATTTTTGAAAAGTTCAAGAAATTACAGAGTAAAGTGGAAAAACCAACTGGAAGTGAGTATCAATATACTCAGATAATTAGATAAGTCTTGAACTCATCTTGGAAATGAAAGCATCATATCTCAAGATAATTCCCTTGTTACATCACGATACAATGTTGTTGTAGAAAAGTGAAATTGAACTTTATATGAATTGTTCAGTGGGAGATAAGCATAGAATTATTACCTGTATTCTTTTAGGGGTTTTACCCAAAAAGGTTCACTAGGTATTATTTGATAATTGTTAAGTGAACAATTGGTAATTGTCAGTAGGAATATTTATTTTTAAAAGAGTATGGCCTTGGTAGAGGGGAAAACATGACAGTTCTTGATGAAATAGTCAGCTGAGCCAATAAAAAGTGGCATATAAGATCAATAGAAAAAGTAACATTATTGACCCAACTGATGAGTCTGAAGAGTTCAGAACTCAAGAGCATTAGCTAGAAATCCAGTTTGATGAGATAATCAAATTGTTTGATTTTTCACAAAATTGGATGAGCCTTGTATTGACAAGAAGTCAGTGGGAGTTTAATATTGTTTCTAATTCTTTATGTTAGTAATATACTACTCAATAGGAAAGACGTCAGAGTGATGTCATCAGTCAAAGACTTTGGAAGTGTTCCACATTCTTGGAACCAAGTTAATGGTAACCGAGAAAAGAAGTCTTTGGGACTATGTTGATAAATATTGGCAAAGGATGGTTTGCAGGATGCTAATAAAAGGATTTTACCATTTAGGCATAATTTCATCTCTCCAAGTAGAGAGGGATAAGGCCAGATATTAATCAAGTTGTTAGTTTTATGAGTAGATATTGATTTAACAAAGGCCCTGAATCCTGGACAGTGGTTAAGCATATTCTCAAGTTCTTGAGAAGAACTAAACGTTGATCTTGGTGCTTAGAGTTGAGTATTTGCAGACTGTTTGGGGATGCATAAATTCAGTATTATTGATAGTTGATCAATATTGAATTTATGCATGTGCAGTGGGTAAAGGTAGAAGAGTTGGAGGAGTTGTATGTAGTTTAGAACTGATGACTTCACCGCTATAAGGTGTAATACATAGAAAGGATGTACATGGGTATGAGATACTGTATGAATGTTTTTTAGTGCAAGTGGGAGAAGCATATAATATATATATTAATTTTCGAAAAACATTTTTCACAAAATACCATTGGCCAATGGATTCTTTTTCTAGTCCAACCCTATACAATATATTGAATATACTGCCTCATCAAGAGACTGGTAGATTCCTTATTGAACATTTATACAAACCCACGTATTATGTACAAGACCCAACGTTATTTGGAATATTTGATCTAGAAAGATCATCACCAAATGACTCGGTCAAAGTACAAGTACACAACAAACATCCAATAAGCCTCTCAGGTCTAAGGATAACATAAACAAATTATGCTAAATACTTCTCAACATCAGTGATCAATTCCAGAAGGTATTCATATTTGATCCGTTCAGTGCATGTACTCTTACATTACACCCACTCGTTTGCTTAAGGTCACCACCTCAATGACGAAGTCCATCATCCTATTAAATAGAGGCACAACAAGTGTAGACCTATATACATCAATATTTACCTCGGTCTAGAACAAAACATCAAGTGAACAAGGAATAAAAAGTTATACTTTCTGCCTTTGATTTATTAATCATTGCATGACTTTTCTACAATATCACTAAATAATAACTATGTAAATCTTATGTCACATTATATTACCTAATAAATAAATATAAACATGTGACATCTAAATAACTATTATTTAGAAAAATAATTTTTAGGGCATATTTCTTATACTTTGTTCCTTCATGAGTCAAATTCAAAGTATCCCAAGCCTCTTTCGAAACTTTACAATTTGAAACTCTCATGAACTCTTTGGGGGACACTCATAAAGATTGTATTAAACCCTTTCCTATTCCAACTAGCTGTCCCCCTTTTAGTAGTCGACCATTGAATTGAACAGGACAAAGGTCTAAGCCATCGGCAATGCCAAGGAGGTAATGACTGCAAAGGCTTTGAACTAACAAATCCAAATTAGGTAGTTGACATTGAAGGTGGTGGATTCGAAACTGCATTAGTTCCGAAAACAAGTGAACTACCGTTTGTTGAAATTTGTCACTTACAATAATCAATCAAAATAGTTATACTGATGGATCATATACTTTGGTGATTTACTCTCCACAACATGCCCATCATGCGCCAGCCGATCAGACGGGTCTTTCCTTTGATGGAACGTTATTATTCGATCGATCGTTACAAGTGACAAATATTTCGTCACCAAATCTAATTATTTTGGTGACGAAAAACTTTGTTTTCCCTTTTTTTATTCGAGTGATCGATCGTATAATTAATCATTGATCGAGCAAGTTACAGAACATTTCGTCACAAAAAAGTTCCGATGCTCGTGACGAACGTTTTCGGCATGTAAGTATAAATTTCAATTAAAATAAGTAATGATCGACCGCATCATTGGATGATCTAACGGTTGGATTAGAATTTTGTCACAAATAAGTTTTTTTAATAGTTTTAAATTCTATTAGTGAGGAAAGTTTCGTCAACATAACTTCACTTTTAGTGACGAAATGTGATTATATTCATGAATATGGAAATGTGATGACATTAGTGACAAAATTCAATTTTTGTTACTAAAAACAGAGTTTTAGTGTTGAAAAAAAAACACCAATACACGACTTTTAGTAATGAAAATAATTTTTCATTGAGAATTTCATCACTAAAAGTTAAATTTCTTATAGTGAGACGAACTTAAAATAAGTATAGTCAAGAGAAGTCTATTTAAAGAGAGAATTTGCCAACATTGTATTATTTGGATAACTTCACAGATTTTGATTGAGCACTTAGTTATCCTTCAATTGCAGGGGGGTATACGATTAACTCTCAGAACAATTAAGGTCCAGAGAATTAAACCATTACAATGTATACGAGTTACTCCTAATTACAAAGTTAGAGAAGAATCACAAATGTACTGATTGAGTTTGCTATATGTCTGAAGCAACCAATTTTTGATCTTTTCTTTTTGTTTGACCGAATTGGTTGTTTTTATTTATCATATTTGGTAGAGAGATTCATCATGTGGTTACTTCCATGGTTTGACCCCCTGAATTATGTTAGGATCAAGAAGATTAAGGAGATGGAGGAAGAAGCTTCAATGTGGACACATAGCACAGCAGCCAGATGCCATTTTATGGTTCGACACATAGAATACAGAACACAGTGTCGACACATGCCAGCACCTTCAGTCCAGACTGACACATGGGCATATATGTTCGACACATGTTGTGAACACAGTTTTTAAAAGATGACTTATATGAATCAAGAATTTGCATATGTGGCACTCTCAACTCCCCAATAACAAATTCAAAGATCCCAAGCCTCTTTGAAAGAAAGAAATTTGAACTCTTTGCAACCCTTCCTATTCCAACTAGCTGTCTCCCTTTTAGGTCGACCATTGAAGAACAGGAAAAAAGCCATTCAAAGGATGACTCAAAGGCTTTGAACAACAAATATTAGGGTTGACAGAAGGTGGTGGATTCGAAACCAATTAAACAAGTGAACTACCGTTTGTTGAAATTTGTCAACAATAATCTTCAAAATAGCAAGATGGATCATTACTTTGGTGTTTACTCTCCAAAATCCCATCATGGCCAGCGCCAGATCTTTCCTTTGATGGTCTTATTGATCATGTGGGCGTCCAACATTTTTTGCCGATCTTTGTGTCCCTTTTTTTATTCGAGTAGATCGTTGTCAGCTTCAGATTTCGTCAAAAAAAGTTCCGATTTGACGAACGTTTTCGGCATGTAAGTTGTTTTTAAAATAAGTAATGATCGACCGCATTGATGATTAGGTGGATTGTTTTTTACAAATAAGTTTTTTTAATAGTTTTTTCTTTAGGAGGAAAGTTTTCACATAACTTACTTTTTTGACGGGATTATATTCATTATGGTTGATGACATTGTAATTCAATTTTTGTTACAAAAAAAGTTTTAGTTTGAAAAAAAACACCAATGACTTTTGTAAGAAAATAATTTTCTCATTGAGAATTTCATCTGATTTCCGAACCCTTTTAAAGGGAATTTGCCAACATTGTATTATTTGGATAACTTCCTTTTGATTGAGCTTAGTTTCCTTCAATTGCGGGGGTTCATTTGATTTCTCAAAACAAGGTCCTCTCGTTAAGGTGGTATCAGAAGAGTTTTAATTTTCATTCCTTTGTTTCTTCTTTACATTCACATCATGTCTCACAAGATGGTAAAAACATTGCCGAAGATGTACGAAGTTGGCTGTTGTGTTTATGGAAACCATGATGAGCACAGTTCATCACGTTAGATCCAGGAGAATTTACTTCCGAGTCCCATCCTTTGATTGAGTGCTTCAACCTTGTGGACACATTGTATTGAGGATCCAATGGTCCTCAGTCGACACATGATGAAACGAATGTGTCGACACAATAGGTGAAGAGAAGTGTCGTACACATCGTTCATGGGCAGCTGCGACAGATCCCAGACTTGAAAATGGTGTTGACACATAGGCATATATGTGTCAACACATGTTGTGGAACACATTTTTAAAAAGATGACTTAGTATGGAATCAAGACGTTATGGCACTTAGGGCACCTCTCCAACATTCCAAAAAGGCCCTTGAGACTCCCCAAGATTGAAGACCTATAAAGGGAACCTTATGGAGAGAGAAAGAGACTTTTGCACACTTTTGCCTCTCTACATCATCAATCTTGACTTAGCCTCCAAAAAGTGAGAGAAAAGCGCAAAAGACAAGGCTACACGTTTTCCAACAGATCTGCTTCTGTCGTGCTGCCATCATCATCAGATCTTGTCTTGTAGCCATTTATTGATCATTGTTTTGCTGATCTAGCTTTGAGAGCTATTGTTTATTCATTCCTATCTTTAAACTTTGAAAACCTTTTAAGTGTGGGATACACTTAGGCCTACCCGTGAGGATAGAAGAAATCTTATAGGCTTTGAGATTTGTGTACGAGTTGAAGAGTGAGCTCGAGAAAACTCTTTTAATGGTTAATTAGAATCCGAAAGCTAAGTTGTGGATACTATTGGATTACAGTAGAGAAACCCAAGGAAGGCAATAGCCTTGGGGGTGGACGTAGGCAAGTCTTAGCCGAACCACCTAAAAATCGCGGTGTTATCTCTCTTCCCTACTCTCTTACTTTATTGCTATCATTTATTGTTCTTCGTTCTTTATAGCATTAATTATTTTCAGATCTGTGTTTTTATTGAAAAAAGTCCAATTTTAATAAACCCAATTCACCCTCTCTTGGTTGTTATTCGGACTCACAATTAGTGTCGGAGCTGAGTTTAATATCTTTACTATTGACTACTCTTGTTAGCTCTTTGTTGTCTGAAGGGTTCAATTTCTTTGCAAAAGTGTTAACCATAACCAATTCATGAAAATGATGTCAAGCTGTGGATACGATCTTTGTAATATCATCGCACAAGGCCTAAGACTTCCGAAGGACGATGATTTATGTCTTTAAGTGGTAAAGCTATGAATGTTTTATATTGTGCTCTTGATGCTAATGAATTTAACCATGTTTCTAGTTGTGAATCTGTTAAGGAAATATGGGAAAAATTGTTAGTTACTCATGAAGGTACTAATCAGGTTAAAGGAGAACAAGATTAGTATACTTGTGCATAGCTATGAACTGTTTAAGATGAAATCTGATGAATCTATCTCTACCATGTTTACTCGCTTTATAGATACTATCAATGAATTATAATCTCTTGGTAAAGTCTATTCTAATGTGGAAATGGTGAGAAAAATTTTGAGGTGTCTTCCTAAGGCTTGGGAATCTAAAGTTACAGCTATTCAGGAAGCCAAGGACTTAACAAATTGTCTCTGGATGAACTTATGGGATCTCTCATGACCCACGAGATGAACCAAGTGAAAGGAGACAAGATTGAAGGAAAAGGAAAAAGAGGAATTGCCTTGAAAGCTTCTTACTCTAGTAGTGAAGAATCTTCTGATGATGATGAGATGGCCTTGTTTACAAAGAAATTTAAGAAATTCTTTAAAAGAAGCAAAGGTGACAAGAGGTACCCAAAGAAGAACAACTTCAAAGGTGATAGTAGCAAAAAGAATGAGACCATTTGCTTTGGATGTAAAAAGCCGGTCATATCAAATCTGAATGCCCCAACATACCATACAAGAAGTCAAGAGACTTCAAGGATAAGAAGAAAGCCTTCTTAGCCTCATGGGAGAATCAGATGAGAGTGAAACCAAAAGTGAAGAAGAGGAAGTTGCAAACCTTTGTTTGATGGCAAAGGATAGCGAGGATGAGGTACAATCTTCACATACTCAATGCTTTTCATTTGATGAATTACAAGATGCATCTGATGATCAATACCTTGAGCTGAAAATAATTGTTTCAAAATATAGTTCTCTCAAAAAGAATTTTGAAAATGTTACAAAAGAGAATGATACTTTGAAAAGTCAAGTGGTTGCTCTTAGAGATGATCTTGCAAGGATCACAGAAGAAAATGAAATACCTTTGCAAAGTAAGACTAGTCTTTTGATTGCTGAAAGTGATACTTTAAAATTGAAAGTTGAAACTCTTACAAATGATCTTGCAATGTTCACTCAAGGAAAAAAAACCTTGATATTCTTTTGGTTCTCAAAGGTGTTGCTTCAACAAAAGTGGCATTGGATATGATTCCATTAATGACCAAAGATTTTATTCTTATTTAATCACTAAATCATCTACATCATTTAGATTATGCAACTTTTGTGGTAAATCTAGACATATTTCACACACTTGTCCAACTAGAAAGAAAGCTTCTAGTGGTATTAAATTTCTTTGGATTCCTAAGGACAAGGTGAAGGAAACTGTTTCTAACACCAAATGACCCAAAATGATTTGGGTACCAAAAATCAAGAAATGATTCTTTTTTGTAAGAATGCTTGAAGACAATCGAAGTCAAGGAACATTAGGTTCTTGATAGCGGATGCTCCAAGCACATGACAGGGATAAGAGTTGGTTCAATTCTCTTAGCCTAAAAGAAAAAGTATCGATTACTTTTGGTGATAACGGTAAAGGGAAGATTCTTGGTATTGGATATATTGGTCTTGAACACGTTCTATTTGTTGATGTTTGAACCATAATTTATTGAGCATTAGTCAATTATGTGATAAAGGAAACCGAGTTATATTTGAATCATCAATATGCATTATTTGAAAACATTGAAGACAAGAAAGTCTTGTTTGTTGGACATTGACAAGAAAATGTGTATGTTGTTCACTTAGAGAATATCTCTTCTAAAAATGTAAAATGTCTTTTCTCTCTAAGTGACAAGGATAGTTGGCTGTGGCATAGAAGACTTGCTCATGCAGCATGAACCTTATTTCAAAATTAGCAAAAAGGACCTTGTTTCGGGTTTGCCTAACCTTGTTTATGAAAAGGATAAATTTGTGGCTTGTCAAAAGGGCAAACAAACCAAAATATCTTTTAAACCCAAAAATATTGTGTCCACTTCTAGGCACTTCAACTTTTACACATGGACTTGTTTGGTCCAACCCGAACGTCAAGCTTGGGTGGCAAACGATATGGCTTTGTTGTAGTTGATGATTACAGTAGATTTACATGGGTTCTTTTCTTAGCTCATAAGGATGAGGCCTTTGATGCATTTGAAAAACTGAGCAAGAGGATTCAAAATGAAAAAGGTTTTGCTATTTGTAGCATAAGGAGTGACCATGGAAAAGAATTTGAAAACTCCTCCTTTGCAAAATTTTTTGGTGATTTTGGTATAAATCATAACTTCTTGGCTCCTAGGACTCCTCAACAAAACGAGGTTGTTGAGAGGAAAAATAGAAATCATGAAGAAATGGCGAGGATTATGCTTTGTGAAAATAACTTGCCAGACTATTTTTGGGCATAAGCTATTAACACTAGTTGCTATGTCATGAACTGATGTATGATAAGGCCAATTCTTAAGAAAACTCCATATAAGCTATGGAAAAATAGAAAACCCAACATTGGCTATTTTCATGTGTTTGGTTGCAAGTGTTTCATTCTCAACAACAACAAAGATAACTTGGGTAAGTTTGATGCGAAAGCTGATGAAGGTATATTTCTTGTTATTCTATTTCCAGTAAAGGCTTATCGCATTTTTAATAAGAGAACTTTGGTCTTTGAGGAATCTATTCATGTGGTATTTGATGAATCTAACGTTTCTATGAAAAGAGATGATGATGATGTTGTAGATCTTGAAAAAGAAAGTGAGAAACCAGCTACAAGTGAAGTGAAAGAAGTTCTCATCACAAAGCAAGATGTGCAAGATCTTGAAGAAGAAGCCTGAAAGCAACAACAATCAACCAAAGGCTTGGAAGTTTTTCAGAAATCATCCTATTGATCAAGTCATTGGTAATGTAGAGAAGGTGTAAGAACTCGTTCTTCTTATAATCAAGCTAATAATTTTGCTTACTTTCTCAAATTGAGCTAAAGAATATTTCCGAGGCAAAAGATGATGAAAGTTGGATCCATGCCATGGAGGATGAACTAAAATAGTTCGAGAAAAATAAGGTATGACATCTAGTTCCTAGACCTGAAGATCATCCAATTATTAGTACTAAATGGGTTTTTCGAAAAAAATGGATGAATCTGGGGTTGTGGTAAAGAACAAGGCAAGGTTAGTAGCCCAAGTTTATAATCAAGAAGTGGGAATCAATTTTGATGAAACATTCGCACCTGTTGCTCGTTTAGAATCTATTTGTATGTTGCTTGCCTTTGCATGTTTTAATGATTTCAAATAGATGTGAAATGTGTTTTTCTTAACGGTTATCTTTCTGTGGAAGTGTATGTAGAATAACCTCTTGGATTTGAAGAAGAAAAGCTACCACATCATGTGTTGAAGCTCATAAAAGTATTATATGGCTTGAAGCAAGCACCTCGGGCATGGTATGAACAATTGAGTTTCTTCCTTATTGAAAATAGATTTTCATAAGGGATTATCGATACCACTCTCTTTACTAAGGAAAAGGATAATGAATTGCTTATTGTTCAAATATATGTTGATGATATCATATTTGGTTCTACTAACTAGTCTATTTGTGAAGAATTTTCCAAAGTAATGAATGGTGAATTCGAGATGAGCCTCATGGGAGAGTTGAATTACTTTCTCGAGCTTCAGATTAAGCAAAATCTTGAGGGCATCTTCATTAACTAAGCAAAGTAAACAAGAGACCTACTCAAAAGATTTGGGATGGACAATTCAAAATCGATGGGTACACCAATGAGTCCATCAACCAAAATGGAAAAGGATGAACCCTAAAAGTCTCATCTCTTTATGGTTAAGAGGATATTTCATTACCTTGTTGGCACATAAGATCTTGGTTTGTTTTATCCAAAGAGTGTTGAATTTAATTTTCAAGGATACTCGGATGTTGATTATGCCAGTTGCAAAATTGATAGAAAAGCACTAGTGGTGCGTGTCATTTCTTGGCCCATCTCTAGTGTCTTGGTTTTGTAAGAAACAAAATTTTGTACTTTATCAACCACAGAGGCCGAGTATATTGCTGTTCGTAAACTGTTGCACACAAAAATTGTGGATGAAACAACAACTACAAGATTTTACTCTTCGTTTTTCTCTCATCCCGATTAAGTATGATAACACTAGTGCCATAAACCATTCTCAAAATCCCATGCAGCACTCTAGAACTAAACATATCGAGATCAAGCATCATTTTCTGTGTGATCATGCTCAAAAGGGTGATATTATACTTGAGTTTGTAAGCATAGATTTTCAACTTGCTGATATATTCACGAAACCTCTCAATGATGATCGTTTCTGCTTCATTTGTCAAGAGATCAATATGTGTTTTCCCTCCGAATGATTGTTTTTTCGTATGAACTATTTATTGTATCTTTCGTGTGTTGGTTGGATGATATTTGAGGTGATTATATGTTTATACAAATTTGCATGTCATGTGTCAGCACTTGAGTTCTCAAGGGTCGACACTTCTGGACTTGCTTGACTATTTTCTCTGGAATCTGTATATGTCGACACTATTCAGCCATGTGTTGACACATTGGTTGTTCCTAGAGAAGATTGTTAAGTAAGTGTCGACACATGTTTTCATATGTGTCGACACATAGTCCTGTGCATATGCAATGTGTCGACACATGTTTCGAGTGGACAATTTTTTTAAAGTGTCAATTCAGTTGCTCTCATTAACTTCTCTTATGTTTAATGCGTCAACACTTCATATACTTAACCTTTCTAAGTGTAAAATCATTTCTCTCTCGTTTCCCAAAGCACTCGTGCCCTAAAACCTCTTCGCCAAACACTCCATTTCTACCGACCTCCCTCTCCAGTGCCCTAACCTCCATCAAATTGTCTCTCCACCACCACAGAACATCATTCCCTCTCCCTCTCCCTCTCAACCATAGAAAACCTTAGCCTTCAACCAAGATGTCTAGTGGATGAAGAAAGAGAGTATTTGACCATGGGGAATCTTCTAGGCAGAGGTAGAGAGGTATTAGAGGCACTACCTTTTGCTCCAGGATTCATCAATAGGGATTTCAGAGTGATTTTATAAATTGAAAGGTAATCTCTAGCCGTTTGGTGCTGTTGTTGTGGTTTACAGAGAATGAGTTTGATTTTCAAGAGTTGTTTGACGCTCAGGGCTAGTCAAATTTTATCAGTTCGCCCTGTGATTCTTTTCCTATTGGTTTGGCAGTCCTATGCAAATTTTAATTTTGATATGTCTGAGGTTGCATCAGGGTTTGTGAAGGGAAAAGAGATTGACTTATCTGTTAATGGGTTGAATGCTGTAGCCCTTTCCCCAATTCAGGGGTGAAATTTTTTGAATCATATACATGGGCTGGTCTGATGTAGAGCCCATTGAGATTCTCAGGGTAGTTTTGGATGACCCTGATTTGACTGAGATTGAGAAGCCCATAGCTAGTGACCTGCATCTGCATAGGAGGTTATGACATCATATGGTCTGTAACATTATCCTTCCCAGGACGAGAAAATTTGAGTATGTTACTTTCCTAGATCTATTTGTGATGTCTGTTTGATCACGAGGCGCCAAATGAATCTTGGCCACCTCCTCCTGAATTACATGAAGGCAACTTCTAAGAATACGAGGCAAGGATTGCCTTATGGGATGCTGTTCACTCAGTTGTTTGATTTGCATGATGTTGAGCCAATGGTGAAGAAAGAGAGAAACCAAAGGTCTCCCGGAATACAATCAGAAGACATTGCGTCTTATGGGATTTGTACAGAATGAGGATGATGAATGGGTCAAGAAGGCAGTGCAACGCCTTCTCATGAGATTCAAGAGGAAGAAGCTGAGGAAGATGAAGCAGAAGATGAAGATCCAGAAGAAGTGGAAGCAGAGGCTAAGGATAGACCAAAGAGTGACATTCCAATTACAGCCTCTCCACGTACTCCACATACTCTAGTAGTAGGCAGATCAGTATCTTCAAGATCTCTTGAGACTAGGCTTGCTCTCTTGGAAGCCTCAGTTTCAGATCTTAAGGATCAGGTTCTGTTAGTGCATTGTGATATGTGGGCTGGGTTTGATGAGATCATATCCATTCTAGCCTTTCTCACCACCGATATGGAGATCATCACTCATGAGGCTTGCTCCACTTGCCACCACTACAACAACCTGGGCACTTCTTGCAGATAGATGTTATGGGATTGGAGATAGTCCTTCATTACGAAGATGACTGACCCGACATCGACTTAGGATCAGATGATAGACTTAGTTTCGAGGACCGCTTCTAATGTGACCCAGACTTTTGACATCTTTATCAACAAGGATAGAGATCTTCGACCCATTGTTGAGAATTGGGTCCAATGGTTCAGTCACTCTTGGATAGCTTTTCTTCGCAAGTATCGCTTTGACCTTGGTTCATGCTCGGCACAGTGATTTTATCCATTACCCTTACCCTTCCTTCCCTCTCTTTTTGATGATGCCAAAGGGGGAGAAGTATATGTAATCCTTGCCGTACTCTTTTTTTTTTTTCATAGAGAAAACATTCCATTGCATTTTCATATATCTTTGCAATTGTTTGAACTTGATTGATATATGAGTACTTGTTATGGATGTTTTGTGTTAATTATTTCTATCCTTACTTAACTCTGAATGCAAATTGTATCTTATTTGATATTATATTCCCTCCAATTTGCAAAGCTTTCATCATTGACTACGAGGTAGTACTCCTAAACTCTAAACTCCTGTTTATTTGAAGAATATTGAAGTCTTTGTGATATGAAATCATTCTATGGAGTTTGAGAAGTTTGGAGGATGATATAGAAGTGTTTCTAATAGGTTTAAAATTTTGGAAACCTCTAAATACAAAAGAGACTCTTGCAAAATTTTTCTAAAAATCAAAAGCCCTTTGCAACAAACTATTTTGAAAAACCTCCGCTTGTTCTCACGGGGAGCTTTTTGTTTTCATTGCAAAGATCTTTGAAAAGGAATTTGTCATCATCAAAAAGGGGGAGATTGTTAGCCCAAGGTTGCTCCTTGAGCTATCTAACTTGATTTTGATGATAACAAATGAAAAAATAGCTTTGGAGTATTTTTAGAATACGTGGTTATCAATCCACTATTCAATCGAGAGTACTCAATTGTATTTATATCTCTCTCAAGTTCATTATGCCCTATATTGATTTAAACACCATGGCTTGCACTAAACTATGATATTTTTCATTGTAGGAGTTTTAGTGTTGAAACGAAATGGATTGATATAAAAAAGTACTGAAAAACTCTATTTGCCAAAATGTGTCGACACATGGTTGACATGGTGTCGACACATAGCACAGTAGCTAGATTGCCATTTTGATGGTGTCGACACATGGGAAGATAGTGTCGACACGTGTAGATGGTGTCGACACATAGTGAAGGAAGTGTCGACACATGCCATAGGAACTTACGAGTTAGTTTCAGACTTGATGAAAGTGTCGACACATAGGCATATATGTGTCGACACATGTTAGGGGAACACAGTTTTAAAAAGATGACTCAACATGTGAATCAAGACGTTATGACACCTCTAACATTCCAAAAACTTTCAAAAACCTTTTAAGTGTGAGATACACTTGGGCCTTGAGATCTCATAGGCTTTGAGATTTGTGTAAAAGTTGAAGAGTGAGCTCGGAAAAATTCTTGTAACGGTTACTTAGCACCCAAAAGCTAAGTTGTAGACACTATTGGATTATAGTGGAGAAGCCCAAGGAATGTAATAGCCTTGGGGGTAGACGTAGGCAAGTTTTGGTTGAACCAATTAAAAATCGCGGTGTTATCTCTAGTCCCTACTCTTTTAATTTATTCTTATCATTTATTGTTCTTTGTTCTTTATAGCATTAATTATTTTCAGATTTGTGTTTTTATCAAAAAAAAGTCTAAGTTTTTGATAAACCCAATTCACCCTTCTCTTGGGTTGTTATTCGGACTCACATCCTACTTGTTAAGCAACATTCGACGTTTAAAAAGAAACCCCACATTTCAAAACCCTATATATGAAAAACTTAAGGGTTCTCTCATTATTCACATTGAGTTGTTGGAGGCCGCCCCAAAACTCTAGAGAGGATATTCTTGAGTTTCTAGAGCTTCCATTTGATAGAGAAAAACTCTCAGAGATTCATAACCTCAATTGATTAGCTTTTTCTCATATTCAATCACCTTTGTGAAGCCTTCAGAGCGTTCAAGGGTTATTGAAGACCAAATTTGTTCATGGAGAATCCATAAGAATAACCTCAGTTATTCATTGCGTTATATGACATCACAGAAACATGGCAGGAGAAGATAACTTCTCGATTTGCCTTTGTTTTCTACAGAAACAACATATATGTTTGCACTTATGGTACTTGCTATTGTCGAACTCAAACGCGGGTAAAATTCTCTTTTCAAGTAAGGAGAAGGTCACGTGCCGTTTATGTAAGACAGAAACCGTTCGATATAACAATTTTAGCAGGTTGAACGAGAAGTATAGTTTGTGGGGGTGAGTTGCAATGAGTTAAAGTTTGTGGGGGTATTTGAGAATTGAGTGATAGTTTAAAGGAAAAATTGTAATTAACCCTATTTTTTTAATAAATTGTTAAATAGCTTGTTTAATTTTATTTGTGGACCTCAATTTCTTGGGCTTGCACCATGGGCTTTGTTTGACCATAAAGGGCTAGGCCTAGGTGACTATTTGGCTAGACTTTGGACCTTGGAGTGGGCTTGGGTAGCAAAACGAGACTAAGCCCATTTGTAATAGCATGGCCGGCCATATTATGGCCTAGTTAGAGACAAAAACAGGCTTTATTGTCAACTGTCTCTCATTGTCTTAACCAAGAAATACTACCCAATAAAAATGCTTGCTTTTGCTTGTTAACTTGTGGTTAATCATTGCAATCTATTAAAACTTAGCCTACCCCTACTAGCCTTAGTAATGATGAGGGAGAAAATGACAAATAGTAATGATGAGGGAGAAAATGACAAAATTTTAATTCTTACAGCTCAAAAGGGGCGGCACATTTTGTCCTTGTATTGCCGTGTGATGGAGAGAGAGAAGAAGAGAGAATAGAAGAGGGAGAGGCCGAAGAAGAGAGGAAGGAGAAGAAGAAAAAGGTAAGAAAAAAATGGGGAAGGAAGGGGAAGGGGGGGGGGGGGTTCGGCCAAAATGGAGGTCCATCCTCCATGGCCCACTTGGTTGTCTTTCTCGATTCTTACCTTCATTTTTCTTTCTTAAAAAACCTAATCTAGATTCTTGTTGCCTTAGGTTTTTCACTCAAAGATTTTAAAGAGCCAATCCACAAGTGAGGTAAGGGTAGTGCATGCAAGTTTGGTTCATGGGATGTGGTGTTTTGAATGCTTTTGAACCTTTTTTTTTTTTTTTAAATGGAAAACGTTACTGCCTCTTGTGTTGATGAAGAGATCATTTCATTTTCATGCTTGCATGTGAGTTTTGAGTTATCTACGGCATGATCCATTGAAAGACCTGAGTTTGATTTCATCAAAGCTTGTGCATGTGTGATTTATGAGCTGAAAAATGTAAAGATGGAACTATTGGATGTGGAGGGTCACGACAGTGCCTAAAGGGAGCTAAAAATTATCTTAATGGCCTTGAAATGGCATGGGAAGAGGTAATGAAGCACATGCATGGACTTTGGCCTTATGGATTGGAAAAATGGAAGCCAAAGGGCTTGATGGTTTCTGTTAGATTTGGAATGATGATCTGGACATGTTTTTGTGTGTCATTAGCTGCACAATAACATAGATCAATACTTAGAGTTGAGAAAAGAACAAGAAAAGAACATGCATGCATTGTTTTTATAACTTTCATGGTACCCCAATTCAATGATTCGTATCTTATGTAAAAATATGTTTTATTTATACATGAAACTTTCCAGACATGAAGTTTAGGACCCCCTGGTTGTACCCTAACAATTTCAAAGAAAAAGGATAAAGAAAAGGTCAGAAACGCCCTTAGGAGCCGTTATGGGCAGTTTCGGCATTAGTGGAAAAATGGAGGGTGAAGGAGTCCAAAAGAGAAAACTGGGCATGTGGCAGTGTTAAGTACAAAAAGAGGATGAGAGTGTAAAAATTTGAGCCCAAACCCAAAACCATAAGGGGCCCAAATCACCCAGCATGTTAAGGTCTAATATGGACCCATTAACCTAAAGGTTCTAAAATATTCTTCTTAGTATTAATAGAATAGTGCACTACTCATTTGGGTCACATGGGGCCCATTAGGCCCGTGTAGTAATAAAAATTTGAATAATTATAAAAAAAATTAATTATTCAATTACCTCGATTTATAAAAACATAAAAGTGCAACAATGATAGGTAAAGAGTTAAAATTTCCTAAAGAGGGTAATAATTTAATAGGAGAGTAAAAAAGAATATTTATTTTGATATAGGAGCTTAGAATAATTCAAAGGAAGAGAACGAGTCATTTTAATCGGACACTAGTAATTCTATCGAACTACATGCATAAACATATTTTGTGATTTTCCATTGTGAATCGAAAAGTGGAAATTATTTGCAATTGTTTGAGTTCATATTCAATATTGCATCAATGATTGAGCATCAATTAATGCATACATGACATGATGAGAGTGGACTAAGACTGGGAATTGGTACCAAACCTATCCGAGGTGTTCTCGAGAAAAGGGTGACGGTACCGGGCACATATGGGGAGAGCGCAACCCCACACTATTGGGATTGGATGGGCTCCCATGGGAAATTTATGCTTTTAAAAGGGTCTAGGTGTAGGTGGCATGAGACAATCCCAAAGTTAGAGGAGGGGACGCACAACCCAACTCTGGATGTGAACAGAGCAGGCACTAAGAAAACGTCAACTCCAAGGGAAAGGATGAGAAATGGGTGCACAGCATCATTGCATTTGCACTTGACTGACTTTTGATTATGATTTATGAATCTCTGTTGGATTTTCATATTTATTTTCTGCTATTATGTATGCCATGTCCCCTCCTTGACCTTACCGATCCTTATGACTCACCCGTCTTTTTATTTGTTTGCTTGTGCTTTAAACTTGAAAGTCTAAATAACAACCCAGGGGGGGGGGGGGTGAATTGAGTTTATAAAAAAATTATCCTTTTTCAATAAAAACACAGATCTGAAAAATAGCCCTTTTTAACAATTAATAATGCAGATCTAAATGTGTATAATGCTAAGCAAAATATAAGCAATAATGATAAAGCATAAAACATAAATCTCCACAAGTATGAATATGTACTGAAACGTAAGAGAGATAGAGTTAGAGAGATGACACCGTATTTTAGGTGGTTCGGCCAACACTTGCCTACGTCCACCCCCAAGGCTATTGACTTCCTTGGGCTTCCTTCACTATTCTCCAAATAGCAAATACACCTTAGCTTCCCGGGTGCTAAGGAACCTTTACAAAGCATTTTTCGAGCTCACGCTTTAACTCTCTTCACAAATCCCAAAACCCAAGGGATTTCTTCTACTCTCACAAGTAGGACCAAGTGTTTTCCCAACACTTAATGTTTTACAATAGATGGGTACAATGAATAATGGCTCTCTAAGCCGAATATGCAAGTGGAAAGCTCACAACGTGTGGAATGGCTCTCTAAGCCGAATTAGCAAATGAAAAGCTCAATAAAGTGCAAGAAGACAAGATTCTTGAATGAAACCTAAAGTTTGGCAAGTAGGAGCACAAGCTTTCTTGGTAGGTGCGGTCTTCCCTCTTCTTCAAAGCACTTTCTCTCTCTAGAAGTTAGGGCACAATTGATTGCAAGTGTGTTGTCTCTTCTTCAAGAAACTTCTCTCTCTTTGGAGGCTAGATCGTCAAGGATAAGCAAGAGAGAAGATTTAACAATGGGAGCTTTGATCTTGGAGGAATCAGCAAATGAAATCTTTGGATCTTGCTTTCTCTCTCTATCGGAGGTAGATTTTGAATAATGATGCAAGTCCTTCTTTCTCTCTCTATCTCATTCTATATATAGTCCTCTAGGTTTCAAGGGTCTTCTTGTAAAGTTTGAGTGCCGTTGGAGGTCATTTGAGACCATTTGGAGACTTTTTGGATGAGTTGGCGTTATTCCAGGATTTCTGCAAATTGCACTATGTGTCGACACATTGATTATGTGTCGACACTTTAAACTTAGCCTGAAATTTTGCTCTCGGGAGACACACTTGCTTCAATGTGTCGACACATTGAATACTTAGTCTGAAAATGCTGTCTCGGCTGTCAGTGCAATGTGTCGACACTTCCAACACTTAGTTGAAAAATTTGTTCTTTGACAGTAACTACTCCAATTCAACATATCTTAAAAACACCTACAATATAAAAATTGACCAATTAACTTGTGTAAAGGTGTTCAAGTATGCTTAGAGATATTTTAGAATAGAGAAACCTTGATGCTTTAAAAAATATCATTTTCTTAAAAGAGATTTTCATTGTAAAATCTAAAGTCTTAAACAAGTTTGAAAACTTTGTTATCATCAAAATCAAAATGGATTGTTTGTAAAAACAACCTTGGGCTAACAAAACTATTGGAACAGAAAATGAGGTTGTTCGAGGGACAACAAGTTTTAGACCAGGACCTTTATATCGTGGTCCTCACATTCAAGCTTAGGTCTTAGACGCTTTTGAGATATCAGTGGAGCATACTCCCCATTGGTATCTCAAGGATCCACCCTTGCCCGGACCTGCGAACTTCGGGTTGGTAGATGCGCTAGTAGAGTCGGTTGTGGCTTATACTTCACCACCGGCCCCGCCATGGAACCTTGTCGGGCGATGCCGGGAGACGGCGTGGTGGACCTTACCTCCGATAGCCAGGAGGAGTAGCTTAGTTAGGTTTTACCTTAGTGTTATTATCGTTTTTCCCCAGTTTGTATTTTGGAAACATTTTCCTGTACATATATCATGGTTGTAGAGGTTTAGTGAGCTATAGTGCGCCTATGCTTTTGTAACACTAGCCTTTTTGTTGTAGTCCTCGAGAAGGTGTTTTTTGGTCACTGTGATATATTTATAAAACTTCGTATTTGTTTGAGTTATCTTAATTTTCCGTTTTTCCTAAATCAGCTAACTATTTTGTAAATAACTCAGTCTTATGAAAACCAGTATCAAGGATCTTAATTAATTTCGTAACCTCTAAGTTTGACAAATATTTTGCATAGTCTTCCGCTGGAATTTTCTATAGGCAAAACAATCTTTTAACATCAAGATTTATTTTGTACCATAATCCCTGCCTTGTGTGCATACTATTCTTATAAGTGAGCCTAGGGGGTCAGTACGAGCATGAGGCGTGACACTAGACAGGAAATTTGAGTATGTCACCTTTTTCGATTTATTTGTGATGTATTGTCTCATCACACGTACTGAAATGAAATCTTGGCCATTTGATTTTGAATCACATGAAGTTTGCATTTGAGAAGAAAAGGAAAAGCTTGCCTTATTGTATGTTATTCACCCATATGTTTCATTTATTTGAGGTTGAGATGGGTGGGGAAGAAAAGGAGAAGCCTAAGGAGTTAGAAAAGTACAATAACAAAACTCTTTGGCTGATGGGGTTTTTGAAAATGAGGATAGTGAATGGGTGAAGAAAGGTGTGGTGACACCTTAGAAGGTTTTTTCAGATTCTGAAGATGAAGATAGGGATGAAGATGAAGAATCTGAGGGGGAAGCAACTCCAAGACTTGCTCCTTCCCCTAGTCTTGCCTGCTTTTCTAGGGTTGCTCCTTCCATTAGTCATCGGCCTTAGATAGTTCAGCTGGAAGCATCTCTCTGGGAACTAAAGGCTGAGCAGTAGCAACTAGGTAAGAATGTGGATTCCTTAGCTGCAAGTGTGAAGACTGGCTTTGAGGACATCAAAGCTATTACCACTTCTCACAACACCAGATTTGAGGCATTAAAGGGGGAGATGAGGTCCACAAGGCATGCTTACAACAATAACTTCACCATCGCTCGGGAAGTTATTTGGAGGTTCAAAGATGATATAAGGATTGCAGTGGCTGACGTGGTCCAGGCTATTGAGGCTTTTAGAGTCAAAATCAAACAGACAGTTGAGGACATAGCCCAGACTACAGAGATCTTTATGGATTCAGATTGGGCTCCTAGGCCTCATATAATTTCTTATGACCATTGGTTCAACACTTCTTGGAGCGCCTTCCTGCGCAAATATGACCTTTCCCCTGGAACCCTTCCTCGATAGACTTTCCATTCTAGTTCCTTTTTGGTACCTCCTTTCTTTTTGATTTAAAAAGTCTAAGGCAGCTCTCCAATGGTACAATAAAGTATCTTTGGGACCACACAAGACTAGAGGACTACAAATAGAACAAGATGGAGAGAGAAAAGACAAGAACTAGTATCATCATTCATGACCTAGCCTACAAATAGAGAGAAAGAGCTTGAAAAAGAAAGAAGACTCAATCCCAAGAAAGCTACTGTTGCCACTTGCCAAGAATCTAGCTTTCATTCTCTAGTCTAGTCTTCTTACTCATTATTGTGCTTTGTATTCGTACATCTAGCTTAAAGAGCCCTTCTTTATTATTTCTTTCATCTATCTATTGTAAAACACTTGAGTGTGGGATACACTTGGGCCTACCTGCGAGGATAGAAGAAATGTCACCTTGGGTTGTGAGAATTTGTAGTAAGAGTTGATGCGTGACTTCGAAAAATGCTCGTAATGGTTACTTAGCACCTGAAGCTAAGGTGTGATTACTCTTGATGAATAGGGAGAAAGCCCAAGGAAGGAAATAGCCATGGGGTGGATGTAGGCAAGTTATGGCCGAACTGCCTAAAAATACCCGTGTTATCTCTCTATCCCTTACTCTCTTTACTTGCTTTATATTTGCGATTGTGGTGTGTTATTCTATCTTGATTATTTATCTTGACTTATCTTTGCAAAAGTCTTTAATTTTTATTAGAACCTAATTCATCCCCCTCTTGGGTTGTTACCTAATCTCACAATACTAATAGCCCCTTTCAAGTCGATGGGGGAAGAAGCACCATCAACTTGTATCGGAGAAACTAGAAACGTACTGAAGTAAGGCATTTAGTGAAGATATTGGCAAGCTAGTCATGTGTTGAGATGTAGCAAGCAATGATATCTTTATTGCGGACCTTTTCACTAACAAAGTGGACATCAATTTCAACATTCTTTGTTCGTGAATGAAAGACTGGATTGTTTACTAAGGCTAAGGCTCCAACATTATCGCACCAAATAATCCGTGTTTAAGGTAGTGATAGTCCATGCCAAAGCATGATATTCTGCTTTAGTACTAGATCGAGAAAAAACATGCTGCTTCTTAGCACACTAGGATATTAATCATGGACCGAGAAAGATGCCGAAACTGATAGTACTAGTATATCTTCAGTCATTAGAGTCTCCAGCCTAATATGAATCGTTGTATGCCTAAAAGTGAAGATTGCCTTTTTTGAAAAATAAACCATGATCTGGGGAACCTTTCAGGAAGCATAACACACACTTTGCAGAAGTCCAATGAGCAGTTGTAGGGGCATTTTGAAATGACAGAGAGTCTTGACAGTGTGAGCAATATAAGGCCGAGTAAGAATATGATATTGAAGAGCCCCCACTATTTTTCTTTATAAAGTCACTTCTTCAAAGTGGATCACCATCTGTAGAAGATAATTTTGTACCTGAAACACGAGGTCGCATAAGGATCACCAACCATATTCACTAAAGAATATCCAAAATATTTTTGGATTATCGCAAATGAGTCCCCTGGGAGCCACGTTGAACCTGAATACCAAGGAAATACATAAGGTCACCTAGATCCTTCATAGCAAAGGATTTTTGTAGTCAACAAATAAGACCAAAAATGGCAGTGCTGCTTGTGCCCGTTGATACAATGTCATTGACATAGAGGAAAAAAAACAACTGGACACCATCTCGAACAAACAAGAAAAGTGAGGAGTCCACCTACGAGTGTTCAAAATTCATAGCAAGTAGAGCATGTGATATCCGATCATACCATGCTCATGGCGCTTGTTTAAGTCCATAAAGAGACTTTCAAAGTTTGCACATATTATGGATGATAAGAATCAATAAATCCCTAGAGTTGTTCCATATAAACATCCTCCTATATGTTTCCATAGAAAAAAGTGTTAGAAACATCAAGTTGGCTAATAAACCAATCATAGTGGACTGCCAAAGATAGGACCACGAGAAATTGTTGCTGCTTTGATCACAGGACTGAAAGTCTCACTGTAGTGAATACCATCTTGTTCATCAAAACCTTTAGCAACAAGTCGCGCTTTATAGTGATCAATAGTTCCATCTTACTTTGTTTAATCTTATATACTCACTTATTTATGATAAGATTGACGCCAGACGGCCGAGGAAGTAAAGTCCACGTTCTATTAGCCAAAAGAACCTTAAATTCAAGAGTCATAGCATTATGCTACTCTGCTGATACAACTGCAGCAGAATAACAAGAAGGTGTAGGTGAAAGTAATTCCCACGAAGATTTTGAGCGGATGTTTTGTGCAACGGAGCACTTGGTAATTCGTAAAGGCTTTGGGTTTAGAGTGTTCAATTTGAGATTGTTGCAACATGGTATGAAAGGGATGACCAGACAGTCTTGATTTGGTGGCTGTTGAACTTGGGAGGTGGAGGAAGGTGTAGCCTCGGGAGGGATATTGGGTTCTTCACTCTCAAGTATTGCAAGTGTTGGTTGTTGTAAATGAGTGGGAAGATCATGTTATTGAAGTGGTAATGAGAGAACAACGTGTGACCTTGATTTTGTAGGATTGGGGGAGTTTAAATTTTGATCCTGCAAAGGAAGTGAGGCAATAGATATGGAATGTATATCATTATCAAAATTTAATGAAGATCAAGATATTACCACTAAAGTTGGATTGTGCAAGAGGGAGCCAGATGCAGGTGCAGGAGGAGCAAACTCAAATCCTAGAAAGAAGGTTTCATTGAACACAACATAACAAGTTATGTGAAGTCTATTTGTTGAAGGATAAAGACACTGCTATCCTTTTTAGTAAAGACCAAAACCCAAAAATATGCAATGTATATTTTGGTACATGAACTTATTCGAGTTATAAGGGGGTAAAAGTGGATAGCATACACATCCAAAGGTCTTTAGATGTGTATAATCCGGCTCTTTCCCAAATAAAAGTGAATGAGGTGAGCAATTTTCAAGTAGTGGGGTAGGGAGACAATTGATAATGTAATTGACAATGACAAAGTAATCAACCTACAATCGCTGAGGTAAGCGGGATTGAGCTACGAAGGTTAACAAGGGTTAGAACCCCAATTAAAAACGCTTAACACGATGTGAAGAGGCTGATGAAAATCACAGCTCGATGGTTGGCTTGTGGTGTCCATCTACTTTATATAAAGTTGATTATGTACAATTGTAAACAACTTTACAACCATACATATCTATTACACTTAAAGACTATATCAATTACTGATTCCTTGACATATTTCATTAGTTTGGTTTCCTTGTAGAGAAGATTCTGATGAGTAAATTTTTCCATGTGAGGTAGGGTGAATGTTGCGCTTGGAAGGAAAAAAAATGCAAAAAGGGTTTGCACAAGCTTTTGGTAAAAATGTCGGCAACTTATAAAAGAGAAGGAACATGACAAACACTATGGGCACCAATAACCACTTGTTCTCGAACAAAGTGATAATCCATATCAATGTGCTTGGAGCACTTGTGAGAGACCGAATATTGAGACATAAAAATAGCACTCTTATTATCACACAGCAAGGTGGAAGGACCAGAAAGTAGAACACGAAGAACCTAAAGAAAATGAACTAGCCATTTAACTTCTGATGTTGTCAATTTAAGTGTGTGATATTCTGCTTCAGAGCTTGAGCGAGAAACGTTGGTTGATTTTTGGCACTCCAGGAAACTATGTTGTTGCCAAGAAAAATAGCATAGCCTAATGTAGAGCGACGAGTGTTGGGACAACCGACCCAGTCCGCATTGGAATATACAAGCAAGTTGAGAGAACTTTGAGTAGAGAGAGACAACCCAAAGGAGATCCGTTTGACATCCTAAAAGTGATTGTAAGTGGGAGCATGCATATATTGAGACAAATTTGGGTGAGTGATCGTGAGGTACTAAAGAGCACCAACTAAAGAGTGGTAGAGAGTGGTATTCGAAACATGGTCCTGATGGTGACCAACAATCATCGGAGTGCTCACAGGGTTGCACTCAATTAATTGAGCATGTTGGAGCAAGTCATGAGTGTACTTTGTTTGGCTTGGGAACAAACTAGCAGAGTCACGATGCACCTCAAGCCCAAGAATGTAATGCAAATGACTGAGATCCTTCATAACAAACTCTTAACCAAGCTGCACAATAAATGCTTCAAGTAAAGACGAATTGTCACTTGTAAGAACAATGTCATCACCATAGAACAATAGGTAGATTCCGCCTCGTGATTGAGAATAAACAAAGAGGGAAGAGTCGCCATGACTTCAAAGAAAACAAAACTGAGAAGAAATGTGCTGAACCGATGAAAGAGCCTTGATTCGATGGTCCCAGTTTGTAAATGACATCTTTTGCATGTACGACCATAGAATGAGTATTAAGAGGTGCAACCTCAGCAGCAAGATAGTTGGCATCCAAAGATGGTGGATCAATTAACAGATTTGCAGATGGAGGCTACCTGTAACATGTTCATTAGCACCACTGTCAGAATACAAAACTTGACGGCAACTTGCAGAATTATTCCAATCAGGCACCATGGTGGACAACTACACAGGAGGTTGTCAACCTTGATAGGAATAATTTCAGTCCTCCAAATAATTAACAGCAATGTGGTTGGAATCACCACAAATCTGTGAAGGGGCTTGGAAATCATAAGTGTTGACATTGAGTTGCCTTGCTTTGCCTTTCTTTTTATTTTTCTTGTACTTACCCTTATTCTGTTTCTTGGAAGAACCATAATTGTTATTCTTGTTGTTGTGAGTGAATAATGGTTGGGGTGCCGCAGGATTGATGCTTGGGTTGAGGTCTTGTAGAAGTTGTTCATAAGAGAGAAGTTGAAATTTCAATTCAATGAGTGACATAAGCATGTCCTTTTTTACAAAGTTGTATATGGAAACAAATCCAGTGAAGGCTGGTTTGAGTCCACTAAGAATAAAGGTGATTAGTTCATCTTCTTTGACGGGTTGTCCAACGACATTAATTTGATCAGCCTATCCTTTGGTTGCAAAAATGTACTGGAGACATGACTAGTTGCCTCATTGGAGAAGCTGGAGTTGACGTTGAAGGTGGTTGATGTGAGCCTTGGAAGGAGAGGGAAAGTGGTTTGCCAAAAAATTCCAGACTTGATGATCGGTCTTAAGCCCGTAGATGGAAGGCAAGACTGGCTTAACTAGAGTGGAAATGAGGTAACTTAACATCTTCATCCAAAGAGTATACTAGGCGTTGAGAGTAGTTAGATTACCATCAGCATCAGCAAGGAATTGAACATGTCAAGGGTCTACGCCATCAGCAATGCCAAGGAGGTCATGACTGCGAAGGGCTGGTTCGAACTAGTAGATCCAACTTAGGTAGTTCACATTGAAGGTGGCCGATTTGAAACTACATCAGTTCCGAAAACAAGCGAACTGAAGGTTTGCTGAAAATTTTCACTATAACAATCGATCGAAACAATTGTACCGACCGATCGATCGTATACTTTGGTGATTTACTCTCCACCACATGCCCGTCTTGCAGCTTTCTTTAGCTGATCGGATGGGTCTTTTTGCCGATGGAATGTTATAATTTGACCAATCGATCGATACAAGTGACAAAGGTTTCGTCACCAAATCTAATTATTTTGGTGACGAAAACTTTGTTTTCAAATTTTTATTCGAGCATTTGATCGTATAATTAATCAATTGATCAAGTAGGCGACGAAAAATTTCGTCACAAAAAAAGTTACGATGCTCGTGATGAACATTTACGTCACGTAAGTATAAATTTCAATTAAAATAAGTAATGATCGATGTGTTAAGAGGGTATAAATTGAATTTTTCACGTCACGTTTACGTCACCCCCTCTGGGCGTTAATAGGGTATAAATCAGATTTTTCGATATGCTTGATTACCTCGTTGATAATGATTGTTGCCATCAGTTTATTTATCTACTTTTGATGTGTTACGATGGAGGGCCAAGAGATTGCTACCTTGAGCTTATATTAGACTAGTGTTGAGTTTTTATTAGATTAGCAATGACAATGTATTAGACTAGCAATGTGTTTGTTTGTTGAGTTTATTTTACTCTAGAACGAAGCAGGAATTCTGTAAGGTATGTGTGACTTTGTCAAAGACTAGCAACATGACTCTAAAATGAAGATGTCCAGTTCGATGGTAGTTTAGTTCTTTATGAGAATTGTATGACTTTGTACGAAAGACAATATCAAACAGATTTCAGTTCAATGATGTTGTCTATACGTATCAGTTCTTACTGTCTTCTTTTTCTAGACCAGTGACTAGTAGCACCCACTCTCTCTCTCTCTCTGAATAACACTCAGATTAGGCTAAAGTTGTTTAAAGCACACAAAGTGAATGGAGGCAAGCTGGTTGGTGAGGGAATCATTTGGTCCATAATTGTCAGTAATTCATTACACTACATGACAGCACAAAAACATGGCAGGAGAAGATAGCTTCTCGATTTGCCTCTGTTTTCTGCAGAAAAAACATATATGTTTGCACTTATGGCACTTGCTGCTGTCGAAGAGGCCAAGTAGAGACCCTCAACATATTCGGATTTCATATCTGTAAGCAAGTATACCCCATCTTTCTTATACAAACAATTAACGGACTGCTCCAAAATCATTTCAAAACTCATTTCCATACTCAGCTAGCATAGTTTGGATTACTGAGTGTAAGCTTTACATATTGACAAAACCCATCAGTAGCAATAAATCCGAAGTTCATAACCATGACCAGCTACAATACCAGCTAGCTACAAATACATGTTCTTCACAACACAGAACCAGCCACTAGCTACAAGAACGGCTTCTTTAACAACACCCAACAGCTTCTTCACAACACCCTATAGCTACAAAAAAGTCACTTCACACCATCCACCAGCCAGATGTGCCACAAGTTTTTATGCACAAAAAATAGCCACTTCACAACACCCATTAACCGTTGATTAAAGAAAAAATTCATTCATCAAGAGACTTGGACACTTAGATCTAAGAGGAAGGGAGTACATGATTGCTAAACAAGACAGAAAGAGAGATTACAAGTTCATTTATTTATTCTGTCTCGGAACTTTGCAAGTCGTGACGGCAGCCTGTAAAAGAAGTCAGCAGCTAGTGCTTAGTGCCTGTGGAAGCAAAATAATTTTAATGTGTTTAGAGATTGCCCTTTTGAGTTTCAAACAATGAAAGCTCGATCATTTAAAATGCCGTCAAATTGATTCTCAACAACATATGCTACTGTACATTTGAAATGGGAACAACCAAAACTTGTTTGGTAAATTTGTTTAATTTTTGGGAATATTTTTAGATAAATGCTACTAGACGGGTTTCACACAAAATAAATAGATTTTGTACCCACTAAGAAAAAACAATAAATTTGGAATCCTCGTTTTGTTTGCAATTAAAAAGGTAAAAGACAAAGAATACTTTTTTTTTTTTCTAACTAGAAGACTGGGCGTGGCCAGCTCCCTACCCGCTGTGAAATTTCCGTATTAAGCAATAGCTACTAAATCGAAAATTTAGATTGTCACCATAGCCCTATAAAAGTGCAACGAATCTTGGTAGTTAGAGGTTCGATCCAAGGACCTCTCGCCCTTAAAAAGCTAACGACAAGATTAATTTAGCCACCACTTCTACAGTAAAAGACAAAGAATACTTACTTGTACCAAGAAGTGCTTCTTTGTTTGCATTTGTTCCAAGAAGTTTTCGTCAAATCAAATGCAACTTAGCGACGACGTCACCCATATTCATCCTTTCCCTTGGAATTTCCACGGAACAAGCCACTCCAACTCCCAGTATCAAATTCAAGCATTCTCTGATTCTGAGACTTCTTCTTGGACTTTGACTGGACACATGATTTCTCCCTGTTTTCCTATTTTCTCCTTTTGAAAGAAGAATAGGATAAAAAATGTTAATCACTTGTTCTTGCAAACTCGCTTTGGCGAAGTCATGAAGGGTAAAACCATCCTTGAACATGTTATCGGTGGGCTTTCTTCCAGTGAACATCTCCAACAAGAGTATCCTGTAACTGTAGACATCGCCATACATCGACACCTCGTTTCCTAAACCATACTCTACATGAGCACATAACATATAATTGAATATGGTCAGTGTTTTTGTAATTAATTAAAAGTAGAAATTCAAAAGAAAAGCAACCAAATTAAACTCTAGTAAATGAGAAATTCAAGATTTTCACCTGGAGCAACATAACCCATTGTTCCTCGTACTCCTATGGTGCTTGAATGATTAGTAGAACCATCTTGGGTTTGTTTAATAAGGAACCTTGCCAAACCAAAGTCACCTACCCGTGCAGTCATTTCATCATCCAGAAGAACATTGCTGGGCTTGAGATCGCAGTGAACAATCGATGTTTCACAATTACGGTGAAGATACTCCAATGCATTGGCAACATCAATGGCGATATCCACCCTTTGTATGAGAGTGAGACTCAAATTCCTATGTTCTGGGGGAGCTTCATTCGTTCTTGGAGTTGGATGCAACCACTCATCAAGGTTGCCATTTACCATGAACTCGTATACCAGGGCCTTGAATTCACAATCCTGATAGTCTGTACCTGAACATGTAGTTATAACCTACAGAAGATTCCGGTGTCTAATGTTTCTCAAAGCCTCACATTCAGCAAGAAAACTCTTCGATGCTCCGTGGTGTGAAAGGTTGATTACTTTGACAGCAACCAGAAGTGCACCGTGATCATGAAGAATTCCCCTATACACGGATCCAAAGCTACCCTCACCAATTAAATTAGTTGAGGAGAACCCATTGGTAGCTTTCAGGAGACTTTGGTAAGATACATTTAGAAGAAAATTCCCTAAATTACTTGAAGTATTTTCATTTATTTTCTTTTGTAAATAAACCAGCAGAAATGACATAGTTAGAGCTATTCCGAGAAGCCCAAAAAGTGCAGAGATCGTCAACTTCAACGCAAGCGTCAACTTCGGCCTCTTCTTGGATTTCTTGTATCCGCATTTAGGAAGCTGAAACTCAGTCATGCCTCTGCAGAGTTCAATGTTTCCCTTAATTGAGGTTGCAGTTGTATTCTTGAAAACTCCTTGTGTTGGTACTTCACCCTCAAAATGTCACAAGGCTACACGGAAGGACGTGCTACAGCTCGCATGGAGTATGGGTATGTTCGACTGGAAGACAGAAGACATGAGACAAAGGAAGGTTCGGGAGACTAAAAGCAGATACACGGATGACTTAAGGGAGATACACGCATGTGTTGAGGTGATGGGATGGGCTGCACTTAAAATGGCTTATTGGGTTTTTAATGGGTATGAAGGGGTATTATGATAGTAGGGTCTGTTTGTAGAGTTGGGCTTGTATTGGGCTGGGCGTTATCGTTAAAGAGTGCGGAAGCCTTATTCCGTGAATATAGGGGTTTGTTACAAATTAGATTCTATCTGCTTGAGCTATATGAGGCGTTAGTTAGACACGGGAGCATCAAAGAATTTACGCTCTGTTATTTCATCTTCTTTCTCAGTCTGTAAGGAGGTTGTCCAAACCTCGAATTTGGCCATTTCTATTCTGAAGTTTTCGTTGAATCCAAATACAAATTTCATTATCTGTTCTATTTGTCTACAAGTTACAATTGCCCCAAGCACACTGTTACAATTGGTATCAAAGCTGCCACGATCCAACCATGGTTGATACTCGCTACAAGGACGTGATGGAGCACATTAACCTGCTGAAGAAGGATCAGGATGATCAGAAGCAATCTTTGCAAAGTATACTACAACAGCTTTCGAATCTCACAGTGAATATGCAAGTTTTACTCAAAGATAGAGAGAAAGCGCAAGAGGTGGCATCTGCGCTTACAAATATGAGTCCTCAAGTGAGTGGAAGTGGAGGAAGCGGAGGAAGTGGAGATCCAGGTGGCCTGCAGTTTAGGTCAGTAAAACTGGACTTTCCAAAATTTGACGGAACTGACCCGAATGGTTGGTTATACAAAAGTACTCAGTTCTTTAATTTTCATAAGACTCCCCTGCATCATCGCATATTACTAGCTTCATATCATATGGAGGGACCGACACTAGTGTGGTTTCAAGATTTAGATAATGCTGGAGGTACTAGAGACTGGGAGGTTTGGGATTTGGTCCAAGTTCCTATGATGATCCCATGGAAGCATTGACTTGATTGAGACAAACTGGGAGTGTGGAAAGTTACAAGGGGCAGTTTGAGGCATTGTCTAATAGATTGCGGGGCTTGACTGAAGGATACAAGCTAAGCTGCTTTTTAAGCGGGCTTAGGGATGAGATCAGATTACCAGTAAGGATGTTTAAATCCTCCTAACTTGATTGTGGCCTATGGGCTAGCTAAAATACAGAAGAACATGTGATGCTTACAAAAGAACAACCAAAGGGCTGCTACCCACACCAGTCACATATGGCTCACCTTCAAGCTTACCCAAACAGCACAACTCCAATCACCACACCAACAGTACAACCAACAACCCAAACTACAACCACCCACAACCCAAAAGCAACTACACAATCCATAAACTCACACCTCAACAAATGAAGGAAAGGAGGGGGAAAGGACTATGTTATAACTGCGATGACAAGTGGACTTTTAAGCATGTATGCAAGAATCCAAAGTTGTTTTTGATGGAGTGTTGTGAAACAGAAGATCCGGGGGGGTTAGAGGCAAGGGAAGAGGCAGTTTGTGACGCTGTCAGTCATGGTGAAGAGGACCTAGATCCTGAGATCTCTTTGCATGCACTCACAGGGTCTGTCAATCCTAAAACTATGAGGGTGATTGGAAAAATAGGAAGTCAGCAGGTGGTGATTTTAATTGACTCCGGAAGCACTCACAACTTCCTAGACCCGTCTATTGTCAAGAGGGCTCAGCTGGAGGCAAAAAAAGGGAGAAGACATAAGGGTTAGAGTAGCTAATGGAGAATTACTCAGCAGTGAAGGGAAGAGTGAAGATCTGAAAATTCAGATCCAAAGGGAACTGTTTTAGGACTGATACCTATGTATTATCCTTAGCTGGGTGTGACATGGTTTTGGGAATTTATTGGTTGAGAACCTTGGGACAAATCCTATGGAATTTTTCTGATCTAAGTATGGAGTTTGATTGGCAGGAGAGAAGAGTGAGACTACAAAGGTCTGAACCCTATACAACTCATGGAAGAGAAGGAATTGACAGATTGACAAACAAGGCTGGAAGTGGAAGTAGGGACTTTTCTTGTTAATGGAACCCATGGAACTCAACACCACAGAGGTGCTACCAGATATTGAGGTTATATTACAGCAACACTCTAGAGTGTTTGAGGAGCCTACTGGGTTACCTCCAATGAGATCGCATGACCATGCCATCATTTTAAAAGAAGGTACATCTCCTCTATCAGTGCGACCTTACCGGTATCCTTTTTTCCAAAGGAGGGAGGAGATCGAGAAAATTGTCAGGGAACTTTTGAAAACAGGTTATCAGACCAAAGTCAAAGCCCATTTTTGTCCCCTGTTTTACTTGTGAGGAAGGCTGATGGTACTTGGCGTATGTGTGTGGATTATAGGGCATTGAACAAAGAAACAGTTAAGGATAAATTCCCTATTCCGGTGATTGATGAGTTGCTAGATGAACTCCATGGTGCTAATTTTTTTTCGAAGCTAGATTTGAGGTCCGGTTACCGCCAGATCCGTGTGAAGCCTAAAGATGTGCCTAAGACGGCTTTTAGGACATATGAGGGCCACTACGAGTTTCTTGTCATGCCTTTTGGGTTGACTAATGCCCCATCTACTTTTTAGAGTCTTATGAATGCGATTTTCAGACCATTTTTGAGAAAATTTCTATTAGTTTTCTTTGATGACATTTTGATCTACAGTAGAACGTGGACAGATCACCTGCAGCATTTGTAGATTACTCTAGAGACCTTGGGAAAGCACCAACTCTATGCAAAAAGATCCAAATGCAGGTTTGGATGTAAGGAGGTGGACTATTTGGGCCATATAGTCTCAGATGAAGGAGTGAAGGCTGATCCATCTAAAATCCAATCAATGTTGGACTGGCCCCTTCCAACCACATTAAAATCCCTTAGGGGGTTTTTGGGACTCACAGGGTACTATAGAAAGTTTATTAAGGGGTATGGGACAATTGCAGCACCTTTAACGGCCTTACTCAAGAAGAATGCCTTTGGGTGGTCTCTAGCAGCTGATGATGCCTTCCACAACCTCAAGTCTGTAGTCACTCAACCACCAGTGTTAGCATTGCCAGATTTCTCTAGTCCCTTTATATTAGAATGTGATGCTAGTGGTTTGGGAATAGGGGCAGTCCTAATGCAAGAGGGTAGACCTATTGCTTACTATAGCCAGGCTCTCAAGGGCAAGACACTAGCCATGTCCACCTATGAAAAAGAGTTGCTGGCAGTGGTCTCAGCAGTACAGAAGTGGAGGCCTTATCTCATTGGCCAGAACTTCATAGTAAGGACTGACCAGCAGAGTTTGAAGCACCTGCTTGAACAAAAGATTGGAACTCCTTTCCAACAACAGTGGCTGACCAAATTACTAGGGTATGATTTTCGGGTGGAATATAAAAGGGGTCGAGAGAATAAGGTGGTGGATGCACTCTCTCGTAAGGAGGAGTCTACTCATGAATCAACCCTATCAGCCATCTCCTATCCCACAGCTAATTGGCTAGAGGACCTTAAGTTGAGCTACCAAGATGACTCTACAAAGGAGCTGCTATCTAAATGGGCAGAGTGTACCTTGGATCCCGTTAAGTATAACTGGCGGAATGGCATATTATTCTACAAAGGGCGACTGTATGTAGGGTCTAACACTGCTTTACGAGAGCAATTGATTCAACATGCCCATGATTCTCCCCTTGGAGGTCATTCAGGGATACGACAAAACTTTACATCGAGCTAGGAGGGATTTCTATTGGCCCGGGATGAAGCAACAGCTCAAGCAGTATATTCGGGAGTGTCCTACATGCCAGCAAACAAAACATGACCATCTAGCACCAGGGGGTTTACTACAACCCTTACCAATCCTAGATCGCATTTGGAGCCAAATTTCCATGGACTTTATTGACGGTTTGCCTATCTCTCAAGGGTACTCAGTCCTCTATGTGGTGGTAGATCGCTTGTCTAAATATGCTCATTTTATCCCCCTTTCCCATCCATATACAGCTTCCAAGGTGGCCAGGGCTTTCATGCATTCTGTCTTTAAACTACACGGTTTACCCGACTCAATTGTATCAGATAGGGACCCGACATTTACAAGCACCTTCTGGAAGGAGCTTTTCAAACTTCAAGGCACTACACTATCCTACAGTACAGCCTACCACCCTCAAACGGATGGGCAAACAGAAATAGTCAACAAATGTCTTGAAAATTATCTCAGATGCTTTGTGGGGGATCGACCAAAGGATTGGTCTCAATGGGTGCCTTTAGCGGAATGGTGGTATAATACTAACTTTCATGCATCTACAAAATTAACACCATATGAAATTTTGTATGGACAATTACCTCCGAAATTACTCCCCTATGCAACTGGAGGGAGCAAACCCTCCAGTTGCTCAAGGAGAACCTCGCAACAGCACAGCACCGAATGAAACACTATGTCGATTTAAAGAGAACAGAATGGGAATTTTCTGTTGGAGATTGGGTTTACCTCCGTTTACAGCCCTATCGGCAAACCACAGTTGGCCATCGACGAAAGCTCAAGTTGTCTCCTGGGATTTTACGGGCCGTTTCAGATCACAACCCGTGTGGGAGAAGTAGCTTACCGACTTGATCTGCCACCACAAGCGCGGATCCACCCGGTATTCCATGTTTCGCAGCTCAAGAAGAAACTAGGGAATCGTTGTCTTTCTCTTCCTTATTTGCCCCCAGTCGACTCTCAGGGTCTTCTTCTACCCGAGCCACAAATGATTCTGGACCGTCGCGTTCGCAGATTGAGACATCGTCCTTGTACCGAAGTACTGGTTCATTGGACTGGGCAGGACGTTGAGGATGCTACTTGGGAGCAGCTTGATGCCCTCAAGCTTCAATTTCCGCACCTTGTGGACAAGGTGCTTTGAATGGGGAGGGTAATGTCACAAGGCTACATGGAAGGACGTGCTACGGCTCGCATGGAGTATGGGTATGTTCGACTGGAAGACAGAAGACGAGACAAAGGAAGGTTCGGGAGACTAAAAGCAGATACACGGATGACTTAAGGGAGATACACGCATGTGTTGAGGTGATGGGATGGCTGCACTTAAAATGGCTTATTGGGTTTTTAATGGGTATGAAGGGGTATTATGATAGTCGGGTCTGTTTGTAGAGTTGGGCTTGTATTGGGCTGGGCGTTATTGTTAAAGAGTGCGGAAGCCTTATTCCGTGAATATAGGGGTTTGTTACAAATTAGATTCTATCTGCTTGAGCTATATGAGGCGTTAGTTAGACGGGGGAGCATCAAAGAATTTACGCTCTGTTATTTCATCTTCTTTCTCAGTCTGTAAGGAGGTTGTCCAAACCTCGAATTTGGCCATTTCTATTCTGAAGTTTTCGTTGAATCCAAATACAAATTCCATTATCTGTTCTATTTGTCTACAAGTTACAATTGCCCCAAGCACACTGTTACACAAAATGGTTGTAAGAGAGATTAAGAAACTGCAAGAACTTGAAACCTTCCACGAACTTTGGAACTGCGCCTGACAAATTGTTGTTAGAAAGATCTAAAAGTTCAATAATTTGTATTGTTTCCAAAGATGAAGGGATGGATCCTTCAAAGGAGTTTCTTCTCATGGCAAGAATCTGTAGTGTTACACAGTCGCCAAGAGTTGCTGGAATTTTACCGGACATCATGTTTTGAGAAATATCGAAATATTGAATATTTTTCCAGTTTCCTATTTCCATGGGGAGGACACCAGTGAATTGGTTTGCAGACAATTTGACATAGATGGGTGAGAATGAGAGACCGATCAGTTCTGGGGATAAAGAACCTCTGAGGTTGTTACCAGAAAGACTCAAAACCAACAAATTTCGACACTCGGCAAGGCTTGAAGGGATTACACCAGAAAGATTAATCTCGTCTAAATACAACTTCAACAAAAGTTTTAAATTTCCCAAAGAAGGTGGAATGTTCCCTGACAAATTGTTTCTAGATAAATCCAAATATTGTAATTTTGAAAGATTTTCAATTTCGAGGGGAATATGACTTGATAATCTGTTGTCGTAAGTCGATAGGAACTCCAAGTTGATGAGATTTCCGAAACCAGGTGGAATACTGCCAAACATCTTATTTCGTTGTAGATCCAAAACTCTTAGAGTCGTTGAGAAGTTGCTGATGCAATCAGGCAGAACTCCGCTGAGGCTATTGATTGGTATGCCCACTTGCCTTAGATTTGAGGCATTTGTTAGAGAGCAAAGAAATCTGAGATCATCTCCCCCACCATTTCCAAGAAAGTTGGTGCTAATGGAAAAGTGTCCAGTCTCTGCAACATTTCCAAAGAAGGAACTTTTCCAGTTAGTTTGTTTTGTCCAAAATAGAGTTGATATAGATTTGACGCATTAGATATTGAAACAGGGATAGATCCGGTAAACTGATTCTTCCCAATCGAAAAGAACTCCAGATTGGGTAGGTTGATGCCCAAGTCCCAAGGAAGACTCCCTCGTATTTAATTGACTCCCACATCAAAAATCTCGAGAAAAGAGAGGTTAAAGATTGATGGAGGGATTGTGCCAGACAACTTATTTGAACTCACTCCAAAATGTATGAGTTTTTTCAGGTGGCCAAAAGAATCAGGAATGGTTCCCCCAAATTGTTATAAACAACATCGAATGTTTCAAGAAACGACAAGTTTCCGAAGAAGGGTGAGATATTTCCTGTGAGATTGTTTGTGCGGATTATAAATACTCGGAGTTTGGACAAGAGGGCAAGTTGTGCTGGGATTTCTCCAACCAGCTGATTATAGTAAAGACTGATGCGGATAAGGTTGGTGCAACCGGATATATTGCTAGGAATTTGGCCGCTGATACTGTTGTTGTGCAATAGTAGATCTTGCAATCTACGCAAACGTCCAATTTCTGGAGGGATTATATCTGTAAAGCTGTTGTTGAACAGGGCTAGTACCCTCAAGAAACTCAAATTTCCAACATATGGTGATATGGAGCCTCCCAGATTTTGCGAGTATAGGCCAGCCTCGTGACCCTCTGATGTTGATGACCACATGTAACCCCTTGCCACTGGCAAAAGTGGATGCTATCATTCCAAGAGCTCATAACACCCATTGGGTCGTGAGTTATCTTGGACTTGAAGTCGAGCAAGGCCAACTTAGCGGTCTCATTCCCTCCACCAACCACAAAGGTGATCAACAAGCCAAAGTAACAAAGGAAAACAAAAGCTTGGATACAAAGAGACCGGGATGCACAAGGAGCTAAAGTAAGTTGAGAAAGCCCCATTACAATAAGGCTGAAGAAACAGCGTTCTAGTACTGAAGAAGCTCAAGAGAAGGAAACTTTTATACTGTGTTATTACGAAGATTTAGACTATATAGATGCTGATGTGAAGGAAACAGAGTACATGAATGCAACAAGAGAGCTACAATTTGGATTTTTTCTCAAATTTATATATATATATGAGAATGTCCTCATCACTCAGTCAACGGCTTTGTGCACCTGTTTGGGGCCAAGTCATTTAAAGGCATAATTAGAATGGATGTTTCGATACTCCGGAAGAGAAAATTCCAAATGTATACCAAATTTCAAGTGGTGACAGTTCGGCAGCAGTCGGCACTGATGCCTGTCCTGTCACAACAACCAATTTGTGCATTAGCGGGGACACGGCCGGATAATAAGACAGAAAGAGAGACTACACCCTTTCTTACCCTGCCTTTTGCAGGTCTTGATGGCAGCCGGCAGAAGAAGTCAGCAGCCCTTAGTGCCTGTGGAAGCAAAATAATTTCAATGTGTCTAGATATTGTGCTTTTGAGTTTCAAACAATGAAATGCTACGACGGTTGACACAAAATAAATAAATTATGTACCCTTTAGTTCTTGGTGCTATTAATTAGCCAAAAGATAAAGATAGAGTTTTTTTAATAAGTCAAAAAGGTAGAAGGGGCAACCATTATGAAAAACCAAGTTTATATCCTAACAACACCTAGAGGGTGAACTGGTGTTTTTTAACACAATTTAAAAATTCTATAACTTCAGTCTATATAAGCGAACACATAAACAAATCAACAAGATATATAATCAAACAAGGAAATAAATATTCAATCACACTAGTAGACAAAGATTTTGTTGATGAAGAATCCATTTTGTCTCGCTCATAAAATGCTTTAAGGTCCCAGTAAATGTCGATATATATTAGCAAAAAAAAGAAAACTTAAGTCATACTTTTTTATAATTACAAAAAATAAACATAGAAATTTTTCCATAATTTCCGCACTAAACATATTCTGTTTCTCTGCTCTATGCTCACGATTTTCACCAGAATCTTGTTCACCACAGGTATCATCACCTTGATCAGCTTTCTTTTCCATATCAAGATCAATATGTATGGATGTCTCTGAGCTGAACTTCAGTTCCCTGTAAATGTCTTTCAACAGCTAAACTGAGCTGAACTTCAGTTCCCCGAACATGTCATCATGATCAATATCTATGGATGTTTCTGAATCAGGTTGAGTTCATCCATTAAATAGTAATTATTGATTGCAACTCAATAGATAAAATAAGAAAAAAGGACCAAATAGATAGATTTATTTCCAAGTGCTTGTGTTTTCTTTGAGTAAGTAATATTTGTTTTAGGGATAAGTTGCATTTTTGTGTCATGTACGTATGTCAGAGTTTGGTTCTGGAAATATCAAATATTTACAGCAGTTTTAGTCCCTGTTTCAATTCCATGGACAGAAGCACTTATATGTTATGATGGGAAAATGACAGTAATACTTGTGATGCAATTGTGTATAAGAACGCACATTTTCTGATTCAAAAAGCGATGCACCCAGATATCTGGAGACCTCTAGATTTGTTGACCTTGAGGATTCAATACCTGGCCTATTACTGCTTGAATGGCAATAGCTTCGAGTACAACATCCTGCAAATATTTCGGCAACCTTTTCCTGGGCATATGCATGTGATTTCATAACTATTTCTATGAAAGACGTATAAGATTTGCCTGAAGGATTTCGAAGTCGACAGCATTTCTCTTGCAATCTGACGGTAGAAACTTAGATTAGATTGGTTATTCTAATATAAGAACCAGCTACTGGATCTCAACAGGAATTGAAGAACAAACACCAGATGCATATGGATAAGCACAAACCTGACGGCACGACCCATAAACCAAAACCAGAATGGTCCTTAGGAATCATTAACGAGTCAGCCTCTGACAAAGTCAACACAGCCATTAGGCGAACAACAGCGAGTATTTCAAACCAGGAGTTTGCTCCACATGTTTCCTGCACATCAAGTTTAAGACCGAATTATAAATTGGATATACTCAGAATTGGTTTACACATTAGATTCAAGAAAGAGTTTTCGGATCGCCTTAACACGCCGTCGAGCTTCTAAATTCTTCCACTTGAATTCTACGAGTCCCTTGAGAGGATGTTCTGTGACGTGCAAATTAGTTTCCATTGGCGACACAGGGAGGGAGATAAGAGATATGACATATGATACCTTGCTCTATTTCTGTTTACTCAAAGGACAAAATTCAGATTCCCAGACCCACCAAAGCAGAAGTTTCTGTTTACTCAAGTTCGGAATTCTTACTTACCCAAAAAAAGGAAAAAAAAAGTTCGGAATACTAGTACCTACTAGATCCATACAATTCCTCAGCAAATCATATAGAACATAGAGAATGAACAATAGGTGGCAACTGACCTAGGTGATTTAAGACTCAATAAGGACCTACTTGGGGGGGGTGAATAGTTCTTTTTTTTTTTTTTTTTATCTTTGAATTTACTGTACACTTTACAAGAATATCAGCAAGTTCAAGAACCCAAAATCTTAAGTAAGATTCTATATATGCGGATAACAAGAAAACTATGAAGCAATAAATCTTTTTATCAAAGCTTCAAGATATTCAAGAAAACTATCTTTTAACTAAAGACAATATGGACAGATTTATATTCAATCTAAATTTAACAATTCAACAATGAGAATCGATTCAATCACACACAAATGACACACGAATTGGTTACGAAGAGAAACCTCTTGAAGACAACTTTAAGAAGAAAAACTCTACGGGCCTTGTGGTTGGGAAAGGTTTTAACCAGTATGAGAACTCGAAGTTACACGGTGATCCGTTAGACATACACAAATCCCCTTGCTATTCTAACACACCGAACTTCTTACCCAAATCTTGAATCTGGATCTGCACTCTTTGCAGGGAATGAGACTCGGTCTCCAATGTTCAAACACACTAGAGCCTTCATCACTGATCTTGTATGCAGTCTGCCCATTGAACCTTCACTACCACTACTACTAGACCAAGAGCCACACAAACCATCTCAAGAACCAGCACTTCTGGTAAACCCTAAGACTTAAGCAGGTAAACTTTGTGTGATAAAAAACACTGATGGAAACTAAAGAATAGGTACTGAATCTTTTCTGGTACACTTTAGTTCGCACAGAGTAAACTTAAGAAACAATAACAGAGAGTATTGGAGAGGATGACTTTGGATGCTTATTCTTTGAAAATACAAAGGAACATTATTTGTTCTAAATGACAAATGGGGGAAAAAGGATTTAGGTGGGAATATGAAGGCAGTTAATTTGGGGCGTTTCTAAAAGCATTTAGAAACATTCAAGCTAGCTTACATAATTCTTAGTAAACCTCAAGCAAACTTTGAGCGAACTTTGCCAACCTCAAAATAGTCAGTGCTCCAACTTCGCATTGTCAAACTGTAGAAAGACATCAATCAAACTATAGATGCTCCAAACATACTCATATGCTGTTGAGGAGCTTGAACCATGCAGTGCTTCAAAGTACTAAAATCTCCAGGAATAAACAAGACACAATTATAACATGAAGTTTTATGTCAATAAATACATTTACAACGATAATAGAGTAGAACCATGAATTTCTGGAACTCCAAAGGTCACGATTTGATTTCCCCTGCCACTCTGATCCTCCAAATTCAATAAATGTCAATGAGCAAAAATTCATAAAAGAATCCAAAACAAAACTCCAGAAATTAATCTCTCAAGATCTACAAACCCTAATCGGGGCACGAAATGCCGAAGGTCCAACCATGTTGTCCTTCCCAATCTTAAGCTGCGAGAAACATGAGACAGAGACAAAGTACAGAGAAGAGGTGGCAGATGTGATCAGAATCAATAGAGGAAGGGGGTGAGAAAGGAGAGGAGAGCGAAGAGGATGAGAAGAGCGCTGGACATGGCAGAGATAATCGAAAGAAGAGGTTGGTGGTGCGGCGGACTATGCCAGAGTACTCGGTGAAAGAGAAAGAGCGCTTGAAAGATTGGCTAGAGAGAGAATGAGTAAGAGGGAGATACTCAGGGAAAATGTGTGACGAAAGGTTTTGTCAAACAAATTATTATTTTTTTTAAAATTTTGATGTGTGACGAAAGGGTTTGTCAAACAAATTATTTTATTTTTATTTTTAATTTTGGACGATCCATCGAGTAATTAGCCGATCCAATGACATAGTCACTAAATTTTTTGTCACAAAAGAGTTCTGTTTATAGTGACAATCATTTTCGCCACGAAAAATGATTTTGATATTTTTTATTTCTTTTAGTAAAAAAACTTTCATCACAATAAATATATCTTTCATGACAAAATCAAATTTCGTCACTAATACTAATTGTTGAGACGAATTTTGTGACGAAAATTAAAATTTGTCAAAAAAAACTTACTTTTTGTGATGAAATTCATTTTGTCATTAAAAGTCAAAATTCTTGTAGTATTACCCCGTGACAAATTCCAGCACCATAGCCAATAAAATCATTAGCCATGACATATGGCAGATAACTCGTGGGAGAAAAAAGTGAGGAGGATAAATGAATGAAGAAGAGAGGGAGAGGAAAGGTGAGAGAAGGGGCCCATATATTAACTACGGTTTGTAGGCTTAGTGAATAAGAAGAATGACGACCTATGCTCACGTGGGCCAAAAACGTAAGTTCACAAGCACCTATATTGACTAACTAGTAGCACTTGGGTACCGAATAGACCCACTAACCTACTAAAAGCACCTTTCGGTTGCTAGCTAGGGAAAAAAGAACAAGAAGCACACCAAGGGGTCGAGTAACTAATGGAGGAGAGTTGTGATGAGATGACCAGTTGAATCCCCTGTGAAAATTCTCCATAGTGCTGAATTTTACCGTCTTCAATTGTACTTAAAATTGATGTCTAGATTGGCTAGCTAGAATGGCTTGTAAGAAGAGGAGAGTGTTAGATGAAGGATGACAGGAGATAGTCACGATGAGACAAAGGTTGTCTCATATATAATGTGGTGAACAAATAAAAGCTTCACTACTAACTAGAGAAAAACTATAATTAAAATAGAAAAGGGAAGAATTCTTTAGTTCTTATTTTTTCTTGCCAAAAGGGGAAAAGAAAAGGAATCCACACATGAGGACCAAAGAAGTGGACTTGTTAGGTTAACCCACAAATCATCTCTAGTTAAAGATAAATAATGTCCAATTAAAGATGGAAGAATAATTCTTTACTTCTCTTGAGAGAAGTTAAAAAATAAAACAGTGACTCTTTACTTCTATTTATTTTTTTCAAAAGAAATAGAATAACCCTTTTCTTTTCTTAAGAAACAAACACTACCAGAAAAATTATTTTGGGTAACAAATTATTTAATGTCAAATCAAATTTGTCACTAAAGAGCACCCTTCATTGACAAAAATTAAATTTCGTCATTAAATCACTTCCCGCATGGTACACTCATCTCTACCCCCATCCAGAGATTCGTGAAACACATCTGGACGCATTTTGGGTGACAGACCACCCAACTGCACATCTATTTCGTCATCAATTTTGTCACATCGTCCAAACGAAACTCAATATCGTCCGCACAGTTTTTGGGTGACAAACTTATGCTGTCACCAATTAATGAAGTATTGGCACTTGTCCCAAAATATGCAACTCCGATCGGACGACATTACGGAACATTCGGACACAGAGGAGTGCCATATGATTGTACAAGTGTTTAATGCAGAAAATGATAATAAATAGTTGTATAACATCTGCATGGTCCATGGACGACTCGTGGGCTTCCAAAGTTGCATGCTTGAGACGTGTACCCATCTGTTCACATCGGATGACTTAAAACCATCCAGACACATGATAATTCTGAAAGAAAATAGAACTGTTCGAGATTGAGCATTTAATGTGGTCGAATTGGATTGGGCCACATGGAAAATAGACCGTCCAAATGCCATAGTACTGACGGTATCGATGGATTTTAAAGACAAACAGAGTCCTTTGAGATGCCATAATATTACTAAGCCCTGAATACTCTCTCCGGCCTCGCACAATCTCCCCCCTGCGAATCCTCATTTTCCTTACCTTTTGGAGGTGTTCTTTACATTCAGATAAGACTCATGCTTTTTATTTTGATTTTTAGCCTTGAAATCAAATTTTTTTTTTTATTTTTACTTTTAAACCTTCAATCTTAAATTTTGGCCACCAACTGACGGCTGGTAGCTGATCATTTTGTTGATATTGATTGGTTTAGGTTATAGGATTATTTTGGCTATAATTTGTAGTGTTTGGATATTTATTGCGATGATTGTGGGGTGGGTTGGGGTGGGAGGACGGCAGCCATGCTTGAGTCCATTCGATCTTCTTCCCCGATACGTCCAGATGGTATTTAATCCGTTTGGACGCTTAAGGTTTTTTTTTATAATACATGATTTCCGAACAACTTTCTTAGGTTGTGTGGATGTGAACTGTTAGGTTTTTTGCAAGCTTCACCGTTTGCATGGCGTCCAAACGCTTTACCTTGTCCTTTCAGACTTATAATTTTTTTAAACGTTGTCATTTTTGTAACATTCACACTCTTTAGGTTTGTCCGGACAGGGTTTGTATGCATGCGAATGCTATGCACTGACCGTGGGAATACTTTTTCTTTTACAAATTCAAAGAAGAATTGGAGTGGAAATGACACTTTCACATAGCAGAAAATGTCACCAGTATTGATGTGTCAACACATATGAAAATGGTGTCGACATACGCCACATACACCTAAGTGTTATTTTGATAGTGATGACGCATGTGAAGATAGGTGTCGACACATGCTAAAGACACTCGAGAGCAATTTTGATGGTGTCAACACATGCAAAGATGGTGTCGACACATGCCGAAGACACCCGAGAGCAGTTTTGATGGTGTCGACACATGTCACATACACCCAAAAGCTGAATTCCAGACAAGTCTGATGGTGTCGACACATGCCAGCTAGGTGTCGACACATGCTAAGATTTTACAAAATATCCTAGAACGCCACTAGCTCAGTAAACAATCAGGGCGCCACTCCAACGGTACAATCCAACATCTTAGGGACCACACAAGTCTATAAGTCTATAAAATGAACAAGATGGAGAGAGAAAAGCAAGGACTTGCATCATCATTGATGACCTAGTCTCCAAGAGAGACAAAAACCTTGAAGAAGAAAAAAAAACTGATCCCAAGATAGCTTCTGTTGATGCTTGTAAAACTAGAGCTTTCACTCTCAAATATTGTCTTCTTGCTCATTGTTGTGCATTACACTTGCACATCTGGCTTAAAGAGTCATTCTTTATTACCTTTTTTATCAATCTATTGTAAAACTCTTGAGTGTGGGGATACTTAGGCCTACCCATGAAGATAGAAGAATCTCACTTTGGGTTGTTGGGATTTTAAGTGAGAGTTGAAACGTGACCTTGGAAAATGCTTTGTAAATGTTACTTAGTGAACTAGGCGGTTTTAGACTCAATAAGTACACTGGAACCTAGAGGGGGTGAATAGGTTCTTTTATATTCTTTTTCAATCTTTAACTTTGCTGCACACTTCACAAGAATATTAGCACATTCAAGAATCTAAAATCTTTATGAAGATTTATATGTATATGCAGAATCAAGTAAATCTTTGAAGCAATTAATCTTTTTATCAAGGCTTCACGATATTCAGGAAAATTGTCTTTTATATTCAATGTAAGCTCAACACATTAACAATGTAAATCAACAACAATCATAGCAGAATTGACACACAAATTGGTTATGAAGAGAAACCCATTGAAGACACACTTCAAGAGGAAAAACTCTACGGGCCTTGTGGCCGGGAAAGGTTTCCACTAGAATGAGAACTCAAATTACACAGTGATCCGTTAGACGTACGTAAAACCCTTGCTACCCTAACACATCGAACTCCTTACCCAAATCTCGAATCTAGTTTAGCAAACCTTGCTGGGACTGAGACTCGGTCTCATCCATTCTTCATCTCTTGCACTTTACAACTGATCTTGAAAGCAGTCTTCCCAGTGAAACTTCACTATTACTGCCACTAAATCAAAGCCAATAACACTTCTCAGGAACTAGAACTCTGGTAAACCCTAAGACCTCAGCGGCTAATCTTTGTGTGTGATCAACAACCCTGATGGAACTAAAGGAACGGTACAGTCTTTTTGGTGTACTTTAGTTCTTACAGAGTAAACTAAGAAACATCAACAAAGAGTCTTGGAGACGATAATCTTTGGAAGCTTTTCTCTCAAAATACTAAAGGAACGATATTCTTGGTTTCTTAGGTCTATTTGGCAAAATGGGAGGAAAGACTTTTTATATCCTAGGCTACTGAGGTTGTCACGCCCCAAAAATCAGTATAAATAAAGAAAAGAAATAAAAAAATTTATCTTCTTTATTCGAAACAAAACATATTATAACTATAATGTTTCAAAACATAAACATTAAACAAATTCTCTTAAAGTTAAAATCCAAAATAATGCTCTCATCTATCCCGCCCGCATGTTTCTAGATTTTATTCTTGAACAATCTCTGAAAATAAGAAAAAAATAACAGAGTGAGTTCGACAACTCAGTAAGCAGAGAATAAAATACATGAATAAAAATATAATCGTTTTTCGAAATCAGAAATTTACAGTTATAGATAGTTTTACCAGTAATATAGAAAAATCCCTTTGGCATTAACAGTAAGCCACGTTTACCCCTGTGGCAGGGTTGTGCAACAACTTATCCGGCGGCAACCGAAATAAGTCAACAGTAAGCGGAGTTAACCCTCTAAGACTTAGCGAGAACGCCAAGTGTGCACTAAGGAGAAACCCACACAGAAACCACTCCGAAGAATGGGTGCACTCAGTAATCAGTAAGTTGGTACCAACAGCAGCAGTAATCAGTAATCAGTAATAGAACATTGCCTCGGGGTTTGAAAATAGTATAATATATAATAATAGAATTCAGAATCAAAATCATAAATTATATTCAACAGAATACAGAATCTTTGAAAAAGAATGCAGAATAGTAATATAAACAGATCTCAATATGTCTTTTAAAATTCCACACTTGTTTTCAGAATAACATGAGCTTACAATAAAACATTATTTTCCACAAAATCATTTTATGAAAACGTGTTTGTCATTTTGAAGAAAAACAGTATAGTAGCTCTGCTTACCCGACTTGCTTCGATAATCGAATCGCCCTATAAACCATGTAGCGCAACAATCCAAAAGAACCAAAGATATTGTAAAAACCCAACTATAGCTGAGAGAGAGAGAGATGAGAGAGAGAGAGAGAGAGAGATCTCAAAAATGATAATGAAAATCACGTCTGAGAGGTGTGATCAACCTCTAGGCAGAAGGTCCCTTTTATAGGCGAGAAAGACTTGAAAACCGTCCAAAATGGAAACAATTTGGCGTCTCTTCAACAACCTCCTATTACTGCCATTAGTCGCCCAAAATGCGTAGAAATGTCGAGAATGAACGTTGGAAAGGAAAAACCTCGAAAATCAGACAAAAGGTGCTAAAACGGATGAGAAATCGAAGAGAGAGAGGAAATTGATGAGAGAGAACTGAAAGGTTGAAACGACGACTAGGACTCAGTGTTCGGGATTCTAACGTTTGGGGAAGAAGAAGATTGAAACACAATGTTTCATTTAAAAATCCAAATTGAGCAAAACATTTTAAATAAAATAAAACCTCAGCAATGGCAACCAAACGCGTCAGACACCTCAGCGGTTCATCTACAAACATCCTTCCTTTGAGCGCGCGGGTTCGAATCCTCACATCCCATCATTTTTGCAATTAAAACTGTGAAACGTTTAAATAAACTCAACTGCAAAAAGCAACAAATACGCGTCTGGCCTAGTGGTCTTCTCCTTTTAGGCCCCAAGTCTGGAGTTCGACTCCAGCCATTGCAAAAGCTCCTTTTTTTTATTGAAATCGGGTTATCACAGAGGCAGTTATTTTGAGGCACTTCTAAAACAGTTAGAGGCGTTCAGGTTTAACTTCCACAGTTCTTGGTAAACCTCAAGCAAACTCCCAACGAACTGTATCGACATAAAAACACTCAGCGCTCTAGCTTCATAGTGTCAAACTTGTAAACAGACTCCCGTCATACTACAGATGCTCTAGACACACTCATACGCTGTTGAGAAGCTTGAACCATGCAGTGCTTTAACACTTGAATCTTCAGGAATAAGACACAATTACAAACATGAAGTTATATACCAACTAAATACATTTACAATCTCCCCCTTTAGCAAACTTCATGACAAAACAAACCTAACCTCTAAAGACATGAATTTCTGTTGATCACCACCAGAATCCATTTACAATGAGACCAACAACCTATACTAACATAGGATATACAACACTATTCCTGAGATTATCAAACTTGGATAATACAATCTCAACAATCACAAGAACTAACAAAAACCTCATTAGTTCCGAGTTAATCAAATCACACAATATAACAACTACAATTGAATAAGCTGTGAACCAAAATTACCAATCTCCCCTGAGATAAGTAACATCTATAGGGGCATCTCCCCCTATCTCATAGCACGGCTTATATCAATTGTAATAAGAAATAATCAACATTAGCAAACTCATATCAGAAATGCTTATAGAATGTTGATTAAACTATGCAGCAACTAAAATACTAAAACTAATAATGCCCTAGTTTCAAAACATCAACTGAAGTTTTAAAATACATATCTCAAGAGTTTTAAAAACTTCAATACAAAAAGATATAGTTTCAAAACTACAAAGAAACATCAAAGAGTTTTAAAACTATCTCTAACAAAAATCATTTGTTCAGAACAGATATTGTTCAAAACATAAAACAACTTCAAAAATCAAAATGAAATTAACCATACTCCATCAACAACCACAAAATCCATTGAAGACAGCAACCAACCCCCAACCACCAACCAACTACTCTACTCCCCCTTTTTGTCAAGAAGTAGCCAAACTAGGGTCTAACGTCTTCTTTTCATCGGAAGTGGCAGAGGCAGAGGCAGCAGCTTCTTCTTCACCTTCCTCTTCCTCCACTTCTTCTTCTTCTTCATCAGCTGTAGCAAAGGATTCCACATCCTTGTCAGCCCCAGTTGGTTCTTCTTGAGCACCAGCTGTACTTGATTCCTAATCTTTTTCAGCAATATTCAATTGCTTTCTAATGAGAGTCACATCAGCTACCAATTTCATCATATGCAATTTAAGATACTCAATAGTAGCAAGAATGAAAGATTGAACAGAAGCAGAGTATTAGATCTCTCAGTGAGAAGCTTTAAAGCTTCAACCATGTAAGTCAAATAAGAACTTAAAGAACCACGGAGAGGATCAATGGAAGGAGTGGTTTTCTTATGACCTTTGTGGGATTTACTTTGAGTGACTGTAGCTGAACCAAAACCAATAGGAAGTTTCCTTCTAGGTTCTTCCCGAGGAATGGTAATATGGTTTGCAACAAGGAATTTCATGATCAAACAAGAATATAAATCTATTTGTAGTAGATTTAGAATAAAAAACCTTAACCATATGTGCACAAATATGAGAGGAAGATCAATACGATAACCAACCAAAAAAGCATATAAGAAATGCATTCTTTCAAAAGATAAAGCTGATAGATGCTTATTTGGGAAAATATTAGTAGAAATAATCCTACTAATAATCAAGTGATTAAAAGAAAAGAGCTTAGCATTAAACTCTTTGTCACGAAAGGCAATTCTTTTCAGCTAAGTAGTTTGAAATGACAGTAGTGGTAGGATGTGTTTTAGCAAATATGGATAAGTAGGTTTATGAAGCTCTAGGAATCCTAGGTAAGCAAGAATGGAAGGATCAATGTCAATGTATTGACCATGAAAGAAAACAGTGAATGACTCAGAATCATTAAAATTATGCATGTTAGAATAGAACTCATGCACTACTGCTTCAGTAGGAGGAATGATATTCGTTACCATAGCTCCCCATCCTCGAGATAAGAATCTCTTAGAAATCTACATATGGGAGAGTTCTTCCAAGAAGACTTCTCTTTCAATGATCAATCCTTCTTACCAAATTTTTCATGAAAAGTTCTTCTGCTTCAACATTTAAAAATCTAGTGATATCATTCTCGGCTGGAGTAGGTGGAGGAGGAGTGAGCTCTTTCTCCTTTCCTTTGTGAACCTTGTAAAAGGGTTGAGCAACTTGCTTGACTCTTAGTGCACTTTGAAAGGTTCAGAAGAAGTCCAGCTCGGTTTCTTAGGATATGGGAGGAGTGATGGCTGATTTGAAACTCTCAAATTGATTCTAAGCATTCTTCGTAGCAGCGTGTTTCACACGTGCCATCTGCACAAGACTAGAATATTAATAATAAAAATTATCACATTAATCAACCTATCCTCGGTATGTTTAACAAGTCTAGCTACTATAGCATAAACTAAAAAAGTTAAACATAAAGATAAGATATCAGTTTATATAAACTTGAAACCCACAAAATAAATCCATAAGAAACACATTATATGATATCCATTACCTAATACGCCAAAATATTCAATGCATAAACCAAATAATTTTTCCATATCCAACTATAAAATCTATACACATTTTTTCACATAGCCAAACACAAAAAAATTGTACACAGTTTTTACAACTCCAAATATCTAATCACTTGTGCATATTGTGTCACATAATCAAACACTTAAAATATACACAGTTTTTAATAGATCCCATAATCAAAGAAAATTTGTACACATTTTGTAAATATATCCGAACAAATTTTACAAATATAGTCCACGGCTATTTAAAATATCAATCAACCATGACCAATTTTCATGGAAATTCATATAATATTCCAATATAAATTCATATGAATATAATTATGATTGAAATTATCAAAGAAACTTGAAACATGTGAAACCCGAAATGCCCATATTAACATTAAACAAAGATCTTCGTCACAATCAAGCCAACTAAGCCAAACAATGTGATTATAAATTAATCTTTCTAATATATGACAAGTCCTAACAAGATTCATACAAGATTTAAAGAAAATTCAATAGATTCTTGAAAAGGGAAAATTTCTTGAACCCTAGATTTTGAAATCTTTTAAAATCTCTTGAAATAATGAATCATAGTTTAGTCTCAGAATCACATGGGTAACAAAGCCCATACAAATTTGTAGTAAAATTAAATCAAAAACCAAAACATTCGATACCACCACGCGGGACCACAAAGCCACACGGCCACCAAACATTCCAAATAATTTTAAAGAAAAGTGAAAAGTTAGTAATCATACCTTTTTCTTGACTTAGTGGAAGATTAAACTAAGCTTTCTTCACAAAAGTCCAAAATATTTCAACTTTGGTGAGATGCGGCGCAAAGAGAGTCTGTGTGTGTATTGCGTAAGAGGAGAGAGAATGTTAGGTTAAATAAAGTGGTTAAGTGTGTGAGTGAGTTTTAAAAACACGTGCTAGTCATCTTATTTAAAAATAAAAAAGCATGTGTTTTACAAAACAAGCCCAACACCTTTTATAAATTACGTGCTTAATTACTTATCCACCATTGAAGCCGGAAACATAAACTGAACAACAACTACATGCAAACTTGAAACATAGAAAAGTCATAGAGAAAAAATCATCAAAATTTTGGAAATTCTCAAAATATTATTTGAAAGCATTTAGACTTACTAAATGACATAATGACATATGAATGCTAAAAAACTAATTAACTGACCAAATTTTTAAGTAATTTGATAAACACCAATAGCTTGTCTTAAAAATTCAAACCTAGATGTTTCAAGAGGTTTTGTAAACAGGTAAGCTAACTGATTTTCTGTTGAAACATGTTCAATTTGGATAATTTGACATTCAACAAGATCACGTATAAAATAATGTCTTATATCAATATGCTTAGTACGTGAGTGTTGAACTGGGTTTCTGGAAAATTTTATAGCCCTGAAATTATGTAATAGCCTGGACCATCAAGACCTCAAGCGTTGTCTTATAGTAATGGACACAACTATTTAAACTGAGGTTGCGCCAATGGAAGGATCGACAAAGCAACAAGATACTAAGCAAAATACAAGTAGAACCCACTTATTATAATGTACATAGTAAAGTACAAAAAAGAAAACTATAGCGAAAAACTAAGAAAACTTAAAATAGAAGATCTCTACTCCTCGCCATCAGAGTCACTTAGGTCTGAGATGTTGACATAGTTATCCGAGTGCATGGTAACCCACATATGGCTCCGCCCTTCTATCATAACATCTAAGTGACGAGTGACATAGACATGAAAGTCAAATCCAGAATGATACTACCATGTTGATGGCCTTGGAGAATTCACTTAAATAAACCTTAGACATCTGCCAAAAGAATTTAACAAACAACGGTGAGTCCAAATGACTCAGTAAAGTCAGCAGTTAGTACAACAAAATAGCAGAAATAGGAACAAGACATTGAAGAAAGCCCGTTCATCAATAAAATCTCAAAACAGAAGAGAAAGTAAATGAAAAGACTCAATTATTAAAAATGATCTTTTTCATTTTTCAACCATCACTCTCTCACACCTAGAGTGAATCACTGGGCCATAGTGATATATGTAACCTCCGTAACTTTACAGCAGTACTCCCAATACGGTCTCACTCCCAGAGTAAGATATCCTAAAAATGATTTTCGCGTATGGACCAGGATGTCACACAAGTGGACACATCCTCTAGTGCATAGTACTGTCTCACGTCTTCACAGTATACCTCTTCACAGTATGATGGAGCTCCGGTTACTAGCGGAGCTCCGGCTCTGGTTCCATTATTGATTCGGGAAGCTGAGCTCTGGCTCTTCTAGGAATTGGGATCGTGTGAGACATTTTGCCAAGTTTTTGACACTTTTCTAAGAGGTGACAGTTCAAATATCTGCTTCTAATACGGTGACAGCAAACTTATTTTTTGCAGAACTTAGCCTAAAATTCATATGCATTTGGGAAAATATGCAGCTAGTGGGGATTTGTTCTTGGCAGACATGGCAAAAAAAATGCAAATGAAGTATAATAAATACTGGGGTGATTTGACAAGGTTAACAGATTATTGTTTGTTGCAGCGGTACTTGATCCACAATACAAGATTATATACTTGGACTTTTGGTTCAAGAAGGCTTTGGGGTGGAGTTAGGTGCAAAGATGACTAGTCTAGTAAGAGGGACCTTGGATCAGTTGTTTACAGAGTATGCTATAATGTGGATGGGTCATCTAGTAGTGGGAGTGTATCTGCAAGTCAAGGCCAGCTTGAAATGATTGGGTCATCTAGTCATCAATAGATGATCCTCTTTACATGGAATTCACACAATTTAAGGCGCAACAGAATTTGCTGGATAGCAAGTCTGAAGTGGAGAGATATTTAATGGAGGATATTGAACCTAAAGATCCTAATTTTGATATCCTCAATTGGTGGAGAGTGAATGCACCAAAATTTCCCATTCTTGCACGAATTTCTCGAGATGTTCTTGCCATCCCTATCACTACAGTGCCTTCAGAGTCTGTCTTCAGCACGGGGGGTCGAGTATTAGATTCTTTCCGGAGTTCGTTGGCACCAAAAACGGCGGAGGGACTCATTTGTGCTCAAAATTGGTTGACATCCAAGTCATACATTCTGCTGATGATGAGGATAACGAACCTGAAGTTACTGATGGGACAGAAGATCCCTCTAGTTATATGATGGATATAGGTATATACAACATTTTACATTTCTACTTTCACTTTATTAAAATTTTTTATGAGCTAATTGTTGATACATTTGTTTTTTTGCAGAGTTAATTTCTAATGCTGCATCGATCGTGGATTCGTGATTGATTGATGTTTGGTTATGTTCTTCATTTCTTACTTGAGTTGATATAACTTCTAAGTTCGTATTGTAATATTCTTCTATTTCGAGTTATGTCAGCATACACTATGTTTTTTCGGTTATTGTTTTCATCAAGTCTTGACCACTTTTATTATTAAGCCCATAATATTTCTTTAGTTATTTAGGAATTGTGATGGTGTCTAGTTTACTACTTACTAGGTGACGTTGTGAATCTGTGATTATGAATTTTGTGAATTGCATGTTGTTACTTGTTTTGAGATTTATTGAATCTGAATTTTGTTATTTGCATATTGTTTTGGGATTTTGTGAATTGCATATTTTTAGATTTATTTTTACACTTGTTTGCCAATTGCATGTTTTAGGATTTTCAATTTTTAAAATAGGTTGCTACGATGTTGTTTTCGGTTTTCAAAAGATCAACAATGAGTTGTTGGTTTTTAAATATTATGGGCTAAATAAAATGGCCATCAAAACTAATATGATCATAATATGATATTGTTGTATTTGTTTGAACTTTAAAGGATGGCCAACATTTTACTCCAAAATTCAACTCTAATCACTTGGTGTCTTGGTGAGTTGATATGGTGCAAATGTAAATTCTTAATTTCTATTTGTATACTTGTTGTGTTCATTTATATAATTGAGATCTTTGTAATGAATTGAGAAATGGTCACAGGGTTGTATATTTTAATTTTTTGATATGTTATTTGTGAATTGTGATGAATGAATAAGATCTTTACTTTTTGTAAAAAAAGGCTTAAATAGGACAAAAATATGGCCCAAAACATTATTGGAATTCCACTGTGCTTCCGCTAAATCAGCTAAGTATCATAAGCGGAAGCAGAAGCAGAATCGATTTTGGCCATCCGATAGTTAGCGGGCTGGATGTCGGAATGTTAAATTCCGCTTTCGACATGTCTGCTATTCACCCCACCATGTGTCAACACTTGTAGGGACAAGTGTCGACTCTTCTAAACGTAGCTATTACAAGTTTTCTAGAGATATATGTGTCAACACTATTCTTCTATGTGTCGACACATTAGTGGTCTTCTCGAGAGCTTATTGAGCTAGTGTCGACGCCATTCATATACATGTTGACACATTAGTCATTTCTCAGAAACCTTGGCCATCAGTTGACACAATAGTCATTTCTCGAGAACTTAAGAGCTAGTGTCGACACTTATTGACCATGTGTTGACACATCTTTTGAAATTATAGTTTTTAAAGATGGTTTGCATAGCCCATATAAATACCTTTAAGGGCAAAGATCCCACACTTTACTTCTCCCCTCTCAAAAACCCTTGCCATCACTCCTAAACACCCTCAAACTTCCCAAACACCCTCAAACTTCCCAATAACCACCAATCTCCACAATCCACCACAAATTCCCTCATTTCTACTGATAACCACCCAGATATGCACCATTTCTCTCCAGGACGATGTACAACGGTTGTTCAAAGTGAGTCATTCGCCAAACACCCATTGTCAAGAGCTTTAGGGCAAGGAAAAAGGGGAAAATCACTAAGGAACAAGATGGGGCTTCGGAGGTTTAGTTTTTTCGATTAGGGTTGACTAGGAATAGATTTGCTCAAGATTTTCACCATCGAAAGGTAATCTCTGGCCGTTGGTTCCTATTCTCTTGGTTTTCGAAGAATGAGTTTTATTATAAGGCAATGTTTGACTACCAAGGGTGGTTAGATTTCATGGGTTTGAGGTTGGATGCCTACCTATTTTTGGTAAAACAAGGCTTTGCAAATTTTTCGTTCAATGTGACTAAGGATGCCTTTAGTCTAGTCAAAGGGGAAAATTTGGACTTATTTGTGACTTCACTAAATAACCTAGCCTCCGCCCTTAATTTGGGCAAGAAATATTTTGAATTTTATGGTTGGAGTGGGCTGTTTAAAGTTGAGCCCATTCAAATTGTTGGGGTTGTCATGGATGACTCTAATATGATGAAGTGGTTAAGATTGAGGCCAGAGACTTGAATGTGCATAGGAGACTCTTGCATCACATGGTTTGCAATATTATTCTCCCTAGGTGTCACGCCCTATACTCGTACTGACCCCCTAGGCTCAGTTATTGCAATAGTATGCACATAAGACGGGGATTACGGCATGAAATAAATCTTGATGTTAAAAGACTATTTTGGCCTTAGAAAGTTCCAGCGGAAGACTTATGCAAAATATTGGTTAAACATAGAGGTTACAAAATTAATTAGACCCTTAATACTGGTTTTTATGAGATTGAGTTTTTTACAAAATAGATAGCTAATTTAGGAAAAATAGATAATAAAGATAACTCAAACAAACACGAAGTCGTATAAATATATCACGACGACCAAAAATGTCCTTCTCGAGAGCTACAACAAAAAGCTAGTGTTACAAAAGCGTGAGTGCATTATAGTTCCTTGAGCCTATATAACCATGATATATGTATGGAAAAATGTTTCTAAAATACAAACTGGGGAAAAATGATAATAACACTAAGGTAAAACCTAACTAAACTACTCCTCGCTATCGGAAGTAAGGTCCACCACGTCGTGTGAGACCCTGAGTTTTAGGTTTCCTTTAATGTCAATTTATTTTTTAACTTTTTGACTATTTAAGTTTTTGCACTGCCCTGAATTATTGAGAAAAGACATGTATGGCTGACTTGATTTAAAATTATGTCTAAGGTGAGATTTTCCTTTAGCACTTTTTCTTGCATCCTTATTAATAATTTACATGTTATATTTGTTTGCAAATTTTTAATAGTGTTAAATTGCATCATAGGTGTCTATTAAAAAAATAAATGAATAAAGTGAAGGAAAGAGACGTATAGTGGGAGGCACACGTGACCAGAAAAAAAAAACAGCCACATGTTTCACCAATGGCGGATGGCGTTACAAACAAAGTTGGGGGTAGGATGGTCTTTTCCTCCCCAACACTTTGTTTCACGCCATCTTCCGCCCTACCCCCATTTCCTTATTTGGCTCCCTTTGTCACTTACACACTCACGCACACAAACAAGAGAAGAGAAGAAGAAAGCCGAGAGAAAAAAGAAGAAAGAAAAGAAAGAAGAAGAAGATGTAAGTCCTAGATTAAGGCAACCCAAGAGGGGGGGGGAATTGGGTTTCCAAACTTTTTCGCTTTTAACCCCAAAACCGTGTTTGCAAAGTAAAGTCTAATTTAGCACAAGTATATTAAAACAACAAGTAAATAAGTGCTAAATGTAAGGAGTAGGGATAGAGAAGCAAACACGTGATTTTTAGGTGGTTCGGCAAACCAGCCTACATCCACCCCTCAAGCTCCTTCACCGAGCCTTGAGGTTTTTCCACTATCTTCAAATAGCATACACTCTAGCTTCCGGGTGCTAGAGAACCGTACAAGTGTTTTCCGGGCTTAACACTCAAACCCACCCAAGTGGTTTTTCGGGCTCACCACTCACAACCTAACCAAGCTTGAGATATACCCTCTCTAAGCTTCTTCTTTAGTGAACAACCTCACTAAAGGAATCACCTCTTTTGGATATGAAGATTGAAGAATAAACTCTCTCAAAGAGTGGATATGAAATTGGAAATCTCTATCTCTTGATTCACACAAAGACAAGGATATGAAAGTGTGTTTTGTGTGAATGATATGAGAAATATAGAATATGAAGGTTTGGAATATTTCTCAAGTGATCTAAATGATATGTGGTCGTTGTGTATTTATTTTGGACGTTATGAAGGTGTATTTATAGGCCACATATGAAAACTAGCCGTTTATAGCCGTTGGAGTCGTCTGTTAAAACGAGCCGGTCGACTGCTACATGAACCGGTCAACCGCTTCAAGTTACCGTTACTCAACAGTCATATTGTCAGAAGCTCAACGGATCTATTTCAAATCAACCGGTCAACGCTTCACCAGCCGGTCGACCTCCTCAACTTAAGCACATGATCCGGTTCAATTAAAACCACGTTTTTGACCTCTTTGAAACACCCAATTTTAAAGACTTACTTCCCATAAGTATAAGAAAGGTTTGGGAGTTTGATTGGGGTGTTTTAAAACCTTTAAAAAAATATTTTAATCTTTCAAACAAAAGGTAAAACGGTTTATGCACGTTTTGAAAGATATGCAAGTGTGATTCATAATCCTTGTCAAAAGTGAAACTAAGAGTTACAAGGTTTATACCCTAAAGTCTTGAAACTTCACTTTTGAGCTCCTTGCATCTTCTTGATCTTCTTTCTTCAAGTCTTTGGCTCTTTCATCAAAACGTCTTTGTCTTTGAAGATGTCCGTTTTATAAACTTGATCCATTTATTGAAATCATCAAAATCTCGATTGTGCACAAAAGCCAACAGAAGAAAGCGAAGAAGAAGAAGAAGAAGAAGAAGAAGAAGAAGAAAAAAAAGAAGGAAGAAGAAAGAAGAAAAAAAAAGAAAAAGAAAAAAAGAGAGAATTGCTGTGTAAGTGAAAGGAGGGTTCAGCTGCAGTAGGGATAGCTAAGCTGTGTAAGTGAAAGGAGGGTTCAGCTGTAGTAGGGATAACTAAGCCGTGTAAGTGAAAGGAGGGTTCAGCTGCAATAGGGATAACTAAGAGAAGCCAAGGTAAGGTGAATCTAATATTTGGATTCAAAATTTTATAGGAACCGTGAGTTTTGTGTGGGTAATTGTTAGACTTAGTTTCTGTTACTATCCTGTTTTTCTTTGCTTACATGTCAAATTTTCAATGAGTTGGAGATGAAAGGTATTTAGACATGTAAACTATTCTAGAGATGTGAATGAAGGAGGGGAAATTCTGTTCTAAGTTAGTTGGTCGTAGATGGAACCTTATAGCAGAATGCAAATACGGAGAATTCCTAGTTTTGGTGTAAATTGGATGAGGTGACTGCAAGTCGGATTGGGTTATGTGAAGCATGAGATAAATGCAATTTAAAGGAAAGTAGTTGCTGCATGTAGGTGACATAACTAACGTAGAACAAGTTGCAGAAGCCTTAGGTGTGTTAGAGCAATTGTCTATCTTCAGTCTTTAAGTTCTAGGGCCGAACATATATTATAGGTGACTCTTTGGGAAATAGTTTCAGATGAGTTATGGACTATCAATGTGGAAAAATGCTGTAGAAATCTTGTTTTACAAAATCCGAGTTTACTAGTTTGCGTTTCTGTACTTCCTAATGATTTCAGCTACTCTGTTATGTTATAATTTTGATTGCTGAATTGCTGGAAAATAAAACTGTAGTTCTAGCATTGTAAGCCTTACTTGAATGAAGAAAAATGAGTGAAGTTGCGGCATGCATTTGGTTCTAAGAATTGTTGCTGTTGCTGGACAAGAAAAGAGTTGAATTTGTGTCATTTTGTTTAAGTTGTTCTTGAAAGCATGTAATGCTCTCTGTTTTGAGTGACTTATAAACCTTCATATGGAGAGCTGAAAGGTATACATAGAGATATCGGTATTGTTGCTGGAAATTAAATGGAAACATTGATAGAATGCAAGATAGAGTTGGTTTCTGTAGATAATAAAATAGTTATGGCAAGAGCAGAATTGTCATAGCAAGTGTGTTGTTGGAAAATAAGGTGAATTATTATGAAGAGCTAAAGTTGGATTTATTGTTGTTAGAAAAACTATAGCATTTGATAATCTTGATCTATGGTGTTGGAAATCATTAAGAATTATAAGATAGACTTCTTAAAATAGTTGATAGAATTTAGTTTCTGCAGAACACAAAGTTCGAATTAGGAGTAACCTTTGATGCGATTGTTCTTATTCCTTGATCTTGAGAGAATTTTATGTTATGGGCCTATGAAATACAAAGATCGTAAACCATACTTCAGATTATTCTGATAAGGATTGAGCAAGTTATGGACTTTTAAAGTTCAGACGTCAAGCTGTCACCAGCCTTGCACGTCCAGATTTCTTGCTCGTTACAAATAATGTTTTAAGTGATCCTTTTAAGTCAGATTTTCGTGGTCCTGGTCTTGAATTTTAAATTTATCAAAGAGGAACATTTTAAGATAAATTTCATGTGATTTAGAGATGTATTGAATAAGTTATGGTGTTTTGAACGTGGAAGGACGAGCTGGAGGCAGCAGTGTTTGCTCTAGGATTTTTATCTGCTATGAAGTGTTTTTGAAAAATGTAAATTAGTTATGATTTTTATGAGTCTTATCTTCAAGTTTAAGTTTATGAAAGCAGAGAAGTTTGAAAGTAATTTCATATAATTTGGAGCCATGTTTTTGAAGTTATGAATTTTTGAAGCTGGAGACATCGAAGCTGTCGCTTGGATGCCCTCAGCAACTTGCAATTTCGAATAAATCTTTTGAGTGGCAAATAGCTCTAAATTACCTGAAACTTTAATATGTTATAAAATCTAGAGTAAGGATCATTTTGGCATCCAAGTTTAATGGGTTCAGCAACATTAAGATAAAGTTTTACATTGTAGAACCGCTACTGGTTAGTAAAGAAAAATGTGTGAATTACTATGATATGTTTATTTTGAAATAAATGATGATTTGCTGAATCAAGTACATCTCTCAATCATTTAAGTGACAACATTAGTATGACTTATTTGTAGGCAAGGCGCCACCATAAGCTCGAGTGGATAAAGGTAAGTGAAAAAATTATTTTTTCGAAAACTGGAATGATACACAGCATGATTATTTGTCATCGAGCACATCATGAGCATTTGCATTAATTTTCTCAAAAGGAATAAAGGGAAATTTTATGCAAATGAAAATGAGATTTTATGCTATGTTAGGATATGTTATGGGGCTAAATAAGATGGTCGGTACTGTACCTAAGTATGATAGGTGCATCCACTCCGAAGGACGAATGCGAGAAGGATGGATGACTCCTAAGGGCACCCACTCCGAAGGACGAATGCGAGAAGGATGGGTAGCCCTTGAGGTATGTGCAACCACACTGAAGGACAAATGCGAGAAGGTGTGGACCTCTAAGGGTCATGTCTAGCCATTAGGCCTGGGGCCACATCAAGGTTAGCTCAACCAAAGACATGTTCCTAAGGGAAAGGGAACAGTTGCGAAGGGAACGCACAACCCTGACTTTAGGGGTAAATGGAGCTAGAGAAGCAGCCCAAATAAGGAAAAGAACTTTTAAGCAAATTGCATGTACAAGAGTCGCATACATAAACATGCATTTATTTTGGCATATATATACCTGTCATTCATGATCATGTCATGCATATCCCTTACTGAGTCATTCGACTCACAGTATTTTCAATTGTCTCATTCCAGATGATGTTCCAGGTGAGGGAACTCATGAGGAGGATCTGGAACTTGAGGAGGGGGCTGAAGGGTGCCCTCCCTTAATTTGCAATTCATGTAGATCCTAAATTTTTTTTTTGAAAGAGCTGATATGAACCTCTATTATGATGTGGTTATGGTCTGTTCAGGCTACACTATTAAGCAACTTATATTTTGGGACCATGATGTAATTATAACATATTGCTTTAAGTTATTGCCTAAAGATTAGATTTCCAAATGTTTCTCTATGCGTGTTATTTGATATAGTTATACGTTTTTATTTCGCGTATACTTATTTGCATATTCGTACACTTCAGTAGAACGTTTGAGGGTTTGCATGTCAGCTTGCGTATTAGGAGATAAATTTTTTTAGCAATTCATATTCTGAATTAGTCATAGTTGATGTTTTTTTTTTAAAAAAAAAAAATTTCCGTTTCAAGATTTTTATTTAAGTGCGCTGGAGTGTTCGTCATTGAGAATGCTCACGGCTGTCATTAGCCTCGTCGGGCTAGCGTTTGGGGCATGACACGCCATCTCCTGACGTCACCCAACTTGGTTCGACTGGTGGGCCGGTGGTGAAGGATAAGGCACTACTGGTTCTACCGAGGCATCTACCAAACCAAAGTTTACAGGTTCGGGCAAGGGTGGATCCTTGAGATAGCAGTGGGGAGTATGCTTCACCGATATCTCTAAAGAGTCTGAGACCCAAGCTCAGATGTGCAGAACCACTATGTTAGGGTCCAGGTTGATGACTTCCTGTCCCTCAAACAACCTTCTAGTGGAACAAGCTACTATAGTGAAGCGCATTATTAAGAGTAATGCAATTTTTTATGACCGGCAGGTGAAACGTACTCCACAGTAAAGGAGTAATTTTTGGGATCAATCTAGATGAAGAAGACCAATAATGACAATGGCCAGTGGAGAGGGCAAGGAAGAAACCCTGCAGCTAGGGGAAATCAAGGAGTACCATGTGCAACTTGTAAGAGATTCCACCTTGGGGCCGATTCCCATATGGCAAATGGGACTTGCTTTCTTTGTGGATGATCGAATGGTCCCCCTCGCGTTCAACCCCAAGCGCCGATAGAGAATGGCAAAGGAGCTATCAATTGTGGGAAGCAACCACGAAACACTGTTTCGGCCATATTTTTTGCACTAACCACAGAGGAAGAAGAGGCAATAGACAGTGTAGTGTCAAGTACCTTCTTTATGCCTCATGGATCAGTAACTGCTATTTGACTTTGGTGCTACCCATTCATTTATTTCTTATCAATGTGGGTTGTTGAGCGGAGTCAAGGTGGAACACTTAGAGTCTATGTTGGAAGTAGCGACCCCGATAGGGCTATCTAAGGTGTGTGATCAAGTGGTAAAGGGTTTTCCAATGATGATAGGGAAGATGATTATTACTAGACAATCTTGTTCTTATGAGTATGGTAGAGTTTGATATTATTTTGGAAGTGGACTGTTTAACAATGTATCATGCCTTGGTGGATTGTTTTAAAGAGGAGGTAATTTTTTGAATGCTCGGCCGAGAGGATTTTAAGTATAAGAGCTCTCGTATGATATCAGCATTGCGGACGAAGAAATGTCTGCTTGAAGGAGCTCGAAGATTTTTGGTATCTTTGGTTGAAGTAAAGAAGGAAAAGAAGGATCTGGATTCAATCTGATATTGAAGGCACCGTACCAGATGGCTCCGGCGGAGTTGAAAGAATTGAAGGCGCAGTTGCAAGATCTTTTGGAGCGAGGTTATATTAGGCCTAGTGTGTCACCGTGGGGAGCTTCGGTGTTGTTTGTAAAGAAGAAAGAGGAATCTCTCAGAATGTGCATTGATTACAGAGAGTTGAATCAAGTGTTTGTGAAGAATAAGCATCCGCTACCGCGCATAGATGATCTTTTTGATCAATTGAAAGGAGCGGGAGTCTTTTTAAAGATTGATTTGCTGTTTGGATACCACCAACTGAGGATTAAGGCTAAGGCTATTCGTAAGTCAGCATTTCGGACTCAATATGGTTACTTTGAGTTTCTTGTGATGCCTTTTGGGTTGACGAATGCTCCTGCAACCTTTATGGATTTGATGGATAGGGTGTTTCAAAAGTCCCTAGATCGCTTTATGGTGGTTTTTATTGATGATATTATTATTTACGCTTGGAGTCAATTAGACCATGAGGAGCACTTGCATTTGGTATTGCAAAAGTTGTGGATGGAGCAATGGTATTCCAAATTGTCCAAGTGTGACTTTTGTATGGAGCAAGTGTCGTTTCTTGGGCTGATCATATCAATTCAAGGAATCTCGATGGACTCGAGTAAGATTGAAGCAGTTATGAATTGGTCAAGGCCCGTTAATGTGCACTAGATCTAGAGTTTCTTGGGCTTGGCGGGGTATTGTGTTAGCCCAAGGTTGTTTCTTAAATTATTGGTTTTTGATTTTGATGATAACAAAAATTCGAGTTGCTTTGAAGAATTTTAGAACTCGTTATGTCAATCCACCATTTCAAATAAGTGCTTCAAAAGATTGAGGTTATCTCTCTACAAAAAATCCTAAATGTGTTTAAAAGCCAATGCATAAGTTAAAAGGGTCACTTTGATTATTGCAGATGTTTCTAGATGATTTGGAGTGGAAACGATACTTTCAAGTTGTTGAAAAACCTCTCCAACATTGATGGTGTCGACAAATCCAAGGGTAGTGTCGACACATCGCACTGTCACCCAAGAGCATGATTGACAGCGTCGACACATCGCGCTGTCACCCAAGAGCATGTTTGACAGTGTGGACACATGGAAGAATGGTGTCAACACATTGCACTGTCACCTGAGAACATGTATTATAGTGTCGACACATTGAAGATTAGGGTCAACACATTGCACTGGCACCTGAGAGCACATTTCAAGACCAATTTTGTGGTGTCAACACATGCTAACTATGTGTCGACACATGCTGCGATCATGCTGAAAATCCTAAAACAACGACAACACATTATTTTGTTCTAAAATGACTTGGGTACCCTCCAACGGTACAATAAAGTCTCTTGAAGACCTTTCAAGACAAGAGGACTATAAATAGAACAAGATTGAGAGATAAAGACAAGGGCTTGCACATTGTTTATGACCTAGCCTCTTAGAGAAAGAAAGAGCTTTGAATAAGAAAGAAGAACTCACCTCCCAAGAAAGTCGGTGCTTACACCTGCCAAGACTAAAGCTTTCTCATTCGAATCTTGTCTTCTTGCTCAACATTGTGCTTTACACTTGCTCATTTAGCTTAAAGAGTCTTTCTTTATTATACCCATCTTTTATAAAACACTTGAGTGTTGTGAAACACTTGTCCTACTCGTGAGGGTAGAAGAAATCTCTTGGGTTATTGGGATTTGTGAAGAGAGTTGAAGCGTGAGCTCGTAAATGCTTTGTAAAGTTACTTAGCACCTACGAAGCTAAGGTGTATTTGCTATTGGAGAATAGTGAAGAAAGCCCAAGGAAGTCAATATCTTGGGGGTGGACGTAGGAAAGCATTAGCCGAACCACCTAAAAATATCGGTGTAATTTCTCTAATCTTTGCTCTCCTTTATTTGAATTACATTTGTGTTTGTGGTGTACTATTCTCTATTAATTATTTATCTTGACTTACTATCGAAAAAATTTTAATTTTTATTAAAACCCAATTCACCCCCCCTTTTGGGTTGTCACCTAGACTCACAGTTTGTGCAAGGGTTCTCAAAGTTGGCTATTCCTTTAATTAGCTTTGTCGAGAAAAGATGTGAAGTATGAATGAAAAAAGGTTAGTAATGGTGCCAGTGTTAGCATTGCCATCGAAGACGAAAGATTTTGTAATTTTTAGTGATGCATCCTGTAAAGGTCTCGAGTGCATGTTGATGCAAGGAAACAAGGTAATTGCTTATGCATCACGGTAATTGAAGAGCCACAAAGTAAATTACCCCACCCATGATTTGGAACTGGCAACAGTGATTTTTGCCCTGAAGATTTAGAGACATTACCTTTATAGGGCAAGGTGTGAAATATTCACGGACCATAAGAGCTTGAAGTATTTTTTCACTCAGAATGAGCTAAATATGAGACAAAGAAGGTGGTTGGAGCTAATTGAGGACTATGATTGTTCCATTAACTATCATGCCTGGAAGGCTAATGTGGTTGCCAACGCCGTAAGTAGAAAAACGGTGAGGAAGGAAATCAAGGAAGATATGGAGAGAAATGATATTAAGTTCCCGCTGAAAGGCGGAACGGCTTGATTAGCATCTTTGATAATTCAGCCCACCCTGGTTGATAGGATCAATGAAGGTCAGCAATAAGACCGTTTGTGAAAAAGATAGTGGTAGAACTAGAAAAGGGTCCCATGGATGGTTTTACAATTTTCAAGGACGAAATTTTTTATTTTCAGAACCAGTTAGTAGTTCCTAGTGATGAGGAGATCAGCATTGCTATTTTAAAAGAGACGCACTGATCGATGTTTGCCATTCACCTGGGAGATACTAAGATGTGCCAAGACATCAAGCGTAAATTCTGGTGGAATAGAATGAAGAAGAAAATGGTCGAGTTTATAAGTCGGTGTTTGGTATGATAGCTAGTGAAAGCAGAGCATTGAAGCCCCCAGGATTGTTGCAACCTTTGGAAATACCTGTGTGGAAATGGGATGAGATAGCAATGGAATTAGTGAAGGGATTATCGAGGGCACCTACGGGACAAGATGCTATCTCGATTGTTGTGGATTGGTTAATGAAGTCAGCACACTTTATCCCGATAAAGGTGATTTGTTTGGCATAGAAAATGGTTGAATTGTATATTTATGAGATAGTCCGATTGCACGGGATTCCAAGCTCTATAGTCTTGGATCGAGATATGTAATAGCCCGGATTGTGAAGACCTCAAGCGTTGTCTTATAGTAATGGACAGCTATTAAACTGAGGTTACGGCCATGGGACGATCGACAAAGCAACATGATACTAAGAAATAAACATCATCAAGACCCTTTATTCTAACCTTTATATCACAAAAGAGTATTAATTCTGCTTTCTCTGTACGTCTACAAAACATGGCAAAATAACTACTAAATTTAGTACAATCTACGTAGGTCTCTATCTTATTCTCTTCTACAGTTCCCCTTCATCATCGCTAGAAAATATAATCAGGACGCTCTCAACGATGTTGTCTAGGTTCTCAGTGACCCAGACCCAACTACCAGCTTAGTATCATGACCTCATGAGTACATACTGAACATCTGCAAAAAGAATTTAATAAACAATGGTGAGTCCAAATGACTTAGTAAAAGCTAGTGGTTAGACAAACAACAGATACAAGAATAAGATATTGAAGAAAACCTGTTCATCAATAAAATCTCAAAACAGAAGAAGAAAGTAAATGAAAAGACTCAATTCTTTAAAATATGATCTTTTCAATTCTCAATAACCACTACTCTCATTCCCAGAGTGAATCACTGGGCCAAAGTGACGGGTTACATGTAACCTCTGTATCTTTGCAGCAGTACTTCCAGAGTACAATACGATCTTAAACTCCCAAAGTGAGCTATCTTAACAAAGGATCTTTCCACGTACGATGGAGAGGCTTGGATGCCACAACAAGTGGAACACATCCTCTAGTGCACAGTACTGTCATGTCTTCACAGTATGTAGTAAGTATGCATGTCTCATGTCAATGCCCATACATATCATTCATGCTATGCAACACCTTCACCAGTTAGTCAAATAACTGCGGATACTTGTCACGCATGTCTGTCTCTAACTCCCATGATGCTTCAATCATATAATGACTCTGCCATAACACCTTTACTAAAGCAATCCTCCTGTTACGCAGCTTTTGTTCTATCTAATATTGCCACAGGTTGCTCCTGATAGGTTAAATTCTATTCTATTTGCAAGGGCATATAATCTATTACCGGAGAAGGATCCAGACCATATTTCCTCAGCATGGAGATATGAAAAGTATCATGTACTCCTTTCTAATTCTAGGGAAAGTCTAATTGATAAGCTGCCATGCCTACCTTTCGTAAAATCTCAAATGGTCCAACATGTCAGGGACTCAACTTCCCCTTTTTTTTTCAAATCTCGTAACTCCATTCATATGAATCACCTTCAAGAATACATTATCCTTTTCTTCAAATTCTAACAATCGTCTATGATTGTCAGTATAACTTTCTGTCCACTTTGAGCTACCTTTAACCTTTCTTTGATCAGTTCTATCTTTTCACAAGTCTTTTGTACGATTTCAGATCCTGTCATCTATCATACAATCTCCATAATTCTTCTAAATCTCCAATGAACCATTACAACATAATTGATCTAAAAACTCCCCAAAAAAACCTATTTATTAAATCCATAAAAGGTTTCTAATGCAATAATCAATCCTAATGGCATCAATAAGGATTCTTAATATCAATATCTAGTGTAGAAGACCTTCTTAGACGTGTTTCTTTCCTAACTCCGAAGATCACACCCTCCAATAAATTCCATGATTCCTTGCTCATGCACTATTTTATCTTTCAGGAACCTCAACGACGAGTACAGATCAAATCTATCATAGCCTAATCAAACCTACTAATCAAACCTATCATAGCTTAATCAAACCTCAATGATACCACGAATCAAATCTACATAGCTTAATTTGTAATAGCCTAGACAGCGAAGACCTCAAGCGTTGTCTTATAGTAATGGACACAACTATTAAACTGAGGTTACGGCCTATGGGAGATCGACAAAGCAACAAGATACTAAGCAAAACACAAGGACCTTTTATTAATACGAGGTATTACAAAAGAGGACCCACTTTCTATAATGTACATACTAAAGAAAACTCAGCGAAAACTAAGAAAAACATAAACCGAAGATCTCTAACCTTCGTCGTCAGTGTTATCCAAGTCGAGATGTTGACATAATTATCAGAGTGTGGAGTGATCCACCTATGTCCTCGTCCCACATCTAGGTCATGTGTGACATAAACTCGAAAGTCAGCTCCAAAGTGATAAAGCCATGTTGAATGGCTTTGGTGAACTCACCTAAATAAACTCAGACATCTGCTAAAGAAATATTTAACAAACAACGGTGAGTCCAAATGACTCAGTAAAGCCAGCGGTTAGTAAACAAAATAGCAGATAGAATAAAAAATATTGAAGAAACTCGTTCAATAATAAAATCTCAACAGAAGAAGAAAGTAAATGAAAAGACTCAGTTTTCTCAAAAATGATCTTTTCCTTTTTCCATTCTCAATCACCACTACTCTTACTCCCAGAGTGAATCACTTGGCCAGAGTGACGGGTTACAAGTAACCTTCTGTATCTTTGCAGCAGTACTCCTAGAGTACAATACGGCCTCAAACTCCAAAGTGAGTTAACCTAACAAAGGATCTTTTCGGGTACGACGGAGAGGCCATAATGTCACAACAAGTGAACACATCCTCTTGTGCACAGTACTGTCACGTCTTCACAGTATTACGTTAAGTATGCATGTCTCATGTCAACGCCCATACATATCATTCATGATATGCAACACCTTAACCATACTTGAACATCACAATATTCCTTTCCAACGTACAAGTTAAGTATGCATGTCTCATATCAACGCCCATACATCTCATTTATGATATGCAAGACCTTAACTCGTTTCCATCATCACAACATTATAAAACATTTCTCAAAGGAAAGTGTTGTGAAGAAAAACAACACTTTGATTTCTCGGTTAAAAACCAGCTTAATCACCACGTAGAAAATACTAATTTTGACATGAAAAGTATTGAAATCAAAAGGAAAGAAATATGTTCAAGCTTTGAAAAAAACTTTTGGAAGAAATTTTGAAAAGAAATGGATCAAAGTTGAAAAACAACTTGAAAACGAATCGAACTTTGAAAATGATACTTTTTTGAAAGGACGAGCTTGTTCTTCATCAAGAACACGAAGAACATCAAGAACAATAGGAAGAATAGAAAAACACTAATAACATCAAGAGATGCTAGAATAAAAGACAAGAGATTCACAATAATCATCTTGAAAACTTGAATTAAAATCAAAGATAACCAACTAAACTTTACCTCTAAGCGTGCTTGATCTTTGCTAAACTTCTCTTAATCGATTTCCTTCCTTCTTGCTTCTACTTCACTTCACTACTAATCTCAAGCTTAAACTCACAATTTAGGATGAGATGGTGTAAGTTTAAATGGCCGGCCACCCCCTATTTATAGGCAAGCTTGGTTCGTCACATCGCGACACGTGTCTAGGCTAGTTCGGTGACTCAAAATGCTACATCGACCGTGCGACGATAGCCAACCACCCTAAGCAGCTGCTGAGCATACCTATGGCCTTAAATTCACTATAGCTTATGTGAGTTGCCGCCTAGTTCCACCGGTGGTCAACACCTCGAGCTACCTAGGTCCTAGCCTTTTTGGTCATGCTTTTTGCATCGATTTGTCGTGCTGCTATCTAGCCCTCACATGTGTCACTCTCTAGGGCAGCCGAAATTTTTCTTTCTAATGGCTAAGTCTTGCTAATCGTTTCACTAATCTTTCAATAATCGCAAATCAACCTAATTGCTCCAGAGAAATTGACCTACTTGCCTCCGAAAAATAAAAAGTCTCTAAATTTGAACCATAAATGTCCTACTTGCCTAAAAAATTAAATTGATCCAATACGAGCTCCTCAACATTCTGAATAATAACCTAGTTGCACGCAAACTCCAAATCTCACTTAATCATGTCCTAATCAGGGTTTCGAGATAAAAACGGCCTACTAGCTTGCAAAATTAAATTGATCCAATGCGTACTCCTTAATGTCTTGTACAATAACTCAATTGCATATGAACTCCAATTCTTACTAAATCATGTCCTAATCAAGGTTTCGAACTCAGTATCTCAAGTACTAAATACTCTCTCTTAGTTGCTAAATATCCCCTAATCTCACTACTAATCATAAACAAGAGAGCGTAAACAATATGCATGTGATGTTTGAAAGCTCGGGGTATGAAATATTCCCCTACTTAGAAATTATTCCGTCCTTGGAATTGAAACATAATACAAGAGACATACCAGTTAGTAAAACAAGTGAGAATACTTGTCACACATGTCCGCCTCTAACTCCCATGAAGCTTCAGTGATATCGTGACTGATATGTATTGTTATAAGAAAATTCCACCAGTGGTAAATATTGAATCCAAGACTTTTTGAATTCTAAAACACAAGCTCTCAACATATCCTCTAAATTTGAATGACTCTTTCTGATTAACCATCAATTTGAGGATGAAATGTAGTACTAAACCTCAACTATAACCTAATGCTTTTTGGAATCCATTCCAAATTCTCAGGTAAATCTTGTATCCTAATCAGATACTATAGAACTAGGTATTCCATGAAGTCGTACAATTTTCTTAATGTATAACTCATTCAACTTCTTAGAAGAATAACTAACCTTAATAGGAATGAAATGAGCTGATTTTGTCAAACAATCTATGACAACCCAGATATCATCTTGTCCAGTCAATGCTCTTGGTAACCTAACTACAAAATCCATAGCAATCTCATCCCATTTCCACAGTGGGATTTGTAAGGGTTGTAACAATCCTGTAGGTTTCTGATGTTCAGCTTTCATTTGTTGCAAATCAAATATTTACTAACAAACTCTGCTATCTCCTTTTTCATCCCAGGTCACCAAAACTTAGCTTTTAAATCTTGGTACATCCTTGTGGAACCTGGATGCATGGAATACTTTGACTTATGAGCTTCCTGTAGTATTAGTTCCTTAATCTCCTTGTTGTCTGGAACCACTATCCTATATCTAAAGTATGCCAATCCATCATTCCTAATCACTAACTCTGATTTTGAATCCACAAGTTCTTTCACTATTGGATCTTGAGTCTGTCCATCCTTAATCCGATCCTATAATGAAGATTGAATTGTCAATGCATTCAATTGTGTCACTTCCTCATCCAAAAGTAGTTCAATCTCATTCCTTTCTATATCCTTTTCCAATTCAGGAGACAACTTTTGACTCTTTTCTTTTCCTTCCTCAAACTTCCTACTCAAGGCATCTGCCACAACATTTGCCTTTCGTGGATGATAATTGATGGTGCAATCATAGTCCTTGATTAACTCCAACCATCTTCTCTGTCTCATATTCAACTCCTTCTGAGTAAATAAATATTTCAAACTCTTATGATCTGTACAGATTTCACACTTTACTCCATACAAATAATGTCTCCAAAGTTTCAATGTAAACACTACAGCTGCTAATTCTAAATCATACGTGGGGTAATTTTGCTCGTGAGACTTAAGCTGTCGTGATGAACACGCAATAATTTTTCCTTCCTACATCAATACCTCTCCTAAACCTGTCCTTGGGGCATCAGTATAAATAACATAGACTTCTGATTCCTTAGGTAAAGCTAAAATAGGTGCAGTAATCAGTCTGCTTTTCAACTCCTGAAAACTTTGCTCACATTCCTCCAACCATATAAATTTAGCATTCTTCTTTGTCAATGCTGTCAGAGGTGATGCCAATCATGAGAATCCTTCTTCAAATCTACGATAATATCCAGTAAATCCAAGAAAACTTCTAATATCATTAACTGTCACGCCCCAAACGCTAACTCGAAGAGGCTAGTGATAGCCACGAGCATCCCCAACAAGGAATACTCAAGCGAACTTACTAAATTCTTGCAGCGGAAAAACCCCCCCTTTTTTTTTTATCGACTAATGCGCGTAATGAAACATTAGAACCTGCTCCTCAAACGATAACTTGAAGTAATTACAACACAGTCTCAAAATATCAATTGGTTAAAAACCCTAAACTTTACTGGGCCGAATAACCCATGACCACCACACATCGGAGGCTCATGTCGGCTCTTTCAAAAATTATATCTAAACCTTTACTGAAATAACAAAAAGGGAAGAGGACGTCCTCGTCAGCCCCTCTCCTAGGTTTTAAGGTCCTTTTTTAGGTTTCCTCACCTGAAATATTGTCTGGAATGATACAATTTAAAAACTGTGAGTCGAATGACTCAGTAAGGGATCATATGCAATAAATAGTGCATGTCTCGCATGTTCATGGATATCAATGTACATGAATGTCAAATGAAATGCTTGCATATGCATGAGACAACGTACTTGATCTTAAAAGAAACATGCAATTGATCTTGAAAATAATTCTTTCTTGATTGGGCAACTTATCTCGCTCCATTTACCCCTGAAGTCAGGGTTGTGCGTTCCCTTCGGAACTATTCCCTTTTCCCTTGGGAATACGTCATTTGGTTGAGCTAGTCCTCGACGTGGCCCCAGGCCTAATGACTAGACTCAACCCTTAGAGGTTCACACCTTCTTGCAAGCATCCTTCAGTGTGATTGCACATACCTCAAGAGCTACCCATCCTTCTCGCATTCGTCCTTCGGAGTGGGTGCCCTTAGGAGTCATCCATCCTTCTCGCATTCGTCCTTCGGAGTGGATGCACCTATCTTAATGGTACGGTACCGACCAACCTCAGCCCCTTAACTTAACTTGTCATACAGTACTTCTCATACTTTCATTTGCACAAAACTTTCTTCTTTAAGAAATCATGCAAATGCTTATGTCGTGTAATGCTTGATAATGAGAAATAAATGCTTCTCATGTTTCATTCCAGTTTTTGGAAAAACGTAAGTTTCCACTTACCTTCGTCCACTTGAGCGAATGGCAGCACCTTGCCTACAATTGATTCATACTAATGTCATTTATAGGTTTACTAGATGTAGAGAATAGTCATTCAATTAAATTCAGCACATCATACAAAATCGCCCATATTTCTTGATTTCCCAATGGTGATCTTACAATGCAAAGTATTCTCTTAAGAATGCCGAAGCCATAAGAATTGGGTTCTAAACTGATCCTTACACTAATTTTTATAACATATGAAAGTTCTAAGTAATTTGGAGCTCATTTGCCATTCAAAACATTTACCCGAAAATACAAGCTGCGGAGGACGTCCAAGCGGGCAGCCCCGACGTCTCCAACTTAAAAATTCATAACTTCATAGACATGGCTCAAATAACATGAAATTTATTTTGAACTATTCAGCTTTCATAGGTCAAGATTGGAGGTAAAATTCACAACAGCAGAATTTGCTATACATTTTTACAAACACTTCATATTAGGCGAAAATCCTACAACAACACTGTTGCTGTTTCCAGCTCGGCCTTCCATTTTCAAAATACCACAACTCATTCATTACACCTCTAATTCACACGAAATTTACCTTAAAATGTTCTTCTTTCATAAACTTAAAATTCAAGACCAAACTCGTAAAATTTGGACTTAAACTGATCACTCAAAAGGTATTCGAAATGAGCTAACATTCCGGACGTACAAGGCTGCTGGCAGCTTGACGTCCGGGCCTTGAACAACGCATATCTCACCCAATACTTATCGGAATCACCCAAGGTATGGCTTAAAATCTTCCTATTTCCTAGGCCTACAATCTAGGATCCTCTTAAGATCAAAGGATAAGCACAATTGCATCAGAATACACTCCTAGTTCGAGCCTTGAAATCTGCAGAAGTACATTTCAGCAACTTGTTTTCAGCAACTAGTCTAACAAGCATTCTCTATAATTCTCAATGATCTTCAACATAACAGGCCATGCTTATGAATGCTATGGGTTTTCCAATCAACCATAATAGGTCATAATAGAATGGGTATCCTCTATAGATGCAAATCAGCAACAAGGAAGTTTTCCTTTTCCTGCAAGTTTCCTCCCTTTTTATCATAACCTTCTTCATGCAGCAACTTCACCCATGATTCTAGATTTAAAACCTCAGCTTTGTTTCCAGCAACTTAGCAATTAAATTTAAACTTAACACAGAAATTAAAACCACACTTGCAACACTACAACCCAACAGATCCGGCCATGCATACACAAACAGATTTCAGTCCTCTTTTAGGCTTTTTATCATACACTTAGGGTGCATCAATGTTGCCCTAGAACATTTCTCAGATCTAACCATATCTCCCCATGATTTCTTACAAGATCTACACTACTCTTAGAGCAAACAACATGTAGATAAGGAGAAAACAACCTAGCACACAACAAGCTATCATCCAAGAAAAATGTGAAAGAAATGAGATAGTGGGTATTTCGGCCAGCAGAGATTTTTTTTTTTCATAGCAAGGGCCGAACTTACCTTTCTTTCTTCTCTTTCTCCTTCTTCTTCTTCCTCTCCTTTTTTTTTCTTTTCTTCTTCTTCTTCTTCTTCTTCTCTTCGGTTGTGTGAGTGAGTTAGGGCAAAAGAGTGTTAGGGCAATGGGAATGTGAAGTGTGCGGCAAGGGGGGGGGGGGGGGGGAAGAGCTGCCCTCCCCTTTCTTTCCCTCCTTCACGTGACTTCCCTCCCTTTTTCCCCATTTTTTTTTTTTCTTTCATTATTTTTCTGCCACTTCATAAAATTAACCCTAACATGCCTTTCACACATTTTTCAAGAGTCAAAGTCCCTAATTCAATTTCTTCCAAATATTGCAAACTTAGAGATATATTCCAACAATTAAAATGATTAGTTTAATTAATCCCAAATACTCAAATTTAATACTATTAAAAATTGCAAACGATATAACATTTAAATCATAGCTAAAGATGCATAAAAATGCTAGGGGAAAATTCCACCTAGACAAAATCTTAGATTAATTTACCCATACATGCCTTTCTCAATAATTAGAGTAATACACACTTAAGGAGTCATAATTTTTTTACAATGATAGAAATAAGGTCGGGGTCTCACATCCTCCCCTCCTTACAAAAATTCCGTCCTCGGAATTCGGTCTTTCTTACCAGAAATTTTGTCCCGGTGGTGGAGGTCTAGGACCATATGGGTGCGGGCGAGCGTTCGAACTGGCCCCACTACTGACCTCGCCATGGTAGACGTGGTCTGGGGAGTTACTACCTGCCCAAGAGTGGGACATGGATTCGTAGCTCCGACCTGTGGTACTGGGGTCATGGATTACATTACCTGAAGGTTCATGGTATTTAGGGACAAAGTCCACTTCCTGTGATGAGTTCTCAGGAGAATCATAGAGGATACTAGGTCCTCTACCCAATACTCTTCTAATGCCTTCCCAAGTATCTTCTCTCCATGATGAACTCTTTTCATTGCATTCATTCCCCACTATCTTAGGCGAAGGGTCCTCCTCCATTGGATCCTCTTTTGGATCCTCTTCCGGATCCTCTCCGAGCTCACTCTCATTCTCCCAACTGGGCTCTGCTTTCTATCTATTTGTCTAATGACTCCAACTGGACTTCCTGTGACTCAGAGGAGTCGGTCCACCACACACTATGCCTCTCCTGGAAGGACCGGGCTGGTCATTCCTTTGAGGGGGCGGGGGCTCCTGAGTCCCCTCCCTAACCTCCGGCAACTGCGGTTGCTGAGGCGGTATTGAGTTAAGAGGTCTAGGATTCACACGAACAGACTGCGATACTCCCGTGCGGTCATTCTTCTACGGGGGAGAGTGTGGGGAAGAGACGGATTGAGAGCGCGGGGGTCGGCGACTTGATGACATCTGCTAACAAGGTAAAATAATTAGTTCAAAATCATAATTTAATCATGAGCATTTATACATCTATGCTATACACAACCATAGAGTTCATATATACTCTTATTCGAGCATCTAGCCGTATAACAAAAGGCGCAATCAAAGAAGGAAAACAAGGATCACGTAAGTTACGAAAAATTTCTATCACAAAACCAAAAGTCGATAGAACATTATCCTTCTTAACTTTGTTCTTCCCGCAAGTGTGGGTATTTCGAGTACATTTCACTTTCTAACTCCCATGAAGCCTCTTCTACTCCGTGGTTTTTCCACAAAATCTTAACAAGCGGTATGGTTTTAGTCCTTAGTTGTTGTTCCTTCCTATCCAAAACCCGTATAGGTTCTTCTACATATGTAAGGTTTTCTCTAACCTGCAAGGGCTCATAATCCAGGACATGGGTAGGGTCAGGTACATACTTCCTTAGGAGCGATACATGAAACACGTTGTGGACTCCCTCTAAGCAAGGGGGTAGGGCCAACCTGTACGCCACGGGTCCAATTCTGTCTAAGATCTCAAAGGGTCCTATGAATCTGGGTTGGAGCTTTCCTTTCTTCCCAAACCGCGCTATACCCTTTTTCGGGGAAATCTTCAAAAATACTTTGCTCCCAGCTTCAAATTCAAGCTCTCTTCTCCGATTATCCGCGTAACTCTTCTGTCGGCTTTGGGCTGTCACGAGTCTATCCTTGATTATTTGAATCTTTTCCCTCGTCTCTAAGACTATTTTGGCCCCAACAGTCTTCTTTCTCCTACCTCGTCCCAGTATAATGGTGATCTGCACCTCCGCCCATACAATGCTTCGTATGGCGCCATACCGATGCTCGCCTGAAAACTGTTATTGTACGCAAATTCTGCTAAAGGCAAGTATTGAGCCCAACTTCCTTTAAAATCCATGACGCAAGCCCTGAGCATATCTTCCAGAATCTGTATAGTCCGCTCTGATTGCCCGTCCGTCTGTGGTGGAAGGCGGTACTAAAATTCAACCGAGTACCCAACGATTCCTGCAATTGTTTCCAGAATCTCGAAGTGAATCTCGGATCCCTATCCGACACTATACTCTTGGGCACTCCATGGAGCCTAATAATCTCCTGAAGATAAATCTCAGCTAACTTTTCCGGGGTATACTTCACCTTAATGGGTAAGAAGTGTGCCGACTTAGTTAATCGGTCCACAATCACCCATATAGCGTCATAGCTTGCAGTAGTTCGAGGCAACCCTACTACAAAGTCCATGGCTATCCCTTCCCACTTCCATTCAGGGATCTCTAGAGGCTTTAATGTCCCTGCCGGCCTCTGGTGCTCTGCCTTCACCTTCTGACAAGTCAAACATCGAGCAACATACTCGGCTATCTCCCGCTTCATATTAGGCCACCAAAAGGCCTCCTTAATATCTCGATACATCTTCGTGCCTCCTGGGTGAATAGTATAAGGTGTAGTGTGAGCCTCTGCTAGGATCAAATCCTTGATTCCTCCTGTCCCTGGCACACAAACTCTGCCACGGTAACGTAACAACCCATCCTTATCCCCAAAGTCAGGGTCTTCCTTTTTCCCAATCCTCTCTCTGATCCCTTCAATCACCTTATCATTCTTCTGGGCTTCGCGAATCCGCTCCTCTAGCGTAGGTTGCAACGAGAGCCCTGCTATTGAGACAAACTGATCGGCAATGATAAGCACGATCTCTGCTCTTTCCAAATCTCTCATGATTCCTTCGGGCACCACCTTCATTGAACTCGTCTCTGCCGACTTCCTACTTAGTGCGTCGGCCACCACATTGGCCTTTCCGGGGTGGTAGCTAATTGTGCAATCATAATCTTTAATCAGCTCCATCGCCGTTGCCTCATGTTCAGCTCTTTCTGGGTGTTAAAATACTTGAGGCTCTTATGATCGGTGAATATCTCACATTTAACCCCATACAAGTAATGTCTCCATATTTTCAACGCATAGACTACTGCAGCTAGCTCTAAGTCATGCGTGGGGTAATTCATCTCATGAGGCCTCAACTGTCTAGATGCATAAGCTATGACCCTTTTGTCTTGCATCAAAACACAACCTAAACCTTGCTTTGAGGCATCGCTGTAGATTTCATACTCCCCATGTTCCGAGGGTAGTGCTAACACTGGAGCAGTAATTAAGTTGGCCTTCAATTCTTGGAAACTCCGCTCACACTCATCCGTCCATTCAAATTTGACATTCTTCCTTGTCAACGAAGTCAAAGGCATGGCTAACTTGGAGAATCCCTCAATAAATCTCCGATAGTACCCTGCTAACCCCAGAAAACTCCTTATTTCCTTCACGTTTGTAGGCCTTGGCCACTTGGATACAGCATCTACCTTCCCGGGATCCACAGCAATCCCTTCACCGGACACCACGTGCCCCAAAAATCGGACTTGTTCCAACCAAAATTCACACTTGGAGAATTTGGCAAACAACTTCTTCTCCCTAAGAATCTGTAGAACAGTCCTTAGATGCTTCTCGTGCTCTTCCTTGTTTCGAGAGTAAATCAGTATGTCATCAATAAAAACAACTACAAACTTGTCTAGGAATTCCCGAAACACCCTATTCATTAAATCCATAAATGCGGCCGGAGCATTGGTTAGTCCAAAAGGCATCACCACGAATTCATAGTGACCATATCGCGTTCGAAATGCCGTTTTCGGTATATCTCCCTCCTTCACCTTCAATTGGTGATATCCCGATCTCAGGTCAATCTTCGAGAATGCCTGTGCCCCCTGCAATTGATCAAATAGATCATCAATGCGAGGTAACGGGTATCTGTTCTTGATAGTCACCTTATTCAACTCCCGATAATCGATGCACATCCTGAGGCTTCCATCTTTCTTCTTAACGAACAAAATCGGTGCTCCCCAAGGCGACACACTCGGCCGAATGAACCCTTTCTCCAATAATTCCTCCAGTTGAATCTTCAATTCCTTCAGCTCTGCTGGTGCCATCCTATACGGTGCTTTAGAAATTGGAGCTGTCCCTGGTTCCAACTCGATGCCGAACTCCACTTCTCTATCTGGGGGTAAACCAGGTAATTCTTCTGGAAATACGTCGGGAAATTCGTTCACTACCGGGGTTTGCTCTACCATAGCAGTCTCCCTCTGTATATCATTCGCCCAAACCAAAAATCCCTCATGTCCTCCTTGCAACAATTTCTTGGCTTGTATGGCCGAAATAATCGCCGGTCTTCGCTCCACCTTTCTCATACCTACAAAACAACAATCCGGTCTCCCCTCCTTTTGGAACACGACCTTCTTCTCATAACACTTTATACTAGCACCGTGCGTTGCCAACCAATCCATGCCTAAAATAACGTCGAATCCCCCCATCTCCATTACTATCAGATTAGCCACATTACTTGCCCCTCAACTTCTATTGGACAATTCTTCACTACTCGATCACAATTGATCCTCCCACCAGTAGGTGTCGACACTACTACATGACATTCTAGCGGTTCGTGTTTTATATCTCTTGCCTTACAGTATGCTGATGCAATGAATGAATGCGTGGCCCCTGAATCAAATAGAACAAGGGCTTCTCCCTGAGGCAAGGGCAACTTACCTGCCACCACTCTGGTTTGATTCTCCGCATCCTTCGGGGTAAGAGCGTACATCCTTGCTTGAACTGGACCACCTGGCCTTCTTGAATTATTTTGTTGGGAGGGTCGAGGTGCTTGGGTTGAGTTACCAGTTACCCTATTTTGTTGAGAGGGTTGCGGTGCTTGAATTGAATTACCAGTCACCCTACAATCTCTTGCAATGTGACCTGGTTTCCCACACTGAAAGCACACTCCCTGCCGGCATTCCCCTGGATGTTTCTTGCCACATTTATTACATATTGGGAATTGGTTTCCTCCGGGAATCTGGGCTCCACCATGCCCTCGATTCGGTCCCTGAGATGAACCCTGCTTACTCTTCTTCCAGGGCACCTGAGATGTGACCTGCTTGGGAGGAGCCTTCCTCTTTTGCTGGTCGTAATATGCCGCTGTCCTCTGTAGCCCTCTCTCCACAATCACTGCCCGTTCTATCACTTCTGCCAGAGTCTTCAAATTGTGGGCCATCACCCTGTCATAGATTCGGGGATGGAGTCCCTCCTCAAACTTCCTAGCTTTCCTCTCCTCGTCTGGCACTAGATACGGAGCAAACCTTACCAACTCCATAAATCGACCAGAATATTGATCAACGGTCATTGCCCCCTGAGTCAAGGTGGCAAACTCTCTCGCTTTTGCTTCCCGAGTTGTCCTTGGAAAATAGCGATCCAAGAATTCTTGTTGAAACCTCTCCCAAGGTATGGGCTGTTGCCCCAACTCTTGGCTCAGTAGTAGCTTCTTAGATAGCCACCACCTCTTAGCATCTCCCTGTAGCTTAAAAGTGGCAAAGTTCAGTCTCTGGGCGTCTGTACACCCCATGACTTCTAGCAACTCCTTTATCTCTAGAAGCCAGTTCTCTGCCAGAACGGCATCTCCCTTGCCATTGTACACCGGCGGGTGTTGGCGGTTAAACTGGTCAAAGGTGCATCCTTCAGGGCGACCTCTTGCCCCATCTCCATTAGCTCCTTGTTGCACCTGCTCAGCAACAAGCTGAGCCATATGCCTCAAAACGTCATCAGTAGTGACACCCGGTTCTTCGTATCCCTCATTCGTGTTTTGATTCCTGGGTTGTCTTCTAGGTGGCATCCTGCACTAATACGTCATTACTCCATAAATATTCTAACGATTAATTGAGGTGCACGAATTTCTAGCATACTCGAAATCCAAAAGACGAGTAGCAAGTCCTAAGTTCACTAAACTTTCCGCTCTGATACCACTTAACTGTCACGCCCCAAACGCTAACTCGAAGAGGCTAGTGACAGCCGCGAGCATCCCCAACAAGGAATACTCAAGCGAACTTACTAAATTCTTGCAGCGGAAAAACCCTTTTTTTTTTTTATCGACTAATGCGCGTAATGAAACATTAGAACCTGCTCCTCAAACGATAACTTGAAGTAATTACAACACAGTCTCAAAATATCAATTGGTTAAAAACCCTAAACTTTACTGGGCCGAATAACCCATGACCACCACACATCGGAGGCTCATGTCGGCTCTTTCAAAAATTATATCTAAACCTTTACTGAAATAACAAAAAGGGAAGAGGACGTCCTCGTCAGCCCCTCTCCTAGGTTTTAAGGTCCTCTTCTTAGGTTTCCTCACCTGAAATATTGTCTGGAATGATACAATTTAAAAACTGTGAGTCGAATGACTCAGTAAGGGATCATATGCAATAAATAGTGCATGTCTCGCATGTTCATGGATATCAATGTACATGAATGTCAAATGAAATGCTTGCATATGCATGAGACAACGTACTTGATCTTAAAAGAAACATGCAATTGATCTTGAAAATAATTCTTTCTTGATTGGGCAACTTATCTCGCTCCATTTACCCCTGAAGTCAGGGTTGTGCGTTCCCTTCGGAACTATTCCCTTTTCCCTTGGGAATACGTCATTTGGTTGAGCTAGTCCTCGACGTGGCCCCAGGCCTAATGACTAGACTCAACCCTTAGAGGTTCACACCTTCTTGCAAGCATCCTTCAGTGTGATTGCACATACCTCAAGAGCTACCCATCCTTCTCGCATTCGTCCTTCGGAGTGGATGCACCTATCTTAATGGTACGGTACCGACCAACCTCAGCCCCTTAACTTAACTTGTCATACAGTACTTCTCATACTTTCATTTGCACAAAACTTTCTTCTTTAAGAAATCATGCAAATGCTTATGTCGTGTAATGCTTGATAATGAGAAATCGTAAATGCTTCTCATGCTTTCATTCCAGTTTTCGGAAAAACATAAGTTTCCACTTACCTTCGTCCACTTGAGCGAATGGCAGCACCTTGCCTACAATTGATTCATACTAATGTCATTTATAGGTTTACTAGATGTAGAGAATAGTCATTCAATTAAATTCAGCACATCATACAAAATCGCCCATATTTCTTGATTTCCCAATGGTGATCTTACAATGCAAAGTATTCTCTTAAGAATGCCGAAGCCATAAGAATTGGTTCTAAACTGATCCTTACACTAATTTTTATAACATATGAAAATTCTAAGTAATTTGGAGCTCATTTGCCATTCAAAACATTTACCCGAAAATACAAGCTGCGGAGGACGTCCAAGCGGGCAGCCCCGACGTCTCCAACTTAAAAATTCATAACTTCATAGACATGGCTCCAAATAACATGAAATTTATTTTGAACTATTCAGCTTTCATAGGTCAAGATTGGAGGTAAAATTCACAACAGCAGAATTTGCTATACATTTTTACAAACACTTCATATTAGGCGAAAATCCTACAACAACACTGTTGCTGTTTCCAGCTCGGCCTTCCATTTTCAAAATACCACAACTCATTCATTACACCTCTAATTCACACGAAATTTACCTTAAAATGTTCTTCTTTCATAAACTTAAAATTCAAGACCAAACCGTAAAATTTGGACTTAAACTGATCACTCAAAAGGTATTCGAAATGAGCTAACATTCCGGACGTACAAGGCTGCTGGCAGCTTGACGTCCGGGCCTTGAACAACGCATATCTCACCCAATACTTATCGGAATCACCCAAGGTATGGCTTAAAATCTTCCTATTTCCTAGGCCTACAATCTAGGATCCTCTTAAGATCAAAGGATAAGCACAATTGCATCAGAATACACTCCTAGTTCGAGCCTTGAAATCTGCAGAAGTACATTTCAGCAACTTGTTTTCAGCAACTAGTCTAACAAGCATTCTCTATAATTCTCAATGATCTTCAACATAACAGGCCATGCTTATGAATGCTATGGGTTTTCCAATCAACCATAATAGGTCATAATAGAATGGGTCTATCCTCTATAGATGCAAATCAGCAACAAGGAAGTTTTCCTTTTCCTGCAAGTTTCCTCCCTTTTTATCATAACCTTCTTCATGCAGCAACTTCACCCATGATTCTAGATTTAAAACCTCAGCTTTGTTTTCCAGCAACTTAGCAATTAAATTTAAACTTAACACAGAAATTAAAACCACACTTGCAACACTACAACCCAACAGATCCGGCCATGCATACACAAACAGATTTCAGTCCTCTTTTAGGCTTTTTATCATACACTTAGGGTGCATCAATGTTGCCCTAGAACATTTCTCAGATCTAACCATATCTCCCCATGATTTCTTACAAGATCTACACTACTCTTAGAGCAAACAACATGTAGATAAGGAGAAAACAACCTAGCACACAACAAGCTATCATCCAAGAAAAATGTGAAAGAAATGAGATAGTGGGTATTTCGGCCAGCAGAGATTTTTTTTTTTTCATAGCAAGGGCCGAACTTACCTTTCTTTCTTCTCTTTCTCCTTCTTCTTCTTCCTCTCCTTTTTTTTTTCTTTCTTCTTCTTCTTCTTCTTTCTTCTCTTCGGTTGTGTGAGTGAGTTAGGGCAAAAGAGTGTTAGGGCAATGGGAATGTGAAGTGTGCGGCAAGGGGGGGTTAATAGGCGTGAAAGTGCTTGGGGGGGGGAAGACAAGGCTGCCCTCCCCCTTTCTTTCCCTCCTTCACGTGACTTCCCTCCCTTTTTTTCCATTTTTTTTTTTTTTTTTTTTTTTATTTTTTTTTTCTGCCACTTCATAAAATTAACCCTAACATGCCTTTCACACATTTTTCAAGAGTCAAAGTCCCTAATTCAATTTCTTCCAAATATTGCAAACTTAGAGATATATTCCAACAATTAAAATGATTAGTTTAATTAATCCCAAATACTCAAATTTAATACTATTAAAAATTGCAAACGATATAACATTTAAATCATAGCTAAAGATGCATAAAAATGCTAGGGGGAAAATTCCACCTAGACAAAATCTTAGATTAATTTACCCATACATGCCTTTCTCAATAATTAGAGTAATACACACTTAAGGAGTCATAATTCTTTTTACAATGATAGAAGTAAGGTCGGGGTCTCACAACTGTAGTAGGTCTTGGCCAAGTATAAATTGCCTCTACTTTTTTCTAGATCAATTGGTATACCTTCACTTGAAATAATATGTCCTAGAAATGCTACTTCCTTTAGCCAAAAATCACATTTTGAGAACTTAGCATATAACTTTTCTTCCCTCAATCTTTGCAAAACCAACCTCAAATGATTCTAATGCTCTTCCTTACTCCTAGAGTATATCAATATATCATCAATGAATGCAACCACAAAATGATCCAAAAAATCTCTAAATACCCTTTGCATCAAATCCATAAATGCAGCAGGAGCATTTGTTAATCCAAAAGGCATTATCAAGAATTTGTAATGACCATACCTGGTACAAAAAGCTGTCTTTGGTATATCCTCCCTCCTGATTCTCAATTGATGATATCCTAACCTTAGATCAATCTTAGGAAATATTTCAGCACCATTCAATTGATCAAACAAATCATCAATCCTAGGTAAAGGATACTTATTCCTAATAGTAACCTTATTCAACTCATGATAGTCTATGCACATTCTCATAGTGCCATCCTTCTTTTTCACAAATAGCACTGGAGCTCCCCAAGGTGAAACACTAGGTCTAATATATCCTTTCTGCAATAAATCTTGTAGTTGTTCCTTTAATTCCTTTAGTTCAATTGGGACCATCCTATGTGGAGCTTTAGACAAAGGTGCAGTATCTGGTACCAATGAAATTTCAAATTCAATTTCTCTTACCGGAAGGTAATCCAGGTAGTTCTTCTGGAAAGACATCTTGATACTCACAGATCGTTGGTATGGTTTCTAACTTCTTTTCCTCTTCCTGAATTCCAGAAATTGAAACTAGAAAAGCTTGAGCTCCATTAATCATACTTTTCCAAGCTTTCAACCCTGATATTAATCGTACATGAGGAAATTCCTTGTTCGGTCTGGGATTCACTTTCTTGGCATTCCTGAACTGAATTCTCTTAAGTCTAGGTACAAATAAACTCACTTCCTTTGCATGACAACCTAATGTTACATGATAGCTAGATAACCAATCCATGCCAAGAATAACATCAAAGTTACCCATATCTAGGATTGTCAAATCTATAGGCAATCTTCCATCCTGCTATTTCCATTGGAAACTTCTTGATCTTCTTAGTACACATACTATTTATCCCCAACGGAGTTACCACATCAAGTCTAACAAATAAAGGTTCTACCAACAATCCAAGTCTATTTACACAATTCTGTGAAATAAAAGAATGCGTAGCACCAGTATCAAACAATATGGTTACTAATCCACAAGAAAGGGAAAAAGTACTTGTCACCACATTCTCATCTTGCTCTGCTTCCTCCATATTCAGAGAAAACACTCTTGCTAGTCCAATTCCCCTCTGTTGATTTCCATTACTAGGATTTCCTCTCTGATTGTTACCGGGGTTAGTAACTTGATTCCCACGCCCATTCTGAGGGAATCCTTGCCTCACTATACAATTTCTAGCAAAATGACCTATCTTCCCACAAGTAAAAGAAACTATCCCTCTAGCACCAGGGCCATTTCTTCTATCTCCTTGTCCATTGCCTCTATTCCCAAGATTACCTCCTTCTCTCTTTCCTGATGACTGTCCTTGGAATTGAGTCTCTTGGAAAGAGCATTTCTTATTCTGCTCATTAACAATAGCACTCTCCTGTAAGGTACGTTCTACAATCGAGGCTCTATCAACTAACTGCTGAAAATTCTCAAACTTATGGCAACAGACTCTTTCCTTAATACGGGATTGTAATCCTCTTTCAAACTTACCGGATTTCCTACTCACATCAGGAATCATATATAAAGCAAATCTAGACAATATTCATAAGCCAATTTTCAGCCACTAAAGGTTCCGTACCTCCTTCAAAACAAAGGGGATGGTGCTTGGCAAATTTATCAAATGAACTCCCTTCGTGCACGTTCTCCCCTCATCTATCTCTATTCCCTCTAGCTGCCATTTTCTACCGAAACACAAAGGTAGGCTATAAACTCCAAAATCACCACAAGATAAGGAAAATATCATATTATTCTTATGATCATACTAAGGTTACTAACGAGGTAGTGCTTTTCTTAACACTCTCATTTTCTTAGGATCTACTAATTGTCCTTTCTTTCTTAAAAATATAGCTCTGATACCATCTGTACTTGCCTAGACCGTGAAGACCTCTAGCGTTGTCTCATAGTAATGGACATAGCTATTGAAATTAATGTTACGGCCTATGGGACGATCGACAAAATAACATGAAACAAAGCAAAACACATGAAGGACCTTTTACTAATACCGAGGTATTACAAGAGAGGACGGCACACACAAGATGTGGACAGCTAGTTAACACGAAAATACTCACGAGGGTTGAACGACACAAACGACACATAAAGCCTAAAAGATGTCGTAATCTCACACACAACACACTGTTGCCAAGTCCCGAGATGTTTGACATAGGTGGATAACTCTGCACTCTGATAATTATGTCAACATCTCGGACTTGGATAACACTGATGACGAAGATTAGAGATCTTTGGTTTATGTTTTTCTTAGTTTTCCGCTGTAGTTTTCTTTAGTATGTACATTATAGAAAGTGGGTCTCTTTTGTAATACCTCGGTATTAATAAAAGGTCCTTCATGTGTTTTGCTTTGTTTCATGTTATTTTGTCGATCGTCCCATAGGCCGTAACATTAATTTCAATAGCTATGTCCATTACTATGAGACAACGCTTGAGGTCTTCACGGTCTAGGCAAGTACAGATGGTATCAGAGCTATATTTTTAAGAAAGAAAGGACAATTAGTAGATCCTAAGAAAATGAGAGTGTTAAGAAAAGCACTACCTCGTTAGTAACCTTAGTATGATCATAAGAATAATATGATATTTTCCTTATCTTGTGGTGATTTTGGAGTTTATAGCCTACCTTTGTGTTTCGGTAGAAAATGGCAGCTAGAGGGAATAGAGATAGATGAGGGGAGAACGTGCACGAAGGGAGTTCATTTGATAAATTTGCCAAGCACCATCCCCTTTGTTTTGAAGGAGGTACGGAACCTTTAGTGGCTGAAAATTGGCTTATGAATATTGTCTAGATTTGCTTTATATATGATTCCTGATGTGAGTAGGAAATCCGGTAAGTTTGAGAGAGGATTACAATCCGTATTAAGGAAAGAGTCTGTTGCATAAGTTTGAGAATTTTCAGCAGTTAGTTGATAGAGCCTCGATTGTAGAACGTACCTTACAGGAGAGTGCTATTGTTAATGAGCAGAATAAGAAATGCTCTTTCCAAGAGACTCAATTCCAAGGACAGTCATCAGGAAAGAGAGAAGGAGGTAATCTTGGGAATAGAGGCAATGGACAAGGAGATAGAAGAAATGGCCCTGGTGCTAGAGGGATAGTTTCTTTTACTTGTGGGAAGATAGGTCATTTTGCTAGAAATTGTATAGTGAGGCAAGGATTCCCTCAGAATGGGCGTGGGAATCAAGTTACTAACCCCGGTAACAATCAGAGAGGAAATCCTAGTAATAATCCAGGAAATCAACAAACGGGGGAATTGGACTAGCAAGAGTTTTTCTGAATATGGAGGAAGCAGAGCAAGATGAGAATGTGGTGACAAGTACTTTTTCCCTTTCTTGTGGATTAGTAACCATATTGTTTGATACTGGTGCTACGCATTTTTTTATTTCACAGAATTGTGTAAATAGACTTGGATTGTTGGTAGAACCTTTATTTGTTAGACTTGATGTGGTAACTCCGTTGGGGATAAATAGTATGTGTACTAAGAAGATCAAGAAGTTTCCAATGGAAATAGCATGGAGATTGCCTATAGATTTGACAATCCTAGATATGGGTAACTTTGATGTGATTCTTGGCATGGATTGGTTATCTAGCTATCATGTAACATTAGGTTGTCATGCAAAGGAAGTGAGTTTATTTGTACCTAGACTTAAGAGAATTCAGTTCAGGAATGCCAAGAAAGTGAATCCCAGACCGAACAAGGAATTTCCTCATGTACGATTAATATCAGGGTTGAAAGCTTGGAAAAGTATGATTAATGGAGCTCAAGCTTTTCTAGTTTCAATTTCTGGAATTCAGGAAGAGGAAAAGAAGTTAGAAACCATACCAACGATCTGTGAGTATCAAGATGTCTTTCCAGAAGAACTACCTGGATTACCACCGGTAAGAGAAATTGAATTTGAAATTTCATTGGTACCAGATACTGCACCTTTGTCTAAAGCTCCACATAGGATGGTCCCAATTGAACTAAAGGAATTAAAGGAACAACTACAAGATTTATTGCAGAAAGGATATATTAGACCTAGTGTTTCACCTTGGGGAGCTCCAGTGCTATTTGTGAAAAAGAAGGATGGCACTATGAGAATGTGCATAGACTATCATGAGTTGAATAAGGTTACTATTAGGAATAAGTATCCTTTACCTAGGATTGATGATTTGTTTGATCAATTGAATGGTGCTGAAATATTTCCTAAGATTGATCTAAGGTTAGGATATCATCAATTGAGAATCAGGAGGGAGGATATACCAAAGACAGCTTTTTGTACCAGGTATGGTCATTACAAATTCTTGGTAATGCCTTTTGGATTAACAAATGCTCCTGCTGCATTTATGGATTTGATGCAAAGGGTATTTAGAGATTTTTTGGATCATTTTGTGGTTGTATTCATTGATGATATATTGATATACTCTAGGAGTAAGGAAGAGCATTAGAATCATTTGAGGTTGGTTTTGCAAAGATTGAGGGAAGAAAAGTTATATGCTAAGTTCTCAAAATGTGATTTTTGGCTAAAGGAAGTAGCATTTCTAGGACATATTATTTCAAGTGAAGGTATACCAATTGATCTAGAAAAAAGTAGAGGCAATTTATACTTGGCCAAGACCTACTACAGTTGTGAGACCCCGACTTACTTCTATCATTGTAAAAAGAATTATGACTCCTTAAGTATGTATTACTCTAATTATTGAGAAAGGCATGTATGGGTAAATTAATCTAAGATTTTGTCTAGGTGGAATTTTCCCCCTAGCATTTTTATGCATCTTTAGCTATGATTTAAATGTTATATCGTTTGCAATTTTTAATAGTATTAAATTTGAGTATTTGGGATTAATTAAACTAATCATTTTAATTGTTGGAATATATCTCTAAGTTTGCAATATTTGGAAGAAATTGAATTAGGGACTTTGACTCTTGAAAAATGTGTGAAAGGCATGTTAGGGTTAATTTTATGAAGTGGCAGAAAAATAAAAAAAAAAAAAAAAAAAAAAAAAATGGGGAAAAAGGGAGGGAAGTCACGTGAAGGAGGGAAAGAAAGGGGGAGGGCAGCCTTGTCTTCCCCCCCCAAGCACTTTCACGCCTATTAACCCCCCCTTGCCGCACACTTCACATTCCCATTGCCCTAACACTCTTTTGCCCTAACTCACTCACACAACCGAAGAGAAGAAGAAGAAGAAGAAGAAAGAAAAAAAAAGGAGAGGAAGAAGAAGAAGGAGAAAGAGAAGAAAGAAAGGTAAGTTCGGCCCTTGCTATGAAAAAAAAAAAAAAAATCTCTGCTGGCCGAAATACCCACTATCTCATTTCTTTCACATTTTTCTTGGATGATAGCTTGTTGTGTGCTAGGTTGTTTTCTCCTTATCTACATGTTGTTTGCTCTAAGAGTAGTGTAGATCTTGTAAGAAATCATGGGGAGATATGGTTAGATCTGAGAAATGTTCTAGGGCAACATTGATGCACCCTAAGTGTATGATAAAAAGCCTAAAAGAGGACTGAAATCTGTTTGTGTATGCATGGCCGGATCTGTTGGGTTGTAGTGTTGCAAGTGTGGTTTTAATTTCTGTGTTAAGTTTAAATTTAATTGCTAAGTTGCTGGAAAACAAAGCTGAGGTTTTAAATCTAGAATCATGGGTGAAGTTGCTGCATGAAGAAGGTTATGATAAAAAGGGAGGAAACTTGCAGGAAAAGGAAAACTTCCTTGTTGCTGATTTGCATCTATAGAGGATAGACCCATTCTATTATGACCTATTATGGTTGATTGGAAAACCCATAGCATTCATAAGCATGGCCTGTTATGTTGAAGATCATTGAGAATTATAGAGAATGCTTGTTAGACTAGTTGCTGAAAACAAGTTGCTGAAATGTACTTCTGCAGATTTCAAGGCTCGAACTAGGAGTGTATTCTGATGCAATTGTGCTTATCCTTTGATCTTAAGAGGATCCTAGATTGTAGGCCTAGGAAATAGGAAGATTTTAAGCCATACCTTGGGTGATTCCGATAAGTATTGGGTGAGATATGCGTTGTTCAAGGCCCGGACGTCAAGCTGCCAGCAGCCTTGTACGTCCGGAATGTTAGCTCATTTCGAATACCTTTTGAGTGATCAGTTTAAGTCCAAATTTTACGAGTTTGGTCTTGAATTTTAAGTTTATGAAAGAAGAACATTTTAAGGTAAATTTCGTGTGAATTAGAGGTGTAATGAATGAGTTGTGGTATTTTGAAAATGGAAGGCCGAGCTGGAAACAGCAACAGTGTTGTTGTAGGATTTTCGCCTAATATGAAGTGTTTGTAAAAATGTATAGCAAATTCTGCTGTTGTGAATTTTACCTCCAATCTTGACCTATGAAAGCTGAATAGTTCAAAATAAATTTCATGTTATTTGGAGCCATGTCTATGAAGTTATGAATTTTTAAGTTGGAGACGTCGGGGCTGCCCGCTTGGACGTCCTCCGCAGCTTGTATTTTCGGGTAAATGTTTTGAATGGCAAATGAGCTCCAAATTACTTAGAACTTTCATATGTTATAAAAATTAGTGTAAGGATCAGTTTAGAACCCAATTCTTATGGCTTCGGCATTCTTAAGAGAATACTTTGCATTGTAAGATCACCATTGGGAAATCAAGAAATATGGGCGATTTTGTATGATGTGCTGAATTTAATTGAATGACTATTCTCTACATCTAGTAAACCTATAAATGACATTAGTATGAATCAATTGTAGGCAAGGTGCTGCCATTCGCTCAAGTGGACGAAGGTAAGTGGAAAATTACGTTTTTCCGAAAACTGGAATGAAAGCATGAGAAGCATTTACGATTTCTCATTATCAAGCATTACACGACATAAGCATTTGCATGATTTCTTAAAGAAGAAAGTTTTGTGCAAATGAAAGTATGAGAAGTACTGTATGACAAGTTAAGTTAAGGGGCTGAGGTTGGTCGGTACCGTACCAATAAGATAGGTGCATCCACTCCGAAGGACGAATGCGAGAAGGATGGGTAGCTCTTGAGGTATGTGCAATCACACTGAAGGATGCTTGCAAGAAGGTGTGAACCTCTAAGGGTTGAGTCTAGTCATTAGGCCTGGGGCCACGTCGAGGACTAGCTCAACCAAATGACGTATTCCCAAGGGAAAAGGGAATAGTTCCGAAGGGAACGCACAACCCTGACTTCAGGGGTAAATGGAGCGAGATAAGTTGCCCAATCAAGAAAGAATTATTTTCAAGATCAATTGCATGTTTCTTTTAAGATCAAGTACGTTGTCTCATGCATATGCAAGCATTTCATTTGACATTCATGTACATTGATATCCATGAACATGCGAGACATGCACTATTTATTGCATATGATCCCTTACTGAGTCATTCGACTCACAGTTTTTAAATTGTATCATTCCAGACAATATTTCAGGTGAGGAAACCTAAGAAGAGGACCTTAAAACCTAGGAGAGGGGCTGACGAGGACGTCCTCTTCCCTTTTTGTTATTTCAGTAAAGGTTTAGATATAATTTTTGAAAGAGCCGACATGAGCCTCCGATGTGTGGTGGTCATGGGTTATTCGGCCCAGTAAAGTTTAGGGTTTTTAACCAATTGATATTTTGAGACTGTGTTGTAATTACTTCAAGTTATCGTTTGAGGAGCAGGTTCTAATGTTTCATTACGCGCATTAGTCGATAAAAAAAAAAGGGGTTTTTCCGCTGCAAGAATTTAGTAAGTTCGCTTGAGTATTCCTTGTTGGGGATGCTCGCGGCTGTCACTAGCCTCTTCGAGTTAGCGTTTGGGGCGTGACAGTTAAGTGGTATCAGAGGAAAGTTTAGTGAACTTAGGACTTGCTACTCGTCTTTTGGATTTCGAGTATGCTAGAAATTCGTGCACCTCAATTAATCGTTAGAATATTTATGGAGTAATGACGTATTAGTGCAGGATGCCACCTAGAAGACAACCCAGGAATCAAAACACGAATGAGGGATACGAAGAACCGGGTGTCACTACTGATGACGTTTTGAGGCATATGGCTCAGCTTGTTGCTGAGCAGGTGCAACAAGGAGCTAATGGAGATGGGGCAAGAGGTCGCCCTGAAGGATGCACCTTTGACCAGTTTAACCGCCAACACCCGCCGGTGTACAATGGCAAGGGAGATGCCGTTCTGGCAGAGAACTGGCTTCTAGAGATAAAGGAGTTGCTAGAAGTCATGGGGTGTACAGACGCCCAGAGACTGAACTTTGCCACTTTTAAGCTACAGGGAGATGCTAAGAGGTGGTGGCTATCTAAGAAGCTACTACTGAGCCAAGAGTTGGGGCAACAGCCCATACCTTGGGAGAGGTTTCAACAAGAATTCTTGGATCGCTATTTTCCAAGGACAACTCGGGAAGCAAAAGCGAGAGAGTTTGCCACCTTGACTCAGGGGGCAATGACCGTTGATCAATATTCTGGTCGATTTATGGAGTTGGTAAGGTTTGCTCCGTATCTAGTGCCAGACGAGGAGAGGAAAGCTAGGAAGTTTGAGGAGGGACTCCATCCCCGAATCTATGACAGGGTGATGGCCCACAATTTGAAGACTCTGGCAGAAGTGATAGAACGGGCAGTGATTGTGGAGAGAGGGCTACAGAGGACAGCGGCATATTACGACCAGCAAAAGAGGAAGGCTCCTCCCAAGCAGGTCACATCTCAGGTGCCCTGGAAGAAGAGTAAGCAGGGTTCATCTCAGGGACCGAATCGAGGGCATGGTGGAGCCCAGATTCCGGAGGAAACCAATTCCCAATATGTAATAAATGTGGCAAGAAACATCCAGGGGAATGCCGGCAGGGAGTGTGCTTTCAGTGTGGGAAACCAGGTCACATTGCAAGAGATTGTAGGGTGACTGGTAATTCAATTCAAGCACCGCAACCCTCTCAACAAAATAGGGTAACTGGTAACTCAACCCAAGCACCTCGACCCTCCCAACAAAATAATTCAAGAAGGCCAGGTGGTCCAGTTCAAGCAAGGATGTACGCTCTTACCCCGAAGGATGCGGAGAATCAAACCAGAGTGGTGGCAGGTAAGTTGCCCTTGCCTCAGGGAGAAGCCCTTGTTCTATTTGATTCAGGGGCCACGCATTCATTCATTGCATCAGCATACTGTAAGGCAAGAGATATAAAACACGAACCGCTAGAATGTCATGTAGTAGTGTCGACACCTACTGGTGGGAGGATCAATTGTGATCGAGTAGTGAAGAATTGTCCAATAGAAGTTGAGGGGCAAGTAATGTTGGCTAATCTGATAGTAATGGAGATGGGGGGATTCGACGTTATTTTAGGCATGGATTGGTTGGCAACGCACGGTGCTAGTATAAAGTGTTATGAGAAGAAGGTCGTGTTCCAAAAGGAGGGGAGACCGGATTGTTGTTTTGTAGGTATGAGAAAGGTGGAGCGAAGACCGGCGATTATTTCGGCCATACAAGCCAAGAAATTGTTGCAAGGAGGACATGAGGGATTTTTGGTTTGGACGAATGATATACAGAGGGAGACTGCTATGGTAGAGCAAACCCCGGTAGTGAACGAATTTCCCGACGTATTTCCAGAAGAATTACCTGGTTTACCCCCAGATAGAGAAGTGGAGTTCGGCATCGAGTTGGAACCAGGGACAGCTCCAATTTCTAAAGCACCGTATAGGATGGCACCAGCAGAGCTGAAGGAATTGAAGATTCAACTGGAGGAATTATTGGAGAAAGGGTTCATTCGGCCGAGTGTGTCGCCTTGGGGAGCACCGATTTTGTTCGTTAAGAAGAAAGATGGAAGCCTCAGGATGTGCATCGATTATCGGGAGTTGAATAAGGTGACTATCAAGAACAGATACCCGTTACCTCGCATTGATGATCTATTTGATCAATTGCAGGGGGCACAGGCATTCTCGAAGATTGACCTGAGATCGGGATATCACCAATTTGAAGGTCGAACGCGATATGGGAATGATGCCTTTTGGACTAACCAACGGGAAAGACTTTATTGATGACATACTATTCAGATTCTTAGGGAGAAGAAGTTGTTTGCCAAATTCTCCAAGTGTGAATTTTGGTTGGAACAAGTCCGATTTTTGGGGCACGTGGTGTCCGGTGAAGGGATTGCTGTGGATCCCGGGAAGGTAGATGCTGTATCCAAGTGGCCAAGGCCTACAAACGTGAAGGAAATAAGGAGTTTTCTGGGGTTAGCAGGGTACTATCGGAGATTTATTGAGGGATTCTCCAAGTTAGCCATGCCTTTGACTTCGTTGACAAGGAAGAATGTCAAATTTGAATGGACGGATGAGTGTGAGCGGAGTTTCCAAGAATTGAAGGCCAACTTAATTACTGCTCCAGTGTTAGCACTACCCTCGGAACATGGGGAGTATGAAATCTACAGCGATGCCTCAAAGCAAGGTTTAGGTTGTGTTTTGATGCAAGACAAAAGGGTCATAGCTTATGCATCTAGACAGTTGAGGCCTCATGAGATGAATTACCCCACGCATGACTTAGAGCTAGCTGCAGTAGTCTATGCGTTGAAAATATGGAGACATTACTTGTATGGGGTTAAATGTGAGATATTCACCGATCATAAGAGCCTCAAGTATTTTAACACCCAGAAAGAGCTGAACATGAGGCAACGGCGATGGCTAGAGCTGATTAAAGATTATGATTGCACAATTAGCTACCACCCCGGAAAGGCCAATGTGGTGGCCGACGCACTAAGTAGGAAGTCGGCAGAGACGAGTTCAATGAAGGTGGTGCCCGAAGGAATCATGAGAGATTTGGAAAGAGCAGAGATCGTGCTTATCATTGCCGATCAGTTTGTCTCAATAGCAGGGCTCTCGTTGCAACCTACGCTAGAGGAGCGGATTCGCGAAGCCCAGAAGAATGATAAGGTGATTGAAGGGATCAGAGAGAGGATTGGGAAAAAGGAAGACCCTGACTTTGGGGATAAGGATGGGTTGTTACGTTACCGTGGCAGAGTTTGTGTGCCAGGGACAGGAGGAATCAAGGATTTGATCCTAGCAGAGGCTCACACTACACCTTATACTATTCACCCAGGAGGCACGAAGATGTATCGAGATATTAAGGAGGCCTTTTGGTGGCCTAATATGAAGCGGGAGATAGCCGAGTATGTTGCTCGATGTTTGACTTGTCAGAAGGTGAAGGCAGAGCACCAGAGGCCGGCAGGGACATTAAAGCCTCTAGAGATCCCTGAATGGAAGTGGGAAGGGATAGCCATGGACTTTGTAGTAGGGTTGCCTCGAACTACTGCAAGCTATGACGCTATATGGGTGATTGTGGACCGATTAACTAAGTCGGCACACTTCTTACCCATTAAGGTGAAGTATACCCCGGAAAAGTTAGCTAAGATTTATCTTCAGGAGATTATTAGGCTCCATGGAGTGCCCAACGTACTTTGTACTAAGGGGCACCCACTCCGAAGGACGAATGCGAGAAGGGTGGGTTGCTCTTGAGGTATGTGCAATCACACTGAAGGATGCTTGCAAGAAGGTGTGAACCTCTAAGGGTTGAGTCTAGTCATTAGGCCTGGGGCCACGTCGAGGACTAGCTCAACCAAATGACGTATTCCCAAGGAAAAGGGAATAGTTCCGAAGGGAACGCACAATCCTGACTTCAGGGGTAAATGGAGCGAGATAAGTTGCCCAATCAAGAAAGAATTATTTTCAAGATCAATTGCATGTTTCTTTTAAGATCAAGTACGTTGTCTCATGCATATGCAAGCATTTCATTTGACATTCATGTACATTGATATCCATGAACATGCGAGACATGCACTATTTATTGCATATGATCCCTTACTGAGTCATTCGACTCACAGTTTTTAAATTGTATCATTCCAGACAATATTTCAGGTGAGAAACCTAAGAAGAGGACCTTAAAACCTAGGAGAGGGGCTGACGAGGACGTCCTCTTCCCTTTTTTTGTTATTTCAGTAAAGGTTTAGATATAATTTTTGAAAGAGCCGACATGAGCCTCCGATGTGTGGTGGTCATGGGTTATTCGGCCCAGTAAAGTTTAGGGTTTTTAACCAATTGATATTTTGAGACTGTGTTGTAATTACTTCAAGTTATCGTTTGAGGAGCAGGTTCTAATGTTTCATTACGCGCATTAGTCGATATAAAAAAAAAGGGGAGTTTTTCCGCTGCAAGAATTTAGTAAGTTCGCTTGAGTATTCCTTGTTGGGGATGCTCACAGCTGTCACTAGCCTTTTCGAGTTAGCGTTTGGGGCGTGACAGTTGCTTTTTGCTTTTACAAGTTGTTGCATGGTTATTAAATAGATCATGTTTATATAAGGTAAAAGTTCTTGATACCCACTGCAAACACTGAATATAAATGTTATATTCTGCATTTTCTTTGGTTGCTGTGATTCAGTGGGAGGTACCATTAGTTATTCAAAACCCTATACTAATGGAAATTTTATATACATGTGATTTTCTTTCTTAATATGTGCAGATTTATTATGTCAAACCCATTATCTATAATTTTGAATAAGAACAAGTTAACTGGGCTAAACTTCCTTGATTGGAAGAGGAATCTCATGAGAGTACTCACAGTTAAAAAAAGTTGTTCATGTCCTAAAGGATGAGATCCCTTAGCTTGCTTTAGCAGATGCCACGCAATAGCAAAGAGTTGCATATGATAAGTGGCATGAGGTAGACGAACTAGCTCAATGTTATATGTTGACCTCGATGACCATTATATTACAGAAACAGTGTGAAGGCCTAGCTATTGCAAAAGACATACTTTTGTATCTCCAAGAATTATTTGGAGAGCAGAGTCGATCTGCATGCCAGGAGATTATGAAACTGCTGATGACCACTAAAGTGGTGGAGGGTGCTCCAGTTCGAGATCATGTGTTGAAAATGATTTGGTTCATCACTGAACTGGAAACACTAGGTGCAGAGATGGACGGTGAGACAAATGTTGGAGTGATATTGGCACCTTTGCCTGAATTGTTCAACTAGTTCATATTAAATTATAATATGAACAAGATGGCGGTGACTTTGTCAGAGCTGCTCAATATGTTGCAAGCAGCTGAGGAACTTGTCATACAAGAGAAGGGTTCTCTAATGATAATGGACAAGTCAACTAGTCATGAACTTAAACTCAAAGGGAAGAAGTTCAAAAGGAGGAAAGCGTCTCAATCTAAGAAAGAGGACACAAGCAACTCAGAGAAGAAAGATAATGGAAATTGTTTCCATTGTGGCAAGCCAGGTCACTGAAAATAAATTGCCTAGCATATCTAGCTTCACTAAAGAAAAATGATCCTTCTGAAGGTATGCTTATCAATTAAAATTAATTTGATGGAGTGTCCATTGAATTTCAAGTGTGTCAATTTTGGCACAGCTTCTCACTTATTCAATGTGATTGCAGGGGTTTAAGGAAACCCAGAAACAAAGTGATGAGAAAACTAATGGAGACGAGTGCAAGTGTTGCAGCAACCTCCATTATACCTTTTTCATTCGAGTCCATGAAAGTTTGAAGTTGAAAATTTTAAAAGACTATCTTTATGTTCCCCGAACTTTTGGAAATTTCGTTTCCTGTTTTCAAAAACTATTTTTTTGTTTTGTTTTGATACCTGTTATTTGAAAGAGTGTCTTTCTATTAGCTCTAGTGTTATTGATAGTCTCTGTTTTGAAAAAGTGAATCGTGGACTCTGTGAATGGTTATAACAAAAACTAAACTTTACATGATATTGTTCAGTGAGAGATAAGCATAGGTGTATTACCTGTATACTTTTGGGGTTTTCGCCTTAGAGGCAGCTGTTTATATTCTAAACAGGATACCTGCTAAATTTATACCTAAAACTCCTTATGAATCATGGACTGGTGAGACCGAATCTGGATTATTTGAGAGTATGTGGTGATATCTAGCTCGCATCAAAGAGTTTGATGTGAAGAAGCTAGAATCAAAGATTATTTGTAGGTTACCCAAAAATAGTTCGTTGGGTATTATTTTATAAACCCAAGTGAACGAAAGGTGATTATTAGAAGGAAAATTATATTTTAAAAGGAGTACGGCCTAAGTGAAGGCGAAAGCATGACAGTTCTTGATGAAACAGTCAGCTGAGCCAATACTTGAGGCAGATGAGATTAATAGAAAAGAGATGTTACCGAACCTACTGATGAGTTTAAAACTCAGGAGCATTAGCTGAGGATCCATTTAGATGAAATGATCAAATCGTTTGATTTCTCATGAAACATGGATGAGCCTTGTATTGACAAGAAGTCAATGGGAGTTTAGTAACGTTTCTAGTTCTTTATGTCAGTAATATGCTACTTATGGGAATGGCACCGGGGCGATGTCATCAATGAAAAAGATAGTTCACGAACCATATTTTTCAACTCAAAGACCTTAGAAGTGTTCTGCATTCGTGGAACCAAATTGTTTGGAAACTGAGAGAAGAGGTTTTTGGGACTACATTGACAAATATTGGCAATGATTTACAGAATACAAAGGAAAGATTTTATCCTTTGGGTATAATATTCATCTTTCCAAGAGGAGAGAGATAAAACTAGATATTAGTCTTGCAGTCAGCATTGTAAGTAGATATTAATTTGACATGGGCTTTGTAGTTGGACAGCGATCAAGCATATTCTCAATACTTGAGAAGTACTAACACTATTTTCTAGTGCTTAGAGTTGAGAATTTGCAGACTGTCTAGAGATGTACAAGTTCAGTTGTTATTGATTATGAACTTGTGTGTATACTTTGGGTAAATGTGCATGGAGTTGCAAGAGTTGTAAGCAGAATACCACTGCTGACTCCAGCACTGAAGGCAAAGCGCATAGAAAGAAGATAAATGATATGGTGAATTAGAGAGATGTTGTAATGGCAGATGTATTGTCCACCTCGTACATTGCGGATCTGTTTTCGCCGAATCGTTGACTCAAAAGTGTCTGCGACACATTTAGAGTCTATATGGGTATGAGATACCTAGATAAATGGTTTTGAGTGCAAGTGGGAGATGTTGGAAATATGCCCTCAAAACCAGTTATTAGAATAATTATGAGATAATTATTTATTTTTTTATCGTCACATGTATTTATTACTTATTGGGTATAATGTTGTAACATAAGATGTTACACAGTTATATTGTTAAGTGAAATTGTAGAAAAGTCATGCCAATGATTAATGAATCAAAAGGCGGGAGTATGACTTTTCGGTTCCTTGTTCACTTGACAGTTGTTCTAGACCGAGGTACATATTTATGTACAAATAGGTCTACACTGTTGTGCCTCTATTAAATAGGATGATGGACTTCGTCATTGAGGTAGTGACCTTAAGCAGACGAGTGGTGCACTGTAAGAGTACATGCACTGAACAGATCAAATATGAATACTTTCTAGAAGTGATCACTGATGTTGAGAAAGTATTCAGCACAATTAGTTTATTGTATCCTTAGACCTGAGAGGTTTATACAGGTTTGTTTGTTGTGTACTTATGCTTTGACCGAGTCATTTGGTGATGATCTTTCTAGTCAAATATTCCAATAACGTTGGGTCTTGTACATGATAAATGGGCTTGTGTAAATGCTCAACAAGGAATCCACCAGTCTCTTTGTGAGACAGTATATTCAGTATATCTGTATAGAGTTGGACTGAAAAGAAATCATTAGTGGACTTTTGCAAAAATGTTTTTCGAAATTAATATATATATTATATATATTTATTTGTGAAATTATTTTTAGAAACATTTTTAAGAGTCCAACGAGTTACAGATTGTGAATTAAGAATTATATGAGCTAGGGACTTAATCGGTGATATTATTCCGGTCCTATTAGCTCATGTGGAATATAGTATGGTGGAAGGATAAATAAACAAATAATTGTTAGCAAAAGGATTTCACAAAAATAATCTCACTATCTCAGGGGTCAATTGTGATATGTTAATGGACATGATCACAATTTGTAGAAGCCCATAAATTCGGAATACAGAATATAAGGGAGTTAAATGAAAAAAAGTTTTTCATGATGATCCTACAGCCGAGATTTGAGATCTCTAAAGATCCCACACATAAGCACATGAAGTTATGAGTAAGCCATTATAAATAGCTAGAATTTCATTTGAGAGATGATGAAGTCATTTTTTTTTTCGCGAGAATTTCTCTCTCCAAAACTCTTCTCTACTTCTCTCTCAAGAACTGTGTGCGTGGATCTGAAGGAGGCAGAACGCTTGGGCTGCTAGATTTTCGACGATCTAGATTTTTTTCGCTGCGCAAACTTTCAATTACACCCCAATATTTTATCTTTGAGATATTGAGCCTATTATGTTATTCATGTGACTTAAGTTCCTGTCAGATTATCGTATTACCCTTAAATCTCAAACAAGTCACGATTGAATGAGCTTCAAACAAGTCACAATTTTCGTCTATTGGGTTTTGTAGCCTATTTAATCGTGATTTGTTTGAGATTCAAGGGCAATATGGTAATCTGACAGAGACTAAGGTCACGTGAGAGGCATGTGTAAATGATTACCATATAAGGCTCCGTTTGCTTTGTAGTATTTTACTTTCTGGAAAGTACTTTCCACATTTTCGACTGTTTGGGGAGCCTCATAAAATACAATCAACCGAAACTTAATTCGGTCAACCGTAAAAGATAGCTCTACTTTCCTGAAAGTGGTTTACTTTTTGAAACTAATGAATCTTCTTCCATGAGCTGCCTCTCTCAGTCTTAGGGGTGGCCAAAAATCAATTGACTCGACCTCCTGACTCGAAATCGACCTGGTTAAACCCAAACTGGTCAAGTTACATCATGGTTGGGGTCGGGTTTTGAAACATGAACCTGAGAAAAATCTAGTTCAAGTTCGAGTCTCTAACCTAAAACTAAATCATTTAAAAGAACCCAACCATGACGGTTTTAGGCTTTTTCGAGGTTGGGGTCGGGTTTTGAAACATGAACCCGAGAAAAATCATATTCATGTTCACGTCTCTAGCTCGAAACCAAATCATTCAAAAGAATCCGACCTCAAAGCTTTTAGCTTTCTTCGGGGTCGAGTTTTGAAATATGAACCCGAGAAAAATCAGGTTCATGTTCGAGTCTCTAACTTGAAACTAAAGCATTCAAAGGAACCCGACCTCGACGATTTTATCTTTCTTGGGGGTCTGGGTCAGGTTTTGAAACACTAACCTAAGAAAACTCAGGTTCGTGTTCGTGTTTCTAACAAGAAACCAAATAATTCAAAAGAACCTAACCTCGATTGTTTTACCTTTTTTTGGGGTCGGGTTTTGAAATAGGAACCTGAGAAAAATCAGGTTCGTGTTTGGGTCTCTAACCCATAACTAAAGCATTCAAAGGAATTTGACCTCGACGATTTTTGTTTTTTTGGGGGTTGAGGTCGGATTTTGAAACAGGAACCCCAGAAAAATCATGTTTGTATTCGCGTCTCTTACCCGAAACCGAAGCATTCAAAGGAACCCAACCTCGATAGTTTTAGCTTTTTTCGGGGTCGAGGTCGGGTTTTGAAACACGAACCCAAAAAAAATCAGGTTAGTGTTTGGGTTTCTAACCCAAAACCAAAAAATTCAAAGGAACCCAACCCTTTTCTTACTCTCTCGAAAACTTTATTTTATTTTATTTCAAATTTATGTTAAAAATTAAGTTTATTAATCATATAAAATTATGAAAAATATAACATTCTTCAAAAACATTGAAAAATACTTTCAGAAAATATATTTGATGTAATAACCAAACACCAGAAATTAGAATGTTTTATTGAAACATAATGCATTGGGAACTGCTTTACAAAAAAAAGTGCTTTATAGCGAAACAAACGGAACCTAATTGTAAACGATTACAGTCTAATTTGACGCTAAATTTCACTTTGGGATGCAAATCATAAATAAAACATTGGGGTGTAATGTGTCAACACTCCTAAATATAAGGGGTGCAAAGTGTATTTGACCTCATATTAACTAATCCAAGAGTTTAAGAAACTAAAATAAAAAATTAGGTTAATTACACTTTGTACTCCTGTGGTTTGGGGCATTGATAATTAGCACCCAATCTTTCAATTTTGAGATATTGCACTCACATGGTTTGGGCTTTCTATGTTTTGCACCCCTGGGTCAAATAACCTATGATTTTGGACAAAATAAATGACCACGTGCAACATTCGTGCCATTCTTTCCAATTTTATCAAAAGTCAAAATTGCCCTTACTAACTATGGGTCGATATACTGTATAACATCCACCCTGATCTTCGATCACTCTTTTGCTATCCAGACACTGAACAAATGGATGGTTTTTATAGTACTCTTCCCAGCTGCCACGACATGGGAAAGGCTTTCATGATATGGGAATTAAGGCTTCAGATGAGTGAAATGTGTTCCTTTCTGTCGGTGGCATGCATGGATAAGATTCAAACATACAAAGAAAAAGACACGAATCTTGGGACGGTTACACGCAGGAGTTGCAGACGAAGCCACACCAAAGGGAGTTCGAGATTGAGCCATTTAGCATTTCTTGGTCCCAGATTTGCTGCCACATCCACAACCAAATCGTACTATACCTGATGACACCAAAATTGAATCAGTCCAGCCTAAAACAATTTAGGTTGAATGATATGATCATACAAAGAGCCCAACTACGTAGAAAGGCTCACAGAACATTGAGCCCAAAAGAAAGAGAGGCCACGACACACGACGCAACATTTATAAGCCACTTTATCACGTGTAGCATTCATACGATCCCGATGTTCCCCACAACAAAAGATTAACCGCCCACTATGGAGATGTGTAGAAGGGACGCACCTCGTAGCACGATGCAATATGGGATCAAAGTCCCTAAAAAAAGGGAAATGCCAAGGGCGTGGGGAAAAGGCTATAAAAGTATAGTACTATGAAGAAGAAAGGTAAGTGATTCTAGAAAATTTAAATAGAGAAATTATTATACAAAAGTATTGACTTTTGCATCGAAGGTGCTACACCTCGATGTCCAGGGTCATCTTTGTTGTTTTACAGAAGGAATTACATGCAAATTGAGGTGCATTTACTTCAAGTATTCTATGTAAATCAATTGATTTGTTAGTTGGCACTGTCTGTGGGAACGTAAAGTTCTTGTGATAAAAGGTTTATGATGAATGCAAAGAGTAAAGGAAAAGGGAAGGCTGGAGGAAACGTGGCAAAACCCCTTCCAGAACCTCCTCCAGTAAGAGTTGAAGGAGTAGACGATTATGTACATAACGAGTCTCGTATTATCACCAACCCGGAGCCAAATTAGAACAACAAGCAGCGGGGAGAAACATCAGTACAAAAAAGACGTGACGAAGAAATTCACCAGCCCCATCACTAAAGAGGCTCTCTGTCACCAGTCGACGGAAAGCTGGAAGAAGTCCTGGCCGAATTAGGAAGAATGAGGTAGAAGGTGGACAAACCACCGTAATCTTTGCTCGAAAGCATGATGCATCAAGTGGAATCTCTATTTACGTCGAACTAGCTGGTTAAATTCAATCAAAAGGACAATTGCCAAAAATAAATTGACAAGATTGGAGTCGCACATTACTGAAGATGAAAACAGGAACCATATTTGGTAACAATTGTCCGAATATAACTACCACGACATCATTGTTTGCACTAGATAAAGAGCTGGAGCATCAAGGATCAAAAGCTGCCGCATTAAATGCAATGTACTGCTCAAGACACTATGAAATAATGCAGGTTGGTTCCTATGATCATCAAAAGATTTTTGTAGGCTACATGTCATTTGTGGACGATAAGAAACCGGAGCATCAAGCGTCAAAGCTTCCACATTAAATGGAACGTGTCGCTCAAGAAACAAAAAAATGATACGTATCAATACCCACAATCGCCGAAGGATTTTTCAAATAACATGTTGAAAACCAAGTGTTAGATTGAGCAAATAAAAGAGAGACTATCTCGACAAAAATGCAGTTGTCTAAATGAAACCCTAATGAAGCCCTACCTGAAGAAATCTGAGCCGATATAATAAGCTATGCACGGTGTTGAAGAGGTTCTGTAAGGCAGCCCATGTGCCAGTGATATTCCAGAGGTTGGAGATTGAAGATATATAACCCCTGTATCCCTCTACAGAAAAATGGCCGGCATTGAAGAACCACTGTTATGAATGCCAGAATCTGCATGAACTCTTTACCCTCAAAAGTACAAAGATGTGCTGGCGAGCAACCCTAGAGGGTGGGCTGAAAGAACTCCATGCTTCGGCAAATGAAGGAAACGCAAGAGCCAAGTACCTCATCACGTTGGCCTACCACCATCAGGGAGGGGATGCAAGAAGAATGGCTGTAGCCGTAATGACAAAGCTTAGGAAACAACTAACAGCGGGGCAAATGGAAGTCGTACATTTCACTATTATAGATTGGGCAATAGCTAGATGGGTGATAATTGAACTACACCGATATAAGTTAAAGGTAAGATTGAAGTGTCCCAAAGAGGAAACCTACTGCATCCCCAAAGAAGAAGGCCAACCAGCATTATTTGCAAATTGGTGGATTGCTCACAGAAATCACTTCTGCGATGTTTGTTATGCGAACAAAAAATTTACTTATTGTGATTTGTGCTTAGGTTCCAAAGGAGAAGAAATTGAGTGGACGATTCCTCCTTGGGCCAATGTATGATCAATAGTAAATAAATTCAATTTGTTAATCATTAACTTCAATTTACATACACATATGTATATGAAAGCATCAGCAAACTTTCTCAACCTGATTCATAAATGGATCTGCCTGAGAATGGGGGGACTCTGATGATACAAAAACTGAATCAGTCCAACCCAAAACAATTTGGGCCAAACCATATGATCATACAAAGAGCCCAACAATGTAGAAAGGCTCACACAATGTCAAGCCCAAAAGAAAGAGAGGCCACGACACACGGCGTAGTAGTTATAAGCCACTTTATCACTAGTAGCATTCCCACGATCCCGTATTCCCCACGACAAAAGATTAACTGCCCACTATAGAGACGTGTAGAAGGTACACACCTTGTTGCAAGATGCAATGAGGGATCAAAGTCCCTTGAAAAAGGGAAATGAAAGGGCATGGGGAAAATGTTATAAAAGCATACTACTATGAAGAAGAAATGTAAGTGATTCTAGAAAATTTAAATAGAGAAATTATTATACCAAAGTACTGACTTTTGCATCAGAGGTGCTACACCTTGGTGTCCAGGGTCATCTTGTTGTTTTATAGAAGGAATTATGTGAAGATCGAGGTGCATTTACTCCAAGTATTCTCTGTAAATCAACTAATTCATCAATACATGCCTCGATTGCCGTACTGTTTGTTCCAAAACACACCTCTCAAGCTAAGAAACAGGGTATCAAAAGTGGTACTTTTGGCATAGTGATAACTCAGACGGTGAATGATCATAAAACGTTAAGATGGTCTGAATGGCTGTTTTGGTCTTTTGTTGGAGATGAAGTGTTGTTTTCAATGAACACCAAGACAAAAAATGTTCTACTACTTAGGTAACCTATTCTATGGAAATTTCCTATTGAATTATTATGGACCTGATTTAGATATATGTGGGGATTCTCATTTAGTTACTGTGGTGGGTCTAACTTGGTGAGATTTAAGGGTAAAGTGAAGAACTTCGAAGCAAAAGATAGTAGGTATCACTGCTTTGCTTTTTACAACTACCTCAGATCAAATTGAATTACGTCCTTAATTACTTCAACTCGTGTCGGTCTTTTAGAGACTGCAAGACAGGCAAGTGGAAAGCTTCCTATGAAATCCCACCAACGCACATAGCAAAGGGACGCAGTGCCACTAGGATACATGAAAAATATATGGAATAGGGACACCCTAAACTCCTCACTTACACCAACACTTTTCATTACCCGTCGAATCCCTCCAGTACTCAAGGGTTGTGACGAGGAAAGAGGAAATGGGCAAGGCTTGCAACCACAAACGACTAAGGCTGAGAGTAGAAAGATGCCCTTCGTCTAATTGGGAAGAAAGATGAGTCTGTGTTAGTCAAAAGAAATTTAAAGAGAAGAGTGTAAATCCTAGGATAAAGGCAACCCAAGAGGGGAGTGAATTGAGTTTCAAAACTTTTTTGAAACTCACCCTTTAGAAAGTGTTTGCTAGCTATAAGTCTCACAAAGAGAAGTGATTGCAATAAAAGATTGAACACAAGAATATATATTGCAACTTAAATAGAGAAATAAAACTTAGAATAGGAAACTAATAGCACAATGTAATGAGATAAGGGAAGAGAAGCAAACACAAGATTTTTAGGTGGTTCGGAACTCGCCTACATCCACCCCTCAAGCTCCTTTACCGAGCCTTGAGGGTTTTCAACTATGCTCCCTTCAACCAAGGGAAGCCTTCCTTACACTTGAGCTTGAGAAACACCTCTTCAAGCCTCAAGAACGAGTTTGAGAACAAACCTCTCTAAACTCTTTCTTTTGATGAACAAACCTCACCAAAAGGAAACAAGAGAATCACTCTCTTAATAGTGTATAGGGATGAACAAAAATGCTCACTAAAACTCCCTTGATGGAGTAGATATTACAATGAGAAATTTCTATCTCTTAAGCTTCACACAACAACAAGATGTGAAAGTGTTGATTATGTGTGAATGGTGTTTGAACAAGGATTGAAAGGTTTTAGATCACTCTTAGCTTTGGCAAAATGATTTAAGTTGTTCAGCAACTTTTAAAAGGTGTAGGAATGGCTTTATATAGGCTCATAAGAAAAATAGCCGTTTATAGCCGTTGGGAGTCGAGCTGTTAAAAAACTCTCGATGAACCGGTCGACCGCTACATGAACCGGTCGACCGCTGCAGGTTACGTTACACAACGGTCATAATGTCAGAAGTCAGAATGACTCTTTTTAAACTTTTTCAAACCAACCGGTCGACCGCTATACCAAGCGGTCGAAGACCGGTCGACCGCTACATGAGCCGGTCGACCTCCTCAACTTAAGCACATGATCCAGTTGTTTTAAAAACACGATTTTGACCAACTTAAAATACCCAATTTTAAAGACTAACTTCCCATAAGTATATAAAAGGTTTGGGAGTTTGATTGAGATATTTTAAAGCCATTTAAAAACATTTTTAAATCTTCAAAACAAGAGGTAAAACATTTCATGCAAGTTTTGAAGAAATATGCAAATGTGTGGTTCAAATCCTTATTAAAGATGAAGACTTAGAGTTACAAAGATTACCCTAGCATCTTGAGTCTTTACTTTAAAAGCACTTCCATTGAAGGGGATGTTATTTGATCGCTTCGTGCTCATTTTGGATCCGCTTTGCTTCACATCTCAATTACTTCTATTGTTATTATCAAAACATTGATTGTAACTAAAAGCCAACAAAGAGGGCATTATCGTCATCAAAATAGTCAAAAAAATCAACGTCCAATAATTTGAATTTGGAGGGCAAAATGGGAAAGAATGGCACGTGCGATGCACGTGGTTGTTAATTCCGTCCAAAATCATGGATAATTGATGGAGGGGTGCAAATTACGTAGAAAGTCCAAGCCATTTGGGTGCAATGTCTTAAAATTGAAAGATTGGGATGTTAAGTGCCAATGCCCCCAAACCACGGGAGTAAAAAGTGTATTTAACCCAAACCGGTCAAATTGTCTCTCGCTGGGAGGTAAAATTATGGCGAGACGCTAAATTAAAAAGTCGAAGATTCTTTGTACTGTTACACAAGAGTGCAAAAGAGAGGGTCCTCACCATGTTCAGCCCAAGTGCCCCACTTGCTTCGCAACTTCTTAGGTGTCCAATGTCACTATATAAGCAGGCCCCTCTGCATGTAGTGATCTTCACCATCCCCGACACAAGCGAACCTTCCCCCTAATTACAATCTCCTGATCTCTCCTCTAGATCTCTCTCTCTCTCTCTTAGTTTGGGTTTCCAAATTTCCCTGCTACAGGAAGCCTAACGATCAAGTTCCTTGATCACTGGAAGTGGCTGTTTTGCTTGGTCAGATAGAAAGCCTATCACCATCTGGTAACTTACCTTATAATTGTAAACCTGCGGACTGCACTATTGTTTCTTTTTCTGTCTTAACAATATCCTCATGAGTAGCCTAATGACATTCCTCCGCTCTTAAAGCTATTGAGGGTTAGTTATGCTTCCAAATTGATAGATGTATCAGCTAGTTGCTTGTAGTTACCAAGACCAAAAAAGGAAAGAAAATGACTATTAAAGCCAGCAGTGCCTTCAATATTTCATTCAGTAGATTATCTTCAAAAGATAAAATACTTTCCCTTTTATTTTTATTTCTAATGCGAATTGGGAAGGATGAAATAAAGCTGTAGATTCTTTGTTTCTTGTAAAAACTGTGATAATATATTCTTCATTCATTCAATGAAAAGTATTTATCAATCTGTATTTTGTGTATTATTATGTCTGTGTAGGCTATTTAATGGTAAAGAAATGAAAAATATATTCTTGGTAATACAATACGAGGTATCTTTTTTCCATAAAATATTCGATGGAATTAGCTTACTGTGGAACTAAAAACCTTACTGACCACAAAGAAGTATTTTTAATTTTCTGACCCTGAATAGTTATTGATGGCAGAAAAATAAGTGCTACGTCACTACAAGAAAAGTGGGCTTTCCCCGCGTTTTATTATTTGCGCGTCAGAAATGTGAGCGAATTCTCTACGACTAAAGCATTTCTCGTCGACGAATCTCAACCCTTCTTCAACCACGTGCTTTCCCGTCGGCAAATCTCTTAAATACTTTTTATTGTGGCTATCACCAAGTTCAGTGACACATATCCACAATTCGTTGACGCGAGTGAATTTGGCTAGTCACCATTCCCTACCGCCTGGTTCGTCAAGAGCACTCGTAAAACCGGCGGTGAAGGTCGTCGCCTTTGTCTTTATGGCTAAAAATTAAGACCGACAAGTTCATCTATGTTGGTGAAGGTCTCTTGCCGATGTAGCTGGGTTCGTCAAGAAAGCTGCTAGACGTGAGCTCGTGGTTGTTGCCCATCAGGTGTGAGTCTCTGTTCTCTGTTGCCCATCTTTCCCCCAAAATTGTTACAGTTTGCTGAGTGTATTTACTCCTCTTTTGTTCTTCGAAGTGTGGGAATTGAGAATGCTGGTTGTGAGAAGTAAAGAGTACCTGGTGTTTGTGATTTTTCCACAAAGAGGGAACACGGGAGAGAGGTAGGAATTACTTCTGTTTACAAAGTGTTTGTGATATTTACACAAAAGGGAACAAGAGAGAGAGGTTGGATAACTTCTCGATTTTCTTCGTGCATATAATTTGGTTCTTTCAGCAGAGTTTGGCATTACTGTTCATGCTTTCTCAATCCCACGGGTGATAACTAAATGCAGAAAATTGAATGATTTGTTTGGGTAAATATCCCCACTTGATAATTCTGGCTTTATATACATGTTTTTTGAGTTTACTTCTGGCTTTATATACATGTTATGCAATGAATTTGATCCAACTATATTATCTACTGTTGTGGTCGTAAGTAGTTTTTGACGTTAGACTCCATTGCATAGAAATATGCATGCTTGTATTCTTTTCTTTATATGCCAGTGCGCTCATCTGCCATTACCTGAGATGAACCTAAGAACACTTGTCTAGAGCCTAGAGGAGTTAAAAATTCTTTTGGGAGGTTGAAAGGGAGTTTTGGGGTACCTCTATTGAAAAAACTCACGGCTCAATAGTAGAATGTCAATTCATGAATGAAGTCAATGGAAATTAATAAATAACTTTGTTATTTGTCTTGTTTCAGTTTTAGGATGATCAATATTTTGCTGTCACTGTGGAATTCAAAGCAGACTTGGTGATTGCATCTCCAGATATTCATCAAGAAGCTCTTGGTTCAGATGCATAAATAGGTACTGTTAGCATCTAATGGCTTAAAGGATTACATGGCAGGTCTATTGGCCCTCTGTTAGTTCTTTTCATTGTAGTTTCAATCATGAGCAGGGTTAACTTTTTATTTTATCAAGTTAGAGAATCTATCAATAGGTAACTTCGTTTCTTTTCTTCTATTGCAGGTACTTTATTTAACTAGAATGGGAAATAATCTATTATTGGAGGGGAAATTTTGAAAGAATCCTACTACACTACAAAACAATATTTTAATAGTAGCATTGTAATAGTATAATAGTCATGACCATTTAGAGTAGTCATGACCATTTAATCAATCGAATGTAATGGCTAGAACTACTACTAAAGAACAATATTGTAACAGAAAAGCATGTTGATTAAATTATGCGTGTCCACTTGAACATGCTCTTGATTCTAATTTGCATCTATAGTCTTTCAGTCATGGGTTTTAAGCATTGTGTCATGTGTCTAGATAGAGGAATAGTTGAGTTGGGTAATGTAAGAGGTTTAAGATTCAATCAAGTTTTTCTTTCTATGTATTTTGAATGTTTGATGACATTTTGAATTACGTGAATGTAAGATCTTCAGAAAAATTGGAAGAACTTCTCAAAATCTAGAGCTCCTTCTGAGATGGGACCTGCCAGCTGAGTTGCTTGAGGGTGCTAATGTTGTGGGATATAGCTGCCCTCTGTTGCTACTCTGTTGTCGTGTTATCTGTTTGATGATGATCTCTTTTTGTGAGGTTGTGTTGTTGTATTGATGTTCTGTCCAAGTATTTGTATTGTTATGCTGTGCTGTTTTGCTCCAGCCAAAATTTGAGTTTTTGTTTCACTGCTGGTTGCTGCTGTCCTTCCTGCAGTGCTGCTGTGTTCTATTCAAAGCTGAAATATTTATTTCATATGGTGATTGACTTACCAATATTGGACTAAAATTTCAAATTTTCTTTTCATTTAGTTCTTGGCATCAGATTTAATGCTTTGTGGCTAGTGTGAAATAAATTTCACCTTGTTTGGCTGGTATCTCTAGCTTTCTTCATTCTACCTAATGTGATGCTCATACTTTGTGCTTTTGATGACAATAATATTTTGCATAAAGATTGGACATTTCAACATACTTTGTCTTGACAATTTTTTCACTTGGCCATCCATAAACCCCATCAAAATTGATTTATAAATTTATAATTCTGATATCTGATATAATGTCTTATAGAAAAATATTAGATCGATTCTGGTTCGTATTCATTAGCTTATACTATATTCAAGCCCATATTCTATGTAATGGTTCTTAGAAAATTGCTAGATCAAGTATACTTTGAGCGATTTTTAACCTTCATATTTTTAAGAGGGTTTACCAACTTTATCCAATTATGTCCACCAAACATAGAAAAACATTTGAAGAAAATATTTTTCAATAACTACCAAACATAAAAAAATAATCAACTTTCTTGAAAATATTTTGATGAAGAAAAATATACTTAAAACAACAATTTTACATAAAAACAAACAGAATAGCGGCAATCGGAAGTCAATTGGTGATCCCAAAAAATAAATGCTAAAAGGCCAATAGCGGGGGACATACAAATTAGGCCAATGCTTATGTCCCGCAATCTTGATAGAGACCCCCCACGAAAGTTTTTTTGGCATTGAGTAGGAAGAGCTGCCACAAAAAGTGGGGGAAAAATTGCTTTATGGCCAGCGCCCATTTTTGAAACGTTGTCTCTCTTCAAAAGCTTGGATTTTTTTTTTTCGTCTAATTTTACTAGCCATCTTCTACAACTGGGGTAGCAAAATCTCTGTTACGAGAAAGGCCATAGAAGCAGGTGTGTATTTTCTCTTATGTCTCAGTTTTTAATCGGAATGATTGTGCATCATCCTCCCAACGTTTTCAAAAAGTAGTAAGTCAGTAGTAGTCTTCGAGCATTAAACAAACTCTTCTCCCAACTGTTTATGTTTGGTGGTAAATACTTGTTAACAATAATTGGAAAACTCTATGATCGGAGGTAAGATTGAGCTCAGTCAATCTTTTTAATTGGCCTGGAAGTGCTGTATACTAATTTATAGTTGAGGCTGGGACAATAGTTGTCGGTATGACTCTTTTATTGGTAGAAAGGGCACCAGCTGGGTATGGATGTGGCCTCTGTTTGGAGTCAAGATTTTGCCTTATTTGATAAAGCTCGTAGACATTTTTGTTTAATTGAAAATGAAGCCGATCCATGATTTCAACATTACAGAACACTTTTTCGAAAATGCATCTTTGTAATTGGTGCTGATCCATTAATTTAGTTGTTGATCCTGCATATTCTTTGGGATATTGGATGCCAAATGAGAATGTTTGTAATGCCTTGTATTCTTGTATGTGCTACGGGTGATTTTGATCTTTGTGTTGAATGACAATCACATTGTAATGTCAATTAAATACTTGCTAGATAATTTGAATGGCATTGAACAGAAAGAGATGATGAGGCAATTAGCTGTGGATGAAGGAGGCATGCGAACAGCTTTTTGAAAGGTATGTCCTTGTCCAATAATTTGAACATTAATTTGTGGTTTGCTGTATACTGAGTAGCACACATTTGTTTGTCAAAACTAATTGTAAGATGAGCTGCAGGATTGGTTCTAATATAGGAATTGTTCCATTTGGAGGTCTCAGGCCTGCATTGTTGGGCACATTTATGTTTTAATAGTTGTATATTTCATTTCAGTGAAGGACAATAATTTAGGAATCAAAAGTGGTAAATGATGTGGATAATAAGTGATGCTTGCTAAATTGACTACAAAGGATAGCATGATTATCTCAGAATTAGATTCATCTCATGTAACAGTGGTTATTATTATGGCGTGTGCTTGTACTTAGTCTGTTTGTGTTACTTTAGTTTTTTCTACCAGTCCTATTGTAAAATTGTTTACTATACTCTCCATCTCAGATAACAGATGAAGTCTATGCTTAATAGGACAGGGTCAAGTGCACAATTTTAAAAGGGATTACACAATGGACTTGATTCCTGCAGCCCACTTTTACAAAGTACCATTCACGGTGCTTTTGAAGTAATTCTCTTGTCTCAATGATCATTGGCTCCACACGTGGATCTCTAAACTGGGCATTGTCGCTGATGAGCTAGATTACCAAGAGAGCATCTCCTTCAAACTGAACTTTCTCCATCTTTCTATTTATTGCCTCTTCTGTTGCCAAATTTGTTGGACTGATATATGGGATCATCTCTGTTCTTGCCCATTCAAGCTCTCCTTTTTGATTAGAACATATACATGTTATCATTGCATAAGTTTTTCCTTACATCTTCACATTTTGAGTTTCTGTAAATCTATACATACTCTAGAAAGCAATATAAATATGCATGCTTTGTTAATGTACACCTTGTACAGAGCTGCAGGTCACGATTGTATATTGTTTCTTGTTAGTTGTCAGTACTGTGTTCTCTTTGTTGCTTTGCACTCTACATATCTGTGCATTTTGACATCTCTGTTTGCTTGGACGTTTTTTTTTTTCCAAAGCTCTTGATGGCTACTTGATATTCGTTTAAAATGTAAAATTTTAAGCAATAACTTAAAATATGATATAGAATAAACAATGTGTTCACAGATATGAGTATACTCTGCAAATAATCAATTAAAATACAAAAATTTCAAATAGCCAGAATAATTCCCAAAATATCTAGGATTCTAAAACAAAAAATAAAACGCCTCATTCGGTGCAATGCCCACGGCTCAAAATTCACCAAAGACGATGAACTTTATTGTGGGCATAATAGCAGCTCAAGTGATTTGAAAAAAGCACTCCCCTCAACTCTTGCTCCGTCGAGAATGGCCTCTAGCCACAACGAACTGCCGTCAATACATGGTCAACAGCACTGTCGTTGTTGGGTCGAAGTGACAAAAGCTTGGCATCGTCGGTAAAGGAGGATGTACTATTGACGCACTTCACATCGTCGGCGAAAGGTGAACAAACCTTGACGATTTGAATGTCGTAGGCCATAGAGCAACAGCGACCATCGGTCGAAAATGATGGACTCTTCACCGACGACTGCTCAATCATTCTCCCAATGCCATTCAAGGTCGACGCAGCATCAACTTGGCTGACGGAGGAGCGCGATTGTCGCGGTTGAGCTGTCTGCATGTGGCAACTACGACCAACGCTTGACGACCAAAAGTCGTGGCTAAAGGGCTCCAGTGACGAGTTTGTATATCTTTGGTGACGGTAGCGCTCGTCGGGTGAGGCCGAATTTCTTGTAGTGTATAGACATTTACAGAGGATCAGTACCCCCATCGAACCTCCATGTAGGCTGGGAAGAAGGGATCATATCCCTTTCACCGTAGAAGGGGATTGAAAGTTAGGAAATAAAAGAAGAGAGATTTTTTGAAACGTTGTTTGAAAAATCAGCATCTTACTTGTACTCATGCGGCCTCCGATTTTTTCCGGCCAAATATTTACTGTGGACCTCCATTAAAACTCGCATTTTTCAAGAAAGCAAATTTCAAGCTAACATGGGAGTACTGAACAAGTGGAGAGCTATAAGAACTCGAGATCCTTTGATCAAATTCTTTCTAGACTCTGGTGGAGATCATAGATATCATGCATGATAGGAGATTGCGTAGAGCAAAGGAGATTTTCTTGGCTGTTGATTGATAGTGTTATTTTATTCCTTCAGTTTGAATGATATTAAGCCACTTTCCGTATTTGGCAGGAAAATTTTCAAGGAGTGCTAGCGAGGAAAAGAAGATAGAATTTTGTAAAAAAATTTGCCCATGGCTAGAGAAAAAGTGGTAGTGCTTGATGCGCTAGATACTGCAAAGACTCAATGGTATCATAATATCATTTCACGGCAATTGTGATTGCCGGAATGGGATTTTTCACGGATGCATATAATCTCTTCTGCATTTCCCAGTTACTCGGCCGCATTTACTACACAATTGAAGGCTCCGAAACACCCGGAACATTGCATCCACACGTAGCAGACACTGTGAATGGTGTCGCGTTTTGTAGCACCTTTGCCGGGCAGCTCTTCGTCAGCTGGCTAGGTGACAAGATGGGCTGCAAAAGGGTATATGTTTTAACCATCACTACAAGAAAAATGGTCTTGGGTGTCAAAAAATTTTGTCACCCAAAAGCCATTTTTGTCACCAAAGGTTTTGGTGACAAAACCGAGTTGTCACCCGGTTTGTCACCTAAAGCATGTCAGCAAAAAGAGTTGATTTTCGTTTTTGACTTGCGTCCGACGGGTTACAATGTGGTCCCACTGTTTTATGCCATATTGACGAAATTCAAAATCGTCATGCCCAGTACACTCTATACATTCGGATGGGGTGTGCGAATAGTTGGTCCAATGTGACAAAATGACTTCTCTTCTCTTCTCTGAAATTTTGAGTTATTTATAATGGCTTACTCAGAGCTTCTCCTATGCTTATGTGTGGGATCTTTAGGAATCTCAAATCTCAGCCGTAGGATCATCATGAAAAACTCCTTTTCATTTAACTCCTTTATATTTCATATTCCGAATTTATGAGCTTCTATGAATTTTGATCATGTCCATTAACATATCACAATTGACCCCCGAGATAGTGAGACTATTTTCGTGAAATCCCTTATGCTAACAATTATTTGTTTATTTATCTTCCACCTACTATATTCCACATGAGCTAATAGGACCAGAATAATATCACCGATTAAGTCCCTAGTTCATATAATTCTTAATTCACAACCTGTAACTTGTTGGACTCTCAAATTGTTTATAAAACAATTTCACATATAAATATATACTAATTTTGAAAAACATTTTCACAAAAGTTCACTGGCTAGTGATTTTTTTTCTAGTCCAACTCTATATAGACATACTGAATATACTGTCTCACAAAGAGACTGGTGGATTCCTTGTTGAATATTTACACAAGCCCATGTATCATGTACATGACTCAATGTTGTCTAGAATATTTGACTTAGAAAGATCATCACCAAGGACTCGGTCAAAGCACATATACACAACAAACAAACCTGCATAAACCTCTTAGGCCTAAAGATACAATAAACTAATTGTGCTGAATATCTTTTTAAAATCAGTGATCACTTCTACAAGGTACCCGTATTTGATCCCGTTCAATGCATGTACTCTTATAGTGCACCCCCTGTTTGCTTAAGGTCACCACCTCAATGACGGAGTCCATCATCCTATTAAATAAAGGGACAATGAGTGTAAACCTATTTGTACATAAGCATGTACCTTGGTCTAGAATAACTGTAAACTGAACAAGGAATCAAAAAGTCATACTGCCCGTGTCACGTCCCGTGTGTGTATTAGCCTCTAAGCTCTCTTTGTACTAGCAGAGGTGCATATATGGCGAGGTTACGGCACGATACTTAACCTATGGGTCTCAAGACTGAGGTAAAAGTCCTTGGGATGTTTATAGACAATTATAAACTATATAGCAAACGAGCGGAAGACTTAATAAATAAATATACCAAAAATAAATAGGAGAAAATGGAACTCAAGTTAGAAGAATAATTTTAAGAGAAATTATCACACTAACGAGTCATTACTATTATTATAGCAAATTGATACTAATACATGATAGTTAAAAGAAAACAAACAAATAAAATAAAATAACCAAGGAAGTCACACGGCTAGGGTTAGGGATTACAGAGCTAGGCAAACATAGGTGAGCCTACCATATTATATCTCTAACCTTATTGTTCTAAATATTTACAAAGCACACTAAGACAAATAAATGAAAGGAAACATAAGGTAACCATAACGTCTAAGAGGAGTCTTCGCCTTTGTCATCAGACGAGCCGTTAAGGTCAATCTAGTCTACGTGGCTATGATGCTCTCCTGCGGGATTGTTCTCCTAGGAAAACTTCAGCGGTAGATCCTTCGGAATTAGGTAGGGCACATAGTCCACAATTACTTACAGGCCATTGATCACTAGGGCGTGGACATGGATGACGAGGGTGTGGGTGATCATATCATGGGTTACAAAGGAATCGAAGACAAACATCTGACTTATAAAAATTAAATATACAAAGGGGTGAGTTTTAAGGACTCAGTAAGGGGGAATGAGGGCATGTGACAATAACAACACATGTTCGACAATCAGTTCATACCAGAGATAACATGCATTAAGCCAATAGTAAGCAGATGCAGTATGTAGTATGTAGCACTCAGTCATGTAGTATATAGTTACAATTTATATAGGCAATAATACAACATACAGTGTGCAATGCACTTATCTTTTCTTTCCCTATAATTACAACCTTTCCTTACAAATCCATCTGTATCACCCCAGTAGCCAGGGTTGTGCGTCCAATCTCCCTTGCACTTTAGGACAGTCCTAGACATTCTGCTGTCCTAGGACACGAGTAAAGGCTCAACTACCTTCTACTCCTCGGCCATCCTACCTTGTAGAGATGGTTGCACTCTCCGGTGAACGGTACCGTTACCCCTATATAAACATTACAATAAAAGGAGGCCATTCTGTTAATATTTTGATGTAAATGCAATATGACATTCATTCATCCAAAAATCTATAACTCGATATATTCGCCGAGAATATATCCTTTCCATATTTCCATATCCTCTTACAAAATAATCCCTAAACATGTATTTATTCCTTAATAAATACCATGTAAATGAATCTTAAATTATCTTTATAATCAAGAAATTAAGTGAACTAATCTTCATTAGTCAAACCTAGGTCAAAGGTCCAAGGTCAATAATTCAAGTCCAATGTGGACTTGCACCCTGGGCTTGATGACAAGCCCATTTTCTTAAGTGGCCAGTGACTAAATGGGCCACTAGGCCTGTCCAAAAAAGATAAAGAAAAGGTCCAATATGTGGGCCTTAAAAATAGGGCTTAAAGGGTCTTTATGTGTCAAACTTTGGACCTCCCCATCCAAGCCCAAAGCTTGGCCAAAACACCAGCCAATAAGCCCAAAAAAACAACATACAAGTCATACAAACCAGCCCAGTTCGAAATTATACAAACAGGTCCATTTTAAACAAAAATACAGATTTTTCATGCAACTTCAAAAATTGATAACAATTTCATTTTAGCTCCAAAAATCATGAAATTTAAACGCGGGGGGCGGGGATTTCTAGGTTCATGACCAAAGTATCAGATCAAAAAAAGGTGGCATGCTATATAATAAACATGCCTAAACACACTGTCATCAAGAAATAAACTAAAACAAGCTAGTTTTGACCTAATTAAGTGTAACTTCTAATTTCACGTAAATCTTTGCACCAAATCAATCCTACATGCTTCTAATACCTCTTAGGAGTCCAAAAACTAAGACATGCAAAATAAATTCATAAAAATTAACATAATTTCATCAAAGGGGGTAAAATGACCTAATCTCCATAATTTCATAAATTCTCGAAAATCTTTCTACATCAAATCAAATTGATCATTCCTATAGCATATAATCAACCTAATAAAAAGTTCTAGATCAACAAATTGCATGCTGATAGCCTAAATCATTAAAATTCTAAAACTACCAAAAACATGCAAACTAACCTCTTACTTTGATTAATCTTATCAAGCTTTACTAATAAAAAATCCTACATAAAACACCATCACAACATCAAACAACATCATAACAAGATCAAAGCATGGCAATTTCGAAAGAACTTCATGAATTTCACAAAATTTCTTCAAAATTACCTCTAGGCTTCAATCGGCTAGAACTTCTCTTTCTCCTCTCAATCTCTAACTTCCTCCTAGCTCTCTATCACTCTCTCACTCTCTCTAAGAATGCCGACCAGATCAGTGAGGAAAACTCTCACACATGCATGCTATTTATACTAGTTGCTAACTAGGGTTAAACTTAGGGTTATGATCTATGTTATCTAGGGTTAAGAGGGACACAATGATCTTGCCTAGCACTAGCCTAGGACATCTATGCAAGCATTAGATCAGCTTGGAGGTCTTGGGTGGCAGCAACCTAGGAGGAGACAAGTGTAAAGTGGTTTTTTGAACATTTAATGATATGCAATAATTACATTAGTAAAACCATGTGTTTGACCAGTTTTTCTTGGTCAAAGGAGGTGCTGACTTACTAATGGGCCAAGGCAGGTCGAATGGGCTGAAGCTAGGCCCAAAAAGTTGTGGTCTTTAGGCCCAAATGCACAAAACAATATAATCCAAGCTCAAAACCCTAATTAAAAATAAAATTTCTAAGGAAAAATTCAAACAAGGCACAGCAACACTCAATTAGACCCCATTGATCAAGAAAATAATGAAACAAAACATGTCAAGCAAAAAGATTGGATAAAAATATGGTTTCTAGAAGAAAATAGGGCAAAAACAAGCTTTAAGGGCAAAATTGTCTTTTCTAGCTTATAAAAATATTTTATGAAAATTATTAGGGCACTGACATGAGAAAAATAGGTAATGACATGAAAGAGCTTGAAAAGACAAGAATGAGGATACTTTTATCATAATTTTTGGACATATATAATTTTTAACAATATAAAAATTATTAATCATAATTAATTAGTAAAATTAGATTAGCAAGAATATTTAGAGGATCGGGGTATTATAGCCCGCCTTTTGATTCATTAATCATTGGTATGACTTTTCTACAATTTCACTTTAACAATATAACTGTGTAACATCTTATGTTACAACATTATCCAACAAGTATTAAATACATGTGACAATAAAAAAATAATTATCTCATAATTATTCTAATAACTGGTTTTGAGAGCATATTTCTAACATCTCCCACTTACGTTCAAAACCATTTATATAGGTACCTCTTACTCATACTGACTCTAAATGTGTCTCAAACATTTTTGAGTCAGTGATTTAGTGAAAACAGACTCGCAATGTACTAGTTTACACTAGTCATCTCAATATCACTCTGATTCACCATATCATGTATCTTCTTTTTATGTACTTTGTCTTCAGTGCTGGAATCAGCAGTGGTATTTTGCTTATAACTTTTGCAACCCCATGCACCTTCACCCAATGTATACACACAAGTTCAAAATTGATCAATTATCAATAAGAACTGAACTTGTGCATCTCTAGACAGTCTACAAATTCTCAATTCTGAACACCAGAAAATAGTGTTTAGTACTTCTCAAGTATTTGAGAATATGCTTGATTGCTGTCCAGCTACAAAGCCCACACTACAACAAAAATCACTTTGGGTGTCAAAAAATTTTGTCATTCAAAGTGCTATTTTTGTCACCAAAAGTTTTGGGTGACAAAATCGAGTTGTCATCCGGGTTGTCACCTAAAGCTATCATTAAAGCTTTTAGGTGACAATTTTTGGCTTTTGTCACTCGAAACTATCTGGACGGTAACAATACGTCCGAACGGTTTTTGCATATTGACGAAATTCAAAATCATCATGCCTAGTACACTCCATACATTCGCATGGGGTATGCAAACAGTTAGTCCAATGTGATGAAAATGTATTTTTTCATGGACCATACATGTACACGGTAATATAAAACTGTCCTGAAGGTAATATATTTGTCACGCCCCGAACGCTAGCTCAGCGAGGCTAATGACAGCCGCGAGCATTCCCAACAAGGAATACTCCAGCGTACTTACTAAATTCTTGCAGCGGAATATTTCTCATTCAGAGAATTCTTGCAGCGAAAATATCATAATACCTAAATTTTTTTTTTAAAACTTTATATCGCTAGCGATTAACGCGCATACGAAACATTAGAACCTATTTCTAAAACTTGCATCTCGATCAATAACTTGAAGTAATTACAACACAGTCTCAAAATATCAATCGGTTAAAAACCTTAAACTTTACTAGGCCGAATAACCCATGACCACCACACATCGGAGGCTCATGTCGGCTCTTTCAAAAATTATATCTAATCCTTTAATGAAATAACAAAAAGGGAAGAGGACATTCTCGTCGGTCCCTCTTCTAGATTTCCCCACCTGAAATGTTGTCTGGAATGGTACAATTTAAAACTGTGAGTCGAAAGACTCAGTAAGGGTTTATATGCAATAAATAATGCATGTCTTGCATAAATCATGAATGTACATTGATGCTTGCATATGCATGAGACAATGTACTTGATCTTGAAAAACATTTCTTGCTTGAAAATATTTCTTTCTTGAAAACCTTTCTTTCTTATTTGGCTACTTATCACGCTCCATTTACCCCTGAAGTCAGGGTTGTGCGTTCCTTTTGGAACTATTCCCTTTTTCCCTTGGGAACACATCATTTGGTTGAGCTAACCCTTGTTGTGGCCCCAGGCCTGATGGCTAGACTCAACCCTTGGAGGTTCACACTTCTTGCAAGCATCCTTCGGTGTGATTGCACATACCTCGGGACCTACCAATCCTTCTCTCATTTTTTCGGAGTGGGTGCCCCTTAGGAATCATCCATCCTTCTCGCATTCGTCCTTCGGAGTGGATGTCCTTATCTTATTGGTACGGTACCGACCATCTATTTAGCCCTTTAATCTGACTTGTGATAACGAAGCAGGATTTTTCATTTTGCGACAGGAAGAAGAACTTATGCAAATGCTTCATCGTAATGTTCAGTGTCATGTGTTGTTGATAATGAGGAAATCTAATTTAAGTGAACTCGCTCATGTGATTTCATTGTGTACATAAACTTTCTTTTCATTTCAATTGGAAATTCAGCATATGCTTCGTTGTCTATGCCTATGCTTGATATGCTTTTTCATATAATTACTTTTCATGGCTGGTGTATTCATGATTGCTCAATTTTTTGGAAAATACGTTTAAGTTTCTTACTTTATCATTAATTCACTTTACGCTTTCGTTTCCATCTTGAGGAATGGGCAGTTTCGAATGCCTTTTTGCCTTATCAATTTGATTCATGATAAATTTTATTCATTAGGCTTACTAATAGTTAATTAGAGTAGTCACTGCAATTTTATTCACCACTTCGACATATCTAAAATTTCCGACCGTCATTGATTTGTTGTGGACTTATCGGTAATGGTGGACCCAATAATGCCAAATGTTGTATGGGTATAGGATGTCCGAAGGCCATAAGAATTTGGATTGCTGATATACTTTGATTACCTTGACACAAATTTTTCTATAACTATATGCAATATAATTTACTAAGTTTATTTGATATGCTGGGGTCATTTGCTCTACTCAAAACCTTCCCGCGGGAAACTAACAGGCTGGGCTGAGCGACTCCAAGGGCGGGCAGCCGCGCGGACGTCTCCGACTTAAAAGATCAATGAACTTCAAAAATCAGATGGGCTCGGAAATTACGATGATGATAGATTGATTGCGTGTAAAGGTGATGTTCAGCTTTCTGAGGTTCAGGAGGGATTGGGTGGTAATAATTCACAACAGCAGGATTTACCTATACATTTTCTACAAATCAGCTGTTGTTTCTTATTAGTCAAAAATCCTACATATCATGGCTTGTTGCGGGATGTCCGAGCTCTGGGCCCTTCCATTTCGAAATTATCGTCAACTCATTTTATTTTATACGTTCTGAAATCACATTTAGAGTTTTATCTTAAAATGTTCTGGTTCTTTCCCTTAAAGGCTAAAATTCAAGGACCAACCTCGTAAATAATGTTTGGACTTTAAAATGTATCCCTTTCAGAAAGGTTATTTGATTGAATTGTAGCTTAATATTTCCGGACGTGCAATGGCTGCTGGCAGCTTGAAGCGTCCGGGTTGCCGGTTGTGAAGCAGATTGCTGCTAGGACTCACTCAAATTAGATATCTTATGAAAATTCAACCAATTTGGTAGTTAAGGATCTTCTATTCCTAAGGTGGCTCTGTCAATCTAGTGATTTCGGCGTTTAAGATGAGGATAAGCATAAGTGCATAGAACAGCACTCCAAATTAGGATGCTTTGAGAATTCTGCGCAGGAGAATTTAAATTTCACAACAACATTGATCTTTCTTCGATCTTGTCCAAACCTCTTTCAACAACTCAAAACCCTATTGCCTTTCATGTTTCACAAACCACATTGCCAAGGGTCTGAATTTTAGGACATGCTCCTATAGACAGCAATCATGTCTCGGTCATGCATTCTTGTGTTTGCCCTTATCTTTTTGTATCGACCCGGGTGTGGTGGATATTGTTCAAAGTTTTTACAACTAAACCATTTGAGCCATCTTTCATCAGTGGCTAGGAATACTATTTGCATTTTACCATGGGGGTCATTTTCTGTGTTGGACTTTTTTTATGCTAAACACCTAAGTGTGCATGGGAGTGGGTCCGTCTTGGCAAGTATAGTTTTTTTCAGATCTTTGTCACCATATAGTTCTAACGGCGGTAGGCTTGGTTGGTGGTCTCAACTAGAAGTACTAACATTGTCGATATTAACCTAATACATTTTCGAAACCAGATAAATTCTGGCATTAGCACCATTTCCGAGCTTGATTTCAGGCCCTTTCTGTTAGGGCTTTTTTTAAATCAGAAGGCCAATCTTATGGGTTCATAAATGGTTTTCTCTTGAGTAAATGGATTGGTTCCAGATCTGGCCACGATTTTCCATGGTTTCGGTATTGTACAGATTCTGGGATACTACCGTTCTTAAGACTGGGAGCTTGAGATCAATAATCTTTTCTTTTGCAGAAGGCAAGCAGCTATATGCGAATTCATTCAAGAGAAATCCTATACAAATAACGACATCCAATTTCAACGCATGTATAAGGTAGAAATTAATCACAACTCGACGAGCGATTAAAATGGAAAGAAGAAATAAGGTTGAGAAGGAAATGGTGGGCTTTGTGGTCGGTTGGTGTTTTGTTTTGGGGCCACAAAGGGCGAAAATTTGCTCACGTCGCACTGCTTCTCTCTTCCTTCTTTCGTTCTTCTCTTCTTTCTTTCTTCTTCTCTTCTCTTTGGCGTGGGTGTGTGTTTTGCTTAAGGCAAGTGGTTTGAAAATGCGATTAGAGGGAAGAGTAGGGGTGGTTCTTATGCGTGAAATTGCAGAGGGCTGTGGGGGTAAGGAAATGTTGACATATTCTGGCTCCTCTTTGCCCCCTCTGCCCTTTTTCTCTTTCTTCCCATTGTGAAGTCCTCCATTTCTCTTGCTTCTTTTAATTTTTTTTCTTGTTTCTTTATTTTCTTCTTTATTTTTCTGTCTAACTAATAAACTATCTTCTAGACATGCTTTGCTAAGTTTATTTCTAAAGTCTCTACTACTAATTTAAGTGTAATGAGTCCCTTAATTTAATGATTCTTTCGCAATTATTGTAACTAGTTGACATAGTTTCGCATCAATTAAATTATGATTATGCCTAGATTATCTTCATTTACTGTCAATTTTAGGGATATCAAGTAATAATTTTATATACATGTTTAAGATCCTAGCTTAATAACTCGAATATAAAATTGTTTATGGTGGGAAAAATTCCAACATTTGCTATTTTTTTCTTAAATATTTAACTTTAGATTTAATTTAACCATACATATTTTTCTCAATAATATTTTGTGAGAGTAAATTATCGTCTTGGTTAGTAGTTTCATTTTTAATTCTTTTTTAAGACAATGATAGGTGAATAGTTTGAGTGGTCGGGGGGTCTGCACATGGTCGGTCTGACTGCGAACAGTAGTGTGTACTAGAATGGTTAGTAGACAGAGATGTATTTTGAGAAGAATTATATGTAGAGGTTTGAAGAGCATCAGAGAGACGAAAATGGTGAGTTTGTGTGCGAGTAGGTTGTGTGAGGGGTTGGTTTGGTTAAGAGACATAAACATTAAGGTTTTTTTTTCCCTGAAATCTAGGAACCCACGGAAAAACAAATAAATAAATTGCAGAACTGGAATTTTCGCGTGTCTCGGTGGAATTACCGGTTCTGTCTAGAAGGCAATATCACCTATCGAATCCGACTTTGATTCCCCGCGGAAGCCAATGGCAAGATGTGGAAGCCGGTACTGGAACTAGAAATGCGGAAAAAAATTCCCACCCTACCACAAATAAGGTACATAGCAATATTTCACCAACTAAAAATATGTCACTATTAAGCAACATGAGCTCAGTGAATCCAGATGTTTACTGATAATTAGTTGTGACTGCCTATTTTTCGTTAGCAATGTAGGCATATTCGTCAGTCGCAATGCTGAGATTGGACGGAACAACCTTTTTGGGACAAGTAGTTAACCCTAAGTACTCACAAGAAAAGAATTAATATTGGAAGAAAAAATTGAGAACAAATTAAACCATAGGGACTAGTGGATTAATTAAACCTGATTTAAAAAACTATGAAAAAAAGGTATAAGATATGGATCTGTCATGTACTATATTTTTGTTATGATATATATACCACATCTATATTTGTTTTGCATATGTTTTTAATTTCTTCTTATCATGGTTGGTTGCTTTATTTTAAATGTATGGATATTGTGAAGCTGTCAAAAATTTCTTTTAACTTTATCTTGATTTAAATTAAACACCACTAAATTAAATGCAAAGTGTACATGGATGTACTCCTCCATACTTACCTTCTAATAAGATGGGGGCAAAAGCCATCGTATCTCTTTGGGTATAAGTAATCAAACACAAGAGCTTCCCCGCGGCCACATGATCAAAAGATGTTGGATTTATCACCACACGTTCTTCAACACCTACACTTCAACCACATGTTCCTCTTAGGATAAGGGCAAGTGGGTCTGTGAGATATGCCTGAACCACATGTTCTTTAGGTACTCATTACCTTTTTAGCTCCCACAACTACATGCTGCGCGCGCGCTCAATCTAAAGAATCTCACAGATAGATCGATGTGTGAACTTTTCCTTTTTGCTATTTGTTTTATGCACGTGAAGTCTTAGAGCATAATTTATCTGTGAAACTGCAGTACACAAGTACAAACCGACGGATAGAAACTCAAGCATAAAGAATGGACGTGCCCATCTAGTTCCATTGAAGGTCAAGTATCTATGAATTCTAACCAGCCGAAGGGAACAGGGACTATTATTGGCATGGATCCTGCTTTATACCATACTGCAGGGAATGTAAATTTCTTGATGTTTTCGAAGATATCCAAGAACCTTTAGACCACTTACAAACCCCAACTGAAAACACAATTCTCCATATATACCTGACAACCCTAGTTGTAGAGTCAAGATCAACAATGAACTTTGTGGAAAAGGTTCTCCATAAATGTCCCTTACTATTACGGCAAACCAATGCCAATGGTGAAACTCTACTGCATATTGCAGCAAGGTATGGGCATAGTGTCATTGTGGATTTTTTGATTGAACGTGCACGAATTCTTGATCAAGACCTCGAGAGCGGAATTCAACCAGTCAGGGAGATGATTAGGACAAAAAAACAAAGAGAAAGACACGGCCTTGCATGAGGCGTGTGATATAATGACTTGACTTGGGGAGCAAGTTAGTCAAAAAGAAGACCCAGATTTCTCGTATTTCTCTAATGATGCTGGTGAGACTCCTCTTTACATGGCAGTTGAGAGAGGCTTTAACTTTTTGGCGTGCGTAATTATGGACACTTGTAAATCCCCAGTTTGTGGTGGCCCCCTTGGCAAAATAGCTCTACGTGTTGCAGTATTAACTCAAGACGATACTAGTAATATTAGTTTGATTTTCTCATTATTCTAGCATGTAGGTTAATTTTATAAAAACTATGATTAGACTATGTTATGATCTTGTTAAAAGTTATGTGGTGGCTGGTAGTAAATTCCATGTTTGACACTGCATTTAACAAGATATGAGGGCGTGTTTGAATTGTGGATATGGTACGCTAACTCAATAACTAAATAGTAACACCAATATAGTAGTAATATTTTTGTGTATAAATAATTATATGATGGGTTGATAATTTGAGTTAGATAAAGTAATTAGCATAGTACATTAATTCATTGTTGAAATTCAATTACCAATATTGTCTCCAACTATCTGCTAATTAATAAGATATGTCTTTGACATTTACATATTTACTATATTGGTTTAGAACTTGTTGGAAAGCTTCTCGAAAGACTCGAGCTTGAAGTATAACAGCAGACCATAAAGGTTGGACTCCGCTTCACATAGCTGCATATTTCGATCGTTCTGAGTTGCAAAACTGTTGTTGAAATTTGATAGACAGATAGCATATATGAAAGACGCAAAGGGTAGGACAGCTCTTCATATTGCAGCTCATTTGGGTAATAGTGTGACATTGAGAAGTGATCATATCAAGCTGTCCTAACTGTTGCGAACTAGTTGACAACAGAGGTGCAATGCACTCCATACTACCATATTGGCGGGCCATCAGGCAAGGGATATTATGGGAATCATCTTAAAAAGGTCTTATCTGAGCAATCTTTTGAATGAAAAGGATATTGACGGGAACACTTCTCTTCATCACAAATTCATGTCTAAGTACCTAACCAAAAATCCTCAGCTCGTAGATAACTATAGAGTTGATCTGATGGCCTTCAATGGACAAAACCTCAATGTTGTTGACGCAGGTGTAAATTATTTAGAGGTAAGCAATATTTTCTCTTGGGCTCAAAGAAAAACTATTTGCTTTTTCATCGATTGATTTATTTTTTGAGTGTTGACTCATGAGGAACGCTATCCATAGGTGTTTTTGTTTTTGGCACTTTCACAAAAAGATTGGTTTGACATAATTAAGAAGACTCATTCTGTGTCTTTTTTTTCCCTTTCAGAAAAAAGTACTAAAAAGTTAGGAAAATTAGTCTTTCATTCTTTTTTTTTTTTATGCTAATATGAAGAGTTTTTGTCTTGTTGTTGTGTTTTCTCATTTAATTTCTTCTCTGAACTAAGAATTTGCAATGAACATTTTTTCTATGACCGAAAGAAAGAAAACCTTCTTATCGTCTTTCTCTTTAGAGTTGTGTTTTGCACCTCTAGGAACCAAATTTTCTTACAATCTGTACTCTAAACTATATACTAAACTTACCACATTGGCCCATAATTCAGCGATAACTATTATACATAACGATAGCTTTGCGATCATGATTGGTGGTTATAGCCATCTACCTAAACGGATACTAGAGGACGAAGATGAAATAAAAGAACACGTGAAGGAAAGGGAAAGGAAGATGGAGGAGATGTTGCATAAAGAATCAGGATCCAATTTGGTCATGGCTACACTCATTACAACTGTAATCTTTGCAACAGGTATTACAATGCCTGGGGGGTTTGTAGGCGGAGAAGGCCCACACCCAGGATCCACAAATCTCACTAAGAGTACGACATTCAAAGCATTCGTTATTACTGATATTATATCCATGGTGCTATCTAGTTGTTCTGTCTAAGGGTCCGTTTGTATGCATGTAAAACAAATTCTGTAATTTATTTTACTTGTTTTAGTATTTGGCAAGCACTTGAAAATGAAGTCAAAGTCAAAGTAAAAGCTCTATTATTTTCTAGAAAACAAACTAAGCTTAAATTTTCCGTGAAACCAAAATTTTTTCTGGGAAACATCATATCTCCCTTAAGTTCTAAAATATTTTATTCCACCCATATGTTTATTGTGAGTCTAAATAACAACCCAAGAGGGGGGGTGAATTGGATTTTTTAAAAACTTACTCATTTTTCTATGAAAACATAGATCTGAAAAATGCCACCCTTTAACAAATAAAAATACATATATGAATGTGTTTAATGCAAGCTAAATATAAGCAATAAATGATAAAGCATAAATCTCCACAAATATGAATATGTATGAATAGAAAGAGAGATAGAGTTAGAGAGACGACACCGCAATTTTACGTGGTTCGGCCAACACTCGCATACATCCACCCCCAAGGCTATTGACTTCCTTGGGCTTCCTTCACTATTCTCCAAATAGCAAATACACCTTAGCTTTCGGGTGCTAAGGAACCTTTACAAAGTATTTTTCGAGCTTACACTTTAACTCTTTCACAAATCCCAAAACCCAAGGGATTTCTTCTACTCTCACAAGTAGGACAAGTGTTTACCCAACACACGAGTGTTTTCTAAACGATGGATACAAAAGAATAACAATGATGACTCTTTAAGCCGAATAAGCTAATGAAAAGCTCAAAACGTGTGGAATGGCTGTTTAAGCCGAATCAGCAAGTGAAAAGCTCAATAGAGTGCAAGAAGACAAGATTCTCAAAGGAAAGTTAATGTTTGACAGGTGGGAGCATAAGCTTTCTTAGTAGATGCAGTTTTCCCTCTTCTTCAAAGCACTTTCTCTCTCTAGAAGTTAGGGCAAAGAGTAATTGCAAGTGTGAATGCCTTTCTTCAAGAAATTTCTCTCTCTTTGAAGGCTAGGTCGTCAATGATAAGCAAGAGGATAAGATTTAACAATGAAAAGCTTTGGTCTTGAAGGATTCAGTAGAGAATTTCTTTGGATTTAGCAATTTCTCTCTTTAGATGATACAACCCACACTTTCTCTCTCCATCTCGTTCTTTTTGTAGCCCCTAGGACTTCAACGGTCTTCAAGTAGCTCAAAAGTGCTGTTGGAAGGGTACCCATAACTTTTTTGAGCATTTTAGATGAGCTGGCATCGTTCCATTTTTTCTGTAAAATCGCAGCATATGTTGACACTTCAAAAAATTTGGTCTGGAATTTTGCTTTCGGAGACAGTAATGTGTCGACACCTTCAAAGTGTGTGACACATTAAAACTTAGTCTGGAAATGCTGTCTCGGGTGTCAGTGCAATGTGTCGTCAATATGTTGACACATTAAAACTTAGTTTGGAAATATTGTCTCGGGTGTCAGTGCAATGTGTTACACTAGTCTTCAATGTGTTGACACATTAAAACTTAGTCTGAAAATGCTGTCTCGGGTGTCAGTGCAATGTGTCGACACCATTAGGCAATAGTCGACACTATCTATACTTGAGAGAAAAATCAACTTCTTTGACAGTGTCCAAACCATTTCAACATATCATAAAAAGTAAAGCACCTACAATATGAAAATTGATTTCATCAACTTATGAAAAGGTGTTTAAGTTCACTTATAATTATTTTATATAGAAAAACCTTGATCTTTGAAATAAATCCTTTAGAAAAGTGGATTGACAATATAAAATCTAAAAGTCTTTTAAACTTAGAATATTTGTTATCATCAAATAAAAAATAGATTGTTTTGCAAAAAACATTGGGGCTAACATGTTTTAAAACACAATCAATCCTCGCCTTCTTTTTTATTTAGCTATTAAACCACATATAAAATGACCAAAATTTCACTCGAAGATAAAATTACTACAAATATTAAAAAATCATTAAAAAATAAATGATATTTAATAAAAATTAATATTTTTTAAGTAAAAATATTGAAACTATATTTCATTAATTAATTTATTTTGAATTTATTTCTTGAATTTTTTTATTTTTATCTTGTAAGGGCATTTCAGTCAATTCACATCACTTTCTATATGACTTAATTGCCAAATCAAACAAAAGTGAAAATCAAGCTTCACAAAGTCAAAGTAAAAAATAATGTTGACTTTGGCTGTGCAAAAATTCAAGACCTGACCCGAAACCTACCCGTTCTGACCCGATCAAGGCGGCTTAAGTCTGGGTTGGGTTTGTGTTTGGGTCTTGTACACCCTTCCCGGCTAAAACTGGGTTTGGGTTGGGAATCCTAAAACCGGAAAACCCGAACCCGACTCAAATATACTATGACAAGGCTTAAAATAAAATAGTATAGGGCGTCCTGTGCTTAAAAAAATAGCATAGGCACCCTAAGCTAAAAAAAATAAAGCTGTGGGCGTCCTGGGCTCAAAAAAATGGTGTGCCTAGAACATATTGGGCCTAAAAAATAGTCCATAACTAACAAAAAAAAAAAGAGAAAAAAAACCAAAGCAACCCGAAATCCGAGTAGAACCCGATTTGCATGGCCGGTTCGAGTATAGGGGCCATCAGGGTTGGGTTACATATCCCTTGCTTCGATTGATTTTGGTCGGGTTCAGGGTGGGAAAAATACAACTTGAAATACCTAGTCCTAATGTTGACTTTAGATCTCATACGAGTCTTTGGCACATATTAAAATATGGGAAAAGGTAATTTTGAGCCTTTTAACTACCAATGCAATTTCAAATAAGGATCTAAACTTCCACCTTTGACACATTGAGCCCACAAACTACCAAATTTATCAATTTGTGCCCCTAAAAAAGATCCAACGATCAAACTCATACCACGTGTGTTGTGAATGAGCCATGTGGCATGATTTTGACCCTTAGATTTTATTTCAGGGCGCAATTTGATTAATTGTAGAAGTTGAAGGGCTCAATCGGTCAAGATTGATAGTTTAGACCACTATTTGAAATTTTATTGGTAGTAAGAGGGCTCAAAGTGACTTTTTCCCAAAAATTTTATACAAATATTGTAAATCATTAAGCGTGTCAAAACATCACAAATATCTTTTTTAAAAAAAAAATATTTTAAAAGAATAACCAAACACTGAAAAAGAAATTCTTTTCTTGAAAATGTTCAATGAAAATTTTTTTTACGTAAATAATAGTTTTACAAGCAAACAAGCGGACCTTAATCTACCTATTCTTACCATCGCTTAATGAAAACAAATCGAAACTTAAATTCTTTATTCCGGCTTGGCTTTTGAATTTGGTGGCAATGGTAGCAATGGTGTTGTCATTTGTCACTGGCATATATGCTGTATTAGCACATTCCTTAGATCTTGTCATTCCTTCTCTTATCATTGGCTTCTTCTTCTTTGCTATTCTCTTTTTGATATTTCACAAAACTGAAAAATATACTAATACAATAGAGATGCTGAAGTGTTGTGTTTTTTGTGAGGATAATTTTCATTTGGTATTTATTTTGTTTTGGTGTGTGAATAGCTTTTTCAATATTTTTTCAAGGCGTCCTCGACCTTCTTATGCCATTTCTACTTGTAAGGTTTTAAAGATGAGCTTCAAGATATGCAGTCTATACTCAAATATCCCAGCATTGACTTTTGAGAATAGTTATCCACAATTGAGAACTCAATTGCTGGTGTAGATCTTGTTGAATAGAAACAGCACAATTGAAATTGGTTAATGTTGAATTCAGCTTAGTTACTCTATAGAAAGTGATAAAGGGATGTGTAAGTTAAGGGAACGGGGTCTTGTCATCGATTTCTTAATCCAAACTCTATAAAGAAAAATTTCCTCTTACTAGTGAGATGATGGCAAGAATCTTGAAATTGAGGTTTTAAGATGGTCTTCGAAAGTCTCTACTAGACTAGTGATGTTTACACAACGCTTGCTCAAGCGTGGCGTAGATGACTTCCTTGTAGAATCCTTTTCTCGAGCAATTGTTAGAGAATCCTTATTCTCTTGAACAATCTCACAAGGAACTCCTTTTACTCTTTAATACTTAGACCAAAATTATTTAATAAGGAATTTCAATATCATTTGGACTTAATTTGGCATAGAATTACGCAAATACTCAAATGACTAACACTGGGATTGGGGTAATAAAATCAAAATCAAGTTTTCAATTGAAAATTTATTTCATATTCTTGCCTGAAATGGAATTTGGTTTTCTTTATTTTTTTCTCTATTGGTTTGTAATACATTAAATATTTTTAGTAGTTAATATAGAGTTTCAATCACGATTTATAATAACGATGAGCCATTCTAGCCTACAATCAGCAGCAAGTAAGCTTACTGAGTCTTTGTTGCATATCACATTCATCTACTCAAAATCTTCATGTGGTAGCGCACTTGAGTATAAGTGGGTCAAGTTTTTTTTCTTTTTTCCCTAGAAGATATTTTTTGGCAAGTACCTAAGTCTTGATGGTCCTTTGTGTGGGTTGGTGGATCTATAATGTCTTCTTGTTCATCAAAGCCCACAAACCGTAGTTAATAAATTGATTATATCAGAGACCATATGAAATATGAATTGAGTATTTATGGGCTATGACATTAGAAGTGCCCATATTGTTTCAGAGGTCTAGTATGTATGCTTTCTCTGTTCTCTTGCAGTTTAGGATAAACATGGTGACCGCTAGATATTTTATGACATTAGTTGCATAATTAATTAATAGTATTTGAAGAGATTGTAAAGCGAAAGGTTTTTCGAAACAAGCATAAGGATAAACAAATACAAAAGACGGACAAAGAAGTGTAAAGGTAGGAAATGACAAAGAGAAATAACTACTTATAGCCATTTCTCTTGAGAAAAAGAAGTAAAGAATTCTGCTTCCATTTTTTTTAGCATAATTTATTTTTCTCAAGAGAAGTAAAGGGTTATTTCATTTCTTTTTTCAACACTAAAGTAAAGTAAAAAATTGGTCTTTTTTTTTTTTAACTTTTCATAAGAAAAATAAAGAATTATTCTTTCATCTAACTAGACATTATTTTTCTTTAAGAGAAGTAAAGAATTCTTCTATCTTTTTTATTGTGTTTTTCCTCTGGTCATTAGTCAATAGTGAAACTTTTATTTGTTCACCACTATATATATGAGACAACTTTTGGCCTATTAGATGGTGACCCTCTCCTACCCTACTCTTTTGACACTCTTTCCTCTCCCTACAAGCTATTCTATCTAGACAATCTAGACATATCAACCTTAAACACAGTCGAGGATGGTAGAATTCACTACTACAAACGCTTTTCACAGTGGATTCAACTGGTAGTCTTACTATATCTCTTCGCTTTTACTCAATTTTCCTCTATTTATTTGTTTTTTCCTTGGCCATTTGAGCCTTTATCCTTGTATCATTATTGGTTTTGGTGTATAGTGGTGGAGTTTTTGCAAAGGTATTTGAAATGGGTATAGGGTATAGGGTATAGGGTATAGGGTCAGTGTATTATTTATTTGAGGACCGAGATTTTCATGTAGGGAATGTGATGCATGTTTTTGGTAGAATGCTACTAATTGGTTTCCATAGCCTTTAAAAATGACTAAAAATATCAAAAAGAATTGATTAAGTAACTGATTTGTCTAATTATTTATTCCAAGTGAGGTTGAGAATTTCTAAGAAATTGGAAGCCACTTTCGATGGGCCCGATAGCCACCATCATCTTTTAATGAGCTAATGACAGTTGTCTTATACTACAGGCATAACATTCTAAGAGAGCAAATGATGGAATAACAATGAACATCGGAATGATACTAGGAAAGATGGTTCGAAGAATCTCGATAGTAGTTCCATGAACAGTAATCCTGTGTGGGGTTGGATTTTTTTGTCAATTATTGAGTGCAAGTCTACGTTCAAAATATATACTCTCAAAGAAAAAATTAAATTACAAATTAAGGATATGGTACTATTAGGTTCGTTGAACCAAGAAGATTTGTATTTAAATTAAGGAAGATTAAGATTCGATGGTAATGTTGAATTATGCTTGGTCACGATATAAAAGTGAATATCCTCTTGTTTTGTCACAGCTCACATAGATCTTATTTTGTACAGTGCTACAGTAAAGGGTGATAGCGAAATTTTCAAAAATACCGAGAAGTCTCTCAACTCCTTACTAACCCAAGTGAGAACACAATCCTCCATATTTATATCACATACCTTTAGGGCAAATCACCAGTACTAGAGGTGTGCTTGTTTACTGGCATCGCCACCGCCACCGCCACCAATACCAGTACTGGACACTGGTCCTCGTTCATTAGCGGATCGTTGCTGGTGGCCAAATTTCAACCGTTAGGCCATAACTGTTTTGTTTTTTTTATATATGAAACCAGGAGAGAGAAGGGTGCTGAGAGGAGAAGACAAAGGTAGAGGAGAAGACAAAGAAAAAGAGAGAGAGTAACATAGAGAAAAAGAGAGAGGCGAGCGAAAGAGGAGAGGGGAATAGAGAAATAACCAAAAATTATTCCTAAAAATCCTCTCCCTAATAGCGAACAATTCTCTAATTTGCATCTAGAGAGAGAGTGTGGGAATTCAAATTCAAATTCAAATTCAAATGGAAGACAACTCAACAAAATCAATTTTGGATTGAAAACTCACCAAATAATTTTAAAACGCTCATTAATAATATTGATGGTTTCTTTGAATATATCCAACTCATCATTTAATGGGTGTTTTATTTCATAATTGATAATAATGTATTTAGAAATCCATTGAGCTTTTTATTTACTAATTGATGTATTTGGAAACCCATTAATGAGCTTTTTTTTTCGTCTAACTTAATGATCTTTTTATTTTGTAATTGACCATAATGTATTTGAAAATCTATTAATGGAATTTTATTTCGTAATTGGTCGTAATGTACTTGGAAAGATGAAGAAGTTGAGCACTAGGATTTTTGGAAGATTTTTAAACCATTTAGGTATTTTTTAAATATTTACCATAATTATTTAGGTAGTTTTCTTCTTCCTCTTCTCCTCTTTCTCTCTTTTTCCTCTCTTCTTTCTTTCTTCCCCTCTTCTCCCCGCACCCTCTCTCTCTCCTCCTCACCATTTCTCCTACATAGTCCTATCTTCTCTGGTCTCTCTCTCTTGTCCCTCTCGTCTCTCTCTCATGGAATAATTTGGTTACTACTAAAACTGGTGTTGTTGGCCACCAGTAACCGACGAAAACGATACTGGTTTTCGACGACACGGGCATATGCGGTGTTGGTGCTGGTAAAGGGCATAACTACCATCGGTATCGCCCATGCAAACCTTACATGTCTCGATCAAGAATCAAAATCAACTACAAAGTTTTTTAGAGGAACTTCTCAATGATTGTCCTTCCCGGTTATGGAAGCTTCACTATTAAGGAAAACTAATGTCAGTAACTGAACTCCATTACATCTCCACACTTAAATATATTTTTAAACTTCTAAACTTAAAAGTATAAATCAAGCTGCCCTTAAAAAGTGTCATTTAATGCAATTAATTCATCTTATAAAAATTAGTGTCAATTAATTGCACTGTAGATCTCTGTGGTATCATCTTTTTACAAATTAGTCCTGTGGTATCACTTTCTACAAACAGTCCCTATGGTCACCCTTTTAGGTAAAAGTTAGTCCCTCTGTTCATCAGGCGTTAACACACTAACGGAATGAGAGGCACGACGAGCCGGTCGACTGCTACAAAGGTGACTTACAGCGGTAACTTTCAGCGGTTGACCGGCTCGTCGTGCATCTTATTCCGTTAGTGTGTTAACGCCTGATGGACGGAGGGACTAACTTTTACCTAGAAGGGTGACCACAGGAACCTGTTTGTAAAAAGTGATACTACATAGACTAATTTGTAAAAAGGTGATACCATAGGAACCTATAGTGCAATTAACCCTAAAAAAAATCTAAGAATTATTTTGATTATTTTCAACTAAAAAAGACTTAATTATTCATGTATACAACTAATAAAATATGTAAACAAAATTAACCCTAACATAAGTACGTCATAAAAAAAATATCAAAAAGATAAACAAAAATGAAAAAGGAAGGACAAGAAAAAAGGAAAATTGCAAATCAAGAAAGCAGAAAAGTCCGAAAGAAGTTGGGTCTGCAGTGTAATCTGGAAGAAAAGCGAGAGCAGCAGCTGGAGGCATGGATGAAGCTGAATTCCGACGTCTTCTTGATCTTTTCCCGGTTGTCCGATTTCGCGACTACCATGTAACTCTTCCTCCATTTTCCAAGTCTTTTAATTTGAAATTTCGGGATAGATAATCGCGCCTATTCAAGACAAGTGTTTTAGGTCGGACCCAGATGGTTCCCTTGTTGTTTTGGGTGAGCGTAGGCTGGACCCAATTGGTCTCTGTTTAGTTGGTGAAAGTTCCCGCATTTGGGGCTGTGATTGGCGTCCTTATGGGCTGCCGTGGTTAAAGTCTGTATTGTTTTGTTCAGAACAATAAACTCCATATTTGTCCCCAGAAGTCTCCTTACTGAATGTGTATATAGTAGCACAAAGGTGATCCAATGTGCTCGTATTTGTACTATTTGGCGTCTGAACGTGTAATGATTGAATGACAAGACTAATAGGTAATGGAGTAAACAGAAGCCCTTTTTATGAGGGGAATTGAAGAAATAAGTGGGTTATTATCAATAGGAAAACTGAAATTAGGGGTCATGACTTACAGATGATATATAATTAGCATGTTCGAGACCAAGGACGTATACAGAATTGAATGGACTAGGTTTCGTTAATTCAGATGCAATATCTGACAAATTAACAATATCTGACAACGGGGTTCGGTGAAAAATGTTGTCTGCATCAATTTTCTTGTTTGAAATTTTAGGAATTAATGATGCACACGTAAAATGGTACGTCATATGATAATTGCAATAAGAATGGCACGTGTATTTTATCTTGCTACCCTTTATGAAGGACAGAATATTACCAATAGGCGTATGAGGCAAAACTGGGTCACACTCTCAGCCTATTACATGATTAAGCACAGGAAGCAGAAAAATGTAGGCCATTATCTTTACTGTTCATATTTTTCAACTAGAACCGGAACAACTCTGTTATTATCTATCTCCATTCTGCGCCTTCCTTTATGGCCCCTATTAAACGACCAGTGACTCTACTTTTATTATTGTTGTTGTTCTTATTTTTATTTTCCTGTCCTCGTTTGCCTTTCAAAACTTACTGGATAATATTTCGGCCTCTCAGCAAACATGTGGTTGTAGGTTCTTTTAGATTAGCAGCCATAACAATGAATTGGGATATCTTGAGCTATGCTTTGGTGTGCAATGAAACAGCACATAGATGCTTCATTGGGAGTTTTAAGAGTCTTTGGGAATATCTTATCTTACTGGCCTTTTGGATTCTGCTTGGTGTTGGGTGGTTGACAACTTCTGAAGTACCTCTCATAAAGTTATCTTTGTGGATTTTATTTTCGTTCGCCTTCCTGTCCAATTGTTAGGGGAAATGGTAAAGGTCCTTCCATGTGTTTGAGCAACATAATCTTGAATTGCTTAGTTGGCTCCATAGGCATTGGCCAAGTTTGTATTGCAATTTCACTCTAGAGAAGGAAAAGGAAACAGTGGGGTTTGGTAAGCTTGAGGACTGAAATTCTTGGCCAATAAGGTACTAATTAATGCTAGGATGTGGTTTGTAAGAAGGTTTATAGTCAGAATGCTACCTATGAGAGTTGAATTGGGATTTTGTATGATGGAAGGTCAATGGCATTAAGGCAGATTTTAGTCACTGTTGTACCAAATTCAGTATGACATTAGGATTCAATCATAATTTCCAGAAACCGAACTAGGGCTTATTCTTTTACTTTTACAATTTTTCTTGATAAATTGGCCACAATCAGTAAAATTGGACTTACATCTAACAAAATGAGACGTTTGGCCTATATTTAACTTAATTCCCTCTCTTAAAAATTGTAGTTATGCCCGGGTAAAGGCAACAACTGCAGTCCTTAGACCTTTGTAATGAGTGTTTAATACACTTACTATAGGCATGATTGATTACTAAGCTAATAGTGGACTCTTCCCAACTCCCCAATAAACGTTTGGGGCATAAAGGGTAAAGGAAGCTAGACAAGTGGGCAAAGTTAAATGGATGTGCCAAGGTAATAGACAGATGTGTAATGCTAAATTGTAGATCAGATCCTATAAGTCATACTATAGCTATTATGAGATAGAACTTTTCCTTTGGAACAGAACTAGTTAATAATAGATCCTTCATGTGCTCGACTTTTTAATGCTTGTCGTCTGCTTCATCTGTACCTAACTGTTTGCTTTGATTAGTGTTTTTAAGTTGTTATTCAAGAACATCAATACTTCATCGGTTTTAAACCTTAAATTCCATTGTTCTTGTGCAAGATTGATATTGAGAACAAATATTCTAAATTATGAGCATTCCACAAGGTATCGCTAATTTTGGTACTTCAGAGGGGGAAGTCTCTTGAATTTGTACCATGTGGAAAGTTTTTTGATGGTCCAGAATTTGGATGCGGCTAAAACGCTTGAACCCTGTTCTCAAGAAAGAATTTAGTTGAAATACCTAAATGTGGTTTCTATTGTCTTTTAACACAAGCACAAACTTTGTTAAAAATTTTCTTCTTCAGTTGCTTATACATTTATCTGACACGTATTTTAATGTAAATCCAGGTGGAATCAGAGGCATCAAGAGTATCAACCTCAAATTCAGCACAGAATGAGGTGGTATGATTCGCACTGCTACATAAAATATGTCAATGTATTCCTATTATAAAATGCCAGTTGGCAGTTTTGACTTCACAGCAGATGAAGGAATGACAAGATGCATGGGATGAGGGGGATAAACACGAAGTTGAGAATCATGGAACTAGTCTACATGGTAATTCCTTTCATATAATAATTTTGGTGCATTTCTTTCCAATGTGCCGTGCATTTGGAATGGGGTTTGTTTAGGAGCTGATATTGGAGGAAAGGAGAGGGAATGTCACTGGTTCTCTTACATTCCCTCCTAAGCCTGCACTGAAAGGAGGTAGAATGCTTCATTCACTTCATCCAAAGACATATCTTTATTCCAATATATGGAAGTTCATCTTTCTCTTCTTTCAATTGTATCTCTTTCTTCCATTTTGAACCCCCTAAACCTTGCATTCTATATTTTTTCATTCTTTAAATGCCTCTCTTTTCCTCCAATAAACTTCCATAGGCGTTTTTTGCATCATTTTTTGTTGAAATTAACAAGTTGGCAAATATCTTTGACCTTCAGTGAAGCCACTTTGTCTTAAAAAGACCTACATTTTTGTTAAATTTATGTTAGTAGTTTATAGGTGCCCACCCCTTGTGATTCCATCTTTGAACCATTGAGCCGTTGTGATTTTGGTATGTGCAGTATGTACTTGATTGGAGAACTTGGACATGTTTCACTGTGTGTTGATAGATTTTGCTGTTTTATTGTGTAAACTTTATCAAAATTGAATTAGTACAATATATTGCAGGTAGCTGGCTTTTTTTAACTTTTCATAGGAGAAGTAAAGAATTATTCTTTCATCTAATTGGACATTATTTTTCTTTAAAAGAACTAAAGAATTTTTCTATCTTTTTTATTACGTTTTTCTCTCTGGTCATTAGTCAATAGTGAAACTTTTATTTGTTCACCACTATATATATATGAGACAACTTTTTGCTTCTTATGGTGACCTCTCTGCCCTACTCTTTTGACACTCTCTCCTCTCCCTATGAGCTGTTTTATCTAGACAATCTAGACATATCAACCTCAAACCCAGTCGAGGATAGTGGAATTCTCTACTATGGACGCTTTTCACAGTGGATTCAACTGGTAGTCTTACTATATCTCTCGCTTTTACTCTATTTTCTCAATTTATTTGTTTTCCCCTTGGACATTGAGCCTTTCTCCGTTTATCATTATTGGTTTTCCTGTATAGTGTTGGAGTTTTTGCAAAGGTATTTGACATGGGTATGGGGTATAGGGTTAGTGTTATTATTTATTTTAGGACTGGGATTTTCATGTGGGAATGTGATGCATGTTTTTGGTAGAATGCTACTAATTGGTTTCCATAGCCTTTAAAAGCCATGACTAAAAATATCAAAAAGAATTGATTAAGTAATTGATTTGTCTAATTATTTATTCCAAGTGAGGTTTAGAATTTCCGAGCAATTGGAAGCCGCTTTTGATGGTCCCGACAGCCATCGTCTATTTTTGGATCTCTTTTTTATTGGGGGATTAATCTGACCCTTTTTCCCACATGCATTTCTTAGGGAAGAAATAAGTAAAACTTTCAAAGCATTTGCCCATGTCCATTTTTCGGTAGTTGGTGACAATTATAAATATTTGGGATAGACTGTACCTTGCTTGTCACTTGTGAGCATCACTTTCCCTCCCTTTTCAAGTTTGGCACATAATTTTGCCAACACACAAATACACTAACAGTGTTGATCACAAGAAAAGCAAAACATAATCTTTAGAACTTCCAAGCATTGGCTTCCTCCAATATGGGTTTCTTGATATTTTTAAGGAATATCCAGCCATGCACATTGATCTTTATTGGTTTAGTAACTCACGAACTATATATAAAGTTGCCCCCAAAAACTTTTGATACCATTAAGTCCCTGCTGGTTAATGTGGCTTTGAGCTTCTCGACCCTTTGACTTAGGATTAGTCAGTTCTATTTTTCGATGGGGGGCAAGGGATATAACTCAGCGGTAGAGTGTCACCTTGACATGGTGGAAGTCATCAGTTCGAGCCTGATTATCCCTAAACCCAATATAAGTTTTTCTATTTTGACTTGCTCTCCCGCCGTGATCGAATGAGAATGGATAAGAGGCTTGTGGGATTGACGTGAGGGGGTATGGATGGCTATATTTCTGGGAGCGAACTCCAGGCGAATCTGAAGCGCATGGATACAAGTTATGCCTTGGAATGAAAGACAATTCCGAATCCGCTTTGTTTACGAACAAGGAAGCTATAAGTAATGCAACTATGAATCTCATGGAGAGTTCGATCCTGGCTCAGGATGAACGCTGGCGGCATGCTTAACACATACAAGTCGGACGGGAAGTGGTGTTTCCAGTGGCGGATGGGTGAGACGCAATGGAATAAATAAGTAAAATTTCTTGTTCACATAAGGGCCAGGGCTTGCATTTATTTGAATGCACTTCTCCTTTTCTAACTTTGTACGATTCTTAAAGACTCTAGTTTGAATACACTTTTCCTTTTTGCTATTTTTGCTATTTGTTTTATGCACGTGAAGTCTTGGAGCATAATTTACCTGTGAAACTGCAGTACACAAGTACAAACCGACGGATAGGAACTCAAGCATAAAAAATGGACCCATCTAGTTCCATTGAAGCTCAAGCATCTATGAATTCTAACCAGTTGGAGGGAACAATGACTATTATTGGCATGGATCCTGCTTTATATGATGCTAGCAAACGGAAATTTTGATGTTTTGGAAGATATCCAAGAACCTTTAGACCTCTTACGAACCCCAACTGAAAACACAATTCTCCATATATACCTGACAACCTTGGTTACAGAGTCAGGATCAACAATGAACTTTGTGGAAAAGGTTCTCCATAAGTGTCCCTCACTATTACGGCAAACCAATGCCAATGGTGAAACTCTACTGCATATTGTAGCAAGGTATGGGCATAGTGTCATTGTAGATTTTCTGATTGAACGTGCGCGAATTCTTGATCAAGACCTTGAAAGAGAAATTGAACCAGTCAGGGGGATGCTAATTAGGACAATAAACGAAGAGAAAGACACGCCTTGCATGAGGTCGTGTGCTATGGTCGCTTGAGGCGGTGATAAAGTTAGTCGAAGAAGACCCAGATTTCTCATATTTCTCTAATGATGCTGGTGAGACTCCTCTTTACATGGCAGTTGAGAGACTTATAAGCTTTTGTCGTGCGTAATTATGGACACTTGTAAATCATTGTGGTGTGGCCCCCTTAGCAGAACAACTCTACATGCTGCGGTATTAACTTAGACAATACTGGTAATATCAATTTAATTTTCTCAAATTCTAGCATGCACAGTTAATTTTATAAAAACTAAGATTAGACTATGTTATGATCTTATTAAAACTTATGTGGCAGTAGCAAATCACACGTATGACACTGCATTTACAGATATATAAGGGTGTGTCTGTGGATATGGTGTGCCAATTTAATAATCATGTGTAATGGTCATAATTACTAAATGTAACACCAATATAGTAGTAATTTTGTGTATAAATAATTATATGATGGGTTGATAATTTGAGTTAGATAAACAATTAGCGTAGTTAATTCATTGTTGAAATTCAATTACCATTGTCTCTATTTGCTAATATTAATAGGACATGTCTTTGTCATTTACATATTTGTTTAGAACTTGTTGGAAAGCTTCTCGAAAGACTTGGAGCTGAAGTATAACAGCAGACCATAAAGGTTGGACTCTGCTTCACATACTGCATATTTGGATCGTTCTGAGTCTGCAAAACAGTTGTTGAAATTTGATAGACATATAGCATATATGAAAGATGCAAAGGGTAGGACGACTCTTCATATTGCAGCTCATGAGGTAATAGTGTGACATTGGAAGTGATCATATCAAGTTGTTCCTGACTGTTGCGAACTAGTTGACAACAGAGGTCGCAATGCACTCCATACTGCCATATTGGGGCCGTCGGGCGAAGGATATTTGTGAGAATCATCTTTAAAATGTCTTCTTTGAGCAATCTTTTGAATGAAAAGGATGTGACGGGAACACCCCTCTTCATCACGAATGGATGTCTAAGTATTAACAAAATATTCGCTCATAGTACTAAAGTGATCTGATGGCCTTCAACGGACAAAACCTCAATGCTTTTGACGCAGCTGTAAATTATTTAGTGGTAAGCAATATTTTCTCTTGGGCTCAAAGAAAAACTATTTACTTTTTCATCGATTGATTTATTTTTTGGGTGCTGACTCACGAGGAAGGCTATCTAATTAACTTGTGTTTCAATTAAAAGTGAGCTTGGCTTGTAAGAGAAAAATGGTCAAAATTTTCCTACGACTCTAAAGGGAAAAGAACTAAGGGATAGTATGTTTTGCTCCTCTAGGAACCAAATTTTTTTACAATCTACACTCTAAATTGTATACCAAACTTATTGCATTGGCCCACACAAGCTATCAATTGATTCACACTTGTTAAGTGGTACAATCTTATCCGTCGATGACACGCTAGGAAGCAGCAGGAATTTTGTGGCTCCTCTAGCTGTCAGCTAGGGGAGAAGCCCCCAAAAAAATAATTTTACCTTTTTTGTTTTTTATTTATTTTTTTTTTTTTTATGTTTACTCCTTCCAAAAATTATAATATTATCTTTTAGCCCCAAAGCTACATGGGGCTTCGCCCCTACTGACATGAGCAAATTTCTTCTTCTAAATCTTGCAAACTTTGTTCTTTTTGCTTTTGTATTTTTTTACTTTACTGGTTCCTCTGTGTGAACAAAGTATCTACTAGTATGGTTTTTTTTTAACTCTTTTTCTTGCAAGCTCTAAGATTCAGAGGTTTTATCG
>CM025849.1:15446143-15466597 GCA_003952965.2 Morella rubra | reverse complement strand
GAAGCTTGTAGCACTTAAGCTAATAAATAAAAAATTATTACAATTTATTTTTTAATTTAAATTCAAAAATAAGATTAAAGGTTGGTTTATTAAATTTTTTGATGTATTTTATTACATGTATAAATATAGCACAACAAAATAAATAACATAAAGGGAAAACCATTTTGGTTTCTATTTTTTTTTTTATGAAGAGAGTCTAATTTAGACAATAAAGAGAGAATTATATAGTAAAGAACAATTTGTTTTGAAGAATAGATGTCTTTCACATCCAACAATAGAAATGAATACCCTATTCTAATTTTCTCATGGCAGTTCCAAAAAAACGCACTTCTATATCAAAAAAAAAGAATTCGTAAAAATATTTGGAAAAGGGGGGCTATTGGGTAGCATTGAAAGCTTTTTCGTTAGCGAAATCTCTTTCTACAGGGAATTCAAAAAGTTTTTTTGTACAAGAAAAAATAAATAATTAAACATTGGAAAAATCTGAATTTCTCTATAACTCTAAAAATAGGTTATTTTTATTTATAAATTCGTTTCGAATTTTATCTAATTTCTATATTTTATTTATATATATAAAATATATAAAATATAGAAATTAGAAAACGAATTCTAATTATTCTAAAAGAACTATTTATTATACAAGAACAAATATAAGATATAAGATTCTTAATCTAAATTAATGAGTTGTTGAAACTCATTTTTTAATCTTAAAACTTGTTTTGTAATTTTCTGAAGACTCATTTAAAAAAATAATTATCAACATTGTCAATATCTATATAATATATACTCTTTATCCTTATATATCACTTATATCCCTCGTATAAAATATCCAACCAAAATGGAACAAGAAGTTGATATTTTATACGAGAAATGGATCCATTTTGGTCATAAAAAAAATGGATCTATAGTTATTTGGACTGGGGAAGATAAAGATAGATCCATATATGTATTAATTTAGAATAGATTATTTTTATTTGAATTACGGTCAAATTACCATAGAAATCGAAACTTTTTTTATTAAATGATACGCCCAATACCTAACCTAATTAAATTAGGTTACTAAATACTAATACAAATTCTCGACACAGCAAAAACTCTAAATATTAATACAAAGCTATGTCAATTTTTATTTTATTGTATGTATTCAGAAAATTGTGATCGATAAAAATCCTATTTTTTTATTTATTTTTTCAGTGATCATTTATATTTTAGATTCAGAAAATGAAATAAATGATTTAGATTCATAAAATAAGATAAATGAGAAAAAATTAATTGTTTAAAAAAAAAAAAATGAAAAAACATTTTACAAGAGTTCCATTTTTTTTAGGAGAGTATAAACCAGAACAACTCCATTGTTATTGTTAATGTTAAATAAATTTGAATTGACACTCCACATTTTTAATATTAAAAGATAAGGATTTTTCGTTCAAATCACTATTTTTAAAACGAGTTTTGATTCATCAATTTCTAATTTCAACGTTTCCTATAAAACATAAAATTCAAAAATATTGAATGATTGAATACTTTAACCTCGACGATTGAATTTAAATAAGTTATTATGATTTCGAACAAGCCGCTATGGTGAAATCGGTAGACACGCTGCTCTTAGGAAGCAGTGCTATAGCATCTCGGTTCGAGTCCGAGTGGCGGCATGGCATCTTATAAAAGAGTAAGTCCTATCTATAATGAATTCAATTCCATATTTCCATTCCTATAATTGGGAACCCCCCCCCCTTTTTTTATATAATTTGATTTTTATGATATTTTCAATTTTAGAACATATATTAATTCATATATCCTTTTCGATTGTTTTAATTGTAATTGCAATTCGTTTGATCATCTTATTAGTTAATGAAAGCACAGGACTATATAATTCATCAGAAAAAGGCATAAAAACGACTTTTATCTGTATAACAGGATTATTGGTTACTCGTTGGATTTATTCGAGGCATTTACCCTTAAGTGATTTATATGAATCATTATTTTTCTTTCATGGAGTTTGTCCATTATTCATATGGTTCCGTATTTTAAAAAAAATATGAACGATTTAAGTGCAATAACCGCCAAGTGTTATTTTTACCCAAGGCTTTGCTACTTTTGGTTTTTTAACCGAAATGCATCAATCCGTAATATTAGTACCCGCTCTCCAATCTCATTGGTTAATGATGCACGTAAGTATGATGGTATTCAGCTATGCAGCTCTTTTATGTGGATCATTATTATCACTAGCTCTTATAGTCATCACATTTCGAAAAGTCATAAGGACTTTTGAGAAAAGCAATAATAAGTTATTTTCCTTTGACGAGATTCACAAAAGAAACAATCTTTTAGGAAACAGTTCTTTGATTTTTTCTAGAAATTATTATAGGTCTCAATTCATTCAACAATTGGATCATTGGAGTTATCGTATTATTGGGATAGGATTTATCTTTTTAACTATAGGTATTCTTTCGGGAGCAGTATGGGCAAATGAGGCATGGGGCTCATATTGGAATTGGGATCCGAAAGAAACTTGGCATTTATTACTTGGACCGTATTCGCTATTTATTTACATATTCGAACAAATAAAAATTTGAAAGGTATAAATTCCGCAATTATAGCCTCTGTGGGATTTCTTATAATTTGGATATGTTATTTTGGAGTCAATCTTTTAGGAATAGGGCTACATAGTTATGGTTCATTCATTTACACTAACATATAACTGAAAAAAGGACCTAACAAACACAAACATGGGACAGCATATATATAACATCGTGTAAGCCATGGAGAACCTTTTGAATCAAAGTAGTGATTCAAAAGGTTCTTACAAAGGCCAAACATATCCGGTTAAAAACCTAATTCATTTTTTTTAACTTAAAGTTAAACTTAAGAAAATAAAAAATACTTATATTTATTTATGAAAAAATACTTATTTTAAAAATTGAATTTTTTTAAACATCCTATTATATATTCTAGTATAGGATTACTGTTTGATTTTTTATTTATTCAAAATTATTTATAAAAATAATTAGATATAATATCTTCGACCTTGTCAACTGATAATGAGAAAACGAAATCCGGATAAATACCAATACCTATTACAGGTAAAAGGATAGAAATCGAAACAAATAATTCTCGCGGTCCAGAATCAAAAAAATAAGAGTTTGGAGCATTAAAAAACTTGTATCCATAGAACATTTGGCGCAACATAGATAATGAATAAATAGGAGTTAATATCATTCCAATTGCCATTACAAATGTAATTAGTATTTTTGTTATTAAAAAAAATTTTTGGCTGGTAAGTAGTCCAAAAAATACTATTAATTCTGCAACAAAACCACTCATCCCCGGTAATGCAAGGGAAGCCATCGATAAGATACTGAAAATTGTGAATATTTTTGGAACTGGGATCGCTATTCCGCCCATTTCATCTAGATAAACAAGACGTATTCTATCAAAACTCGTTCCCGCCAAGAAAAAAAGTGCAGCGCCAATAAAGCCATGAGAGATTATTTGTAAAATGGCTCCGTTGAGGCCCATCTCACTTATAGTGGCAATTCCTATAATTATGAAACCCATATGAGATACGGAGGAATAGGCTATTCTTTTTTTTAAATTACGTTGACCAGGAGATGCTGAAGCTGCATAGATTATTTGAATTGTTCCTACTATCATCAACCAGGGAGCAAATAGAGAATGAGCGCGAGGCAATAATTCCATATTGATCCGAATCAACCCATAAGCCCCCATTTTTAATAAGATTCCGGCTAGAAGCATACAAGTACTGTAATGTGCCTCTCCATGGGTGTCTGGTAACCATGTATGTAAAGGTATAATCGGTAATTTGACAGCAAAAGCAATAAGAAATCCAATATAGAATATTATTTCAAGTGCTAATGGATAAGATTGATTAGCTGATATTTCAAATTTAATGTTGGTTCATTGGAACCATATAAACCGATACCAGAACTCCCATTAATAAAAAAACGGAACTTCCCGCAGTGTACAAAATAAACTTTGTAGCGGAATACAAACGTTTTTCCCCCCCACACGGATAGAAGTAAATAAACGGGAATTAATTCTAACTCCACATGATGAAAAAAAGTAAAGGTCTCGAGAAGAAAATGATCCTATTTGACCGCTATACATTGCTAACATCAAAAAATGGAATAATCGGGAATCCCGAGTAACCGGCCAAGCCGCTAAAGTAGCTAAAGTGGTGATAAATCCTGTTAGCAAAATAGTCCTATAGAGAGTCCATCTATTCCCAATCTCCAGTAAAAATTAAAAAAATTGATCCACTTATAATCCTCCGTCAGTTGCATTAATGGATCATCAAATTTGAAATCATAATAGAATGCATAAGTTATTAGAAGGATTTCGATGGCACATATGAAAATAGTATACCACCTAATTATCTTATTTCCTCTATGAGGGAGAAAGAAAATTAAAGAACCCGCGAATATTGGCAAAACTACTAATATTGTTAACCAAGGAAAATAATTCGTAGTAAAAACAAGATACACTTGGACCAGAAAAATCCGTGCTCGAAAAAAAAATAGAATATATTTTTCTTTTTCGAGCAGGTGGATTTTTGTCGGTAAAAATAATGAAATGTATTCAGATGAGATTTGTGAAAGGGATCAATAAGCTAGGCCCATACTTCGAGTTGTTTCATGCCATAAATAAACTCGAACGCTCAAGTAATCCGTTGGACAGGCGGATTCACATCTCTTACAACCAACACAGTCTTCTGTTCTTGGAGCAGAAGCAATTTGCTTAGCTTTACATCCGTCCCAAGGTATCATTTCTAATACATCTGTGGGACAGGCTCGGACACATTGAGTACACCCTATACATGTATCATAAATCTTTACTGAATGTGACATTGGATATATAAAATTTTGAACATCATAAAATAAAATTTCGATCTAGTAAACTTGTAAATGAATTATACACATATATTTAGACACCAGATGAATCAATAATTTACCAGAATTCTTCTAATCAATCTGCTTCCGGATCGACTTATGCGGGAAGTCCAAGATACTTTGATTTCTTGCATTTTTTGTAAACACGATCAATACGTTATGTATCATCCACGTTAATTCTACTTGATAAATATTAGAATTTCTATGATTAATCCTACTTATTAATACAATACTACTTATTCAACAAATTCGATTGATTGATACGAGTTGATTTTCTGTTACGATAAATTGCGGAAACAATAGCTGGTCCAATAGCTGCTTCAGCGGCTGCAATAGCTATAACAAAAATTGAAAAAATATTTCCTTTTAATTGGCGACTATCAAAAAAATCAGAAAATGTTACGAAATTTATATTAACTGCATTCAGTATAAGTTCAAGACACATAAGGGCTCTAACCATATTTCGACTTGTGATCAATCCATAAATACCGATAGAAAATAAATAGGCACTCACAACAAGTACATGTTCGAGCATCATTGACAACTCCTTATCAATTTCGATTTATTTCAAAATGAAAAACAATTTAATGGGTTTAATTGACTAGAATATAAAAAATACAGAATATATTGGTAATAGATCGAATAAAAGAATTTCTATTTAGATTTTAGATAGAAACAATCTTCAATAACAAATCAAATTAAACTGAGGGAAAATATAACACAAAAAAATTGAATTTTTGATTTCGGTTACTAGTTCGAAAGATTTATTACTGGCGAGCCACGAGCAATTGCAATTGCGCCTAAAAGCAGCTAAAAGAATTATCGAAATGAGTTCAAATGGAAGAAAAAAATCTGTTGATAAATGAATTCCAATTTGTTGACTGTTACTTATCAAATCTTGCTCTATAATCTGGTTTGATCTTGTAGTCCAAATAATACCGTACCATGACGTATCCAGAATAGTAGTCATTAGTGAAACAAAAATACCTGTACAAACCAGTAAAGTAACCCCATTTCCAACGGTACAAAGATTAAAATCCTTGTAATATTCTGAATCATTCATGAACATTACAGCAAATATGATTAAAATATTTATAGCTCCCACATAAATAAGGAGCTGTGCGGCAGCTACAAAATGAGAGTTTGATAGAATATAGAATAAGGATATACAAACAAGAACCAGTCCTAACGAAAAAGCAGAATAAATTGGGTTGGTAAGTAATACTACTCCTATACCTCCTAATATAAGACCGAATCCCAAAAAGACTAAAAGAAAATCATGTATCGGTCCGGGCAAATCCATTATATGTAAAGGGATAAATAAATCGAAATTTTTTTCATGACCTTATTGAACCCACCAGGAAAATTATTTCTGAAAAGTTCTTAATAGAATTAAATCCAAATTCTAAAGAATGTGAATTGATGTAGGTACAGTTCTTGGATTAATATCATTCTTTATCTTAAAGAGTAGTTTGGAATTATATTATGTATATTTGGATTTTGAAAAAATTACAGATATATTAGAGATTTTCAATCCAAATTGAAATATGAGCCAACCAATCAATAGTTGCAATTTTGAGTTAGTGATTAAACAAAAAAAAACGAAATAAACAGCACTCCTTTCGATCAAAACGAAACCTTACTAATTGTAAATTACTCTTTCTTTTTAATCAAAGGATTTACTTATATAATATAAATATATATTTATATAATATAAATTTATATATTTAATTAATATTTAATTAAAAATTGTTCTAATTGTATAATCGTCAATTACTGACATTGGTAAACGACCCAAAGCAATTTGATTATAATTCAATTCGTGACGATCATAAGTAGAAAGCTCATATTCTTCAGTCATTGCTAAACAATTTGTTGGACAATACTCAACACAGTTACCACAAAATATACAGATTCCGAAATCAATACTGTAATTAAGCAACCGTTTCTTTCGAATATTAGTTTCCAATTTCCAATCAACGACAGGTAGATCTATAGGGCATACACGAACACATACTTCACAAGCAATGCATTTATCAAACTCAAAATGTATTCGACCGCGGAAACGTTCTGGTGTGATTAATTTTTCATAAGGGTATTGAATAGTTACAGGTAAACGATTTGCATGGGATAAGGTAATCATGAAACTTTGACCAATGTACCTTGCAGCTCGTACTGTTTGTTGGCCATAATTCATGACCCCAGTTACCATAGGGAACATATCGTAAATATCTATGAATATTTCTATGTTTATTTCTTTCTCTTGTTTGAGATAAGTTGTAAATAGAGAATCTAGGATTCCTTTACAGTGAAAAAAGTTGGAAAGAAGTTGTTAATAATAGATTACCAAGAGAAATGGGTAAAAGAAATTTCCATCCCAGATTTAATAGTTGGTCTATTCTTAGCCTAGGTAAAGTCCATCTTGTTGTGATAGGAATGAACAAAAACAAATAGGTTTTGGCTAATGTAATAAAGATACCAATTGTCGTTCCAAAGACCCAGCGTGTTTTATTTATTTCAAAAAGCTCAGAAACGAATATGTACGGAATAGAGATATTCCAACCTCCCAAGTAAAGAACTGTTACAAATAATGAAGAAACTAATAGGTTTAGATAGGAAGCAACATAAAATAAACCAAATTTGATGCCCGAATATTCGGTTTGATAACCTGCTACTAATTCTTCTTCTGCTTCTGGTAAATCAAAAGGTAATCTCTCACATTCTGCTAGGGAAGAAATTAGAAAAACGATAAACCCTATAGGTTGACGCCACAAATTCCATCCCCAAAAACCGTATTTTGACTGAGCCTCAACTATATCAACTGTACTTAAACTGTTAGATAATCATAGTCGGTGATAACATTACTGTTACTATCGCTATTACAGAACCGTACATGAGATTTTCATTTCATACGGCTCCCCCGGGGCCATAAATAAATCTAAGGACCGAGTCGGTATTATTTACCTTGATATATTTATAGGATAGATAGGTTACAAATCTAGCAAAGGCCCTGAATTAGACCGTTTAAATTCTGTCTGTTATAGTTATATAATAATAAATAAAATTATATAATAAATAAAAAAAATACGTCTGAATTGATCTTATCCTTTATTTAATAAAAAATTTAAAATATTTAATAAATAATTTAAATTTGTATTTGTTGAGTAATAACTTTAAGTCTTGAATAAAATACTGTTTGTAGAAATATCAATAACCCGTCGTTTTTAATTATGAAAAAGAATTAGACATTCTATTAGTTTAGTTGATGAATTATGACACTAATTTTATCTCTATGACTATATAGATACGAAAGAAAGAATACAATTACAAATACAAAAAAAAAGAGATCTTTTTTTTTTTTTATTTTTTTTTCATTCCTATTCTTCTTTCTTTTCTGAAAAAAGGGGGGTTTCTAATAACTAATAAAAAAGGGGAGCTTACAAAATAAAAGATTATTTCGTTTCCGATAGTTATTTATTTTAATCGGTGGATAGGAGTATACTCTGGATTGGAATCGTGGGGAGTACTGCCTGATCATTTCTACTAATTTAAAGCCCCAATTAGTATTCTTTTTATATTATGTGTAAATGTTCTTTAGGATAAATTACACAATCTCTATTACTAATCCTTTGCGTAGTTTGGCGTTTCTAATGATCCACTCATTTTTGCTAAAACCTTCCGCTTTATGGTAATACATACAAAGGCTCGTGAAAACAGAATACGGTTGATTTTTTGAACCCGCTTCAAGCTAGAATGACATGACTAATCAACCAATCTTGGGGTAAAGGGTCTTTTCTTATGTTTATTTATGCTCAACTCTTTAATTCTTCTTATACATCGAAGACGAGACTCAAAAATATTACTGCGAATATTATATAGCTGTTTTCTTTCACTCATATAACTATCTAATTTTATTCATTAATCCGAATAATGAATAAAAAATGAAGATATCCATGCAATTTATTCCATCTCTTTTTCTCTAAAGACTGGAAGGAAAAGAATAGGGAAAAGTTTATGTTTCAACGAATCGCACGTAGAGATATTGATAATACACATAGAGTTAATGGTATTTCATAACTAATCGATTGAGCAGCAGCTCGTAGACCACCTAAAAAGGAATATTTATTATTTGAACTATATCCTGACATAAGAAGTCCAATGGGAGCAATACTTGAAACCGCAATCCATAAAAAAACTCCAATATTGAGATCGGCTAAAACAAGGCGATATTCAAAAGGAATTACTGAATAACTTAATAAAATTGATATAACTGCTATGGATGGTCCGATACTAAATAAACGAATATCTCCTCTAGATGGAAGAAGATTCTCTTTGAAAAGTAGTTTTGTCCCATCTGCTAGAGCTTGAAGAACTCCTAAAGGACCGGCGTATTCAGGTCCAATACGTTGTTGTAGCCCTGCGGATATTTCTCTTTCTAACCATACAATTACTAATACACCTATTGTGATTCCCAATATAAGAGTCAAAATAGGGACAAGCACCCATATAATTCCATAGACCCCTTTTAAAGATTCCACTGTGTAAAAAGAATTGATATCTTGTATTTCTGTTGTATCCATTATCATTTTAACGATCAACTTCTCCCATAATAATATCGATGCTCCCTAGTATTGTCATAATATCAGCCAATTTCATTCTTTTAACTAACTGAGGAAGAATTTGCAAATTGATAAAACCCGGGGGGCGAATTTTCCATCTCCAAGGAAAACCACTCTGATCCCCTATCAGAAAAATTCCCAATTCGCCCTTTGGGGCTTCGATTCTCACATAAAGTTCTTGTTTCGGCAATTCAAAAATAGGAGAAGGTTTTTTACTAATGAATCGATATTCAAAATCATTCCATTCTGGATACCTTTCTCTATCAAAGTATCGGATTTCTAAATTCTCATAGGGCCCCCCAGGAATTCCTTCCAGAGCCTGTTGAATAATTTTTATGGATTCTGTCATTTCACCAATTCGGACTAAATAACGAGCTAATGAATCACCTTCTTTTTGCCATTGAATTTTCCAATCCAATTCGTCGTAACACTCATAATGATCAACTTTACGAAGATCCCATTGTATTCCGGAAGCTCGCAGCATTGGTCCTGATAAACCCCAATTTATTACTTCGTCTCTACCAATAATGCCTACGCCCTCAACCCGTTCTAAAAAAATAGGATTTCGCGTAATAAGTTTTTGATATTCAGTAACTCCTGTTAAAAAATAATCGCAAAAATCCAAACATTTATCTATCCAGCCATAAGGTAGATCAGCCGCTACTCCTCCGATACGAAAATAATATGCATCATTCTCACATACACCAGTTAGACAGCTTCGAATAGATTCATAGTATGAATCTTCTTCAAGCGTAACTGTCACTTTTTCAAATCGTCGTTCGATCACTGGGGAGAGATCGATCGTCATTTCAACAAATGATAGTACACCACGTGTTAAAAGTATAGTGATCGATCATCACGTAACTACTGATTGATTGCCTTATAGGTGCTGAGTCCAACGATCAATCGGCTAAATTAACCGATCGATCGTTGTATTTGATTAGTGACCGATCGATGGTTTGCTGAGCGATCGATCGGTCCATCTAAACTATACATTTATATGTAAGACCGATCGATCGTTTATTTTGACGATCGATCGGTATATTATGTTGTGCATTTTAGAAGTAGTGATCGATCGATCGCTTACACCTAAGCGATCGATCATAAGCTTTAATGTGAAGCGCAGCGTTTCATTAGCGAGCGATCGATCGTCTGTGCACTGAATGCATCGTTTTACCGTTCGTGTTCGATCGGTCAAATGGACTGATCAATCGCCTGTCAAATCGATCGCTTAGGTGTTATCGATCGATCACTGTTTTCATCAACGCACCGTTTTCAATTGTAGATCGATCAGTTACCTAGCCGATCGATCGGTATATGTTCTAATCGATTGCTTTGTATGGCGATGGATCGCCTTTTTATTGCATCTTCATTAATACTTTTATTACATTATTGTGATTACTTATAACACATATTTATCTATAATTTTTGCAGCATACCTAAAATGTCGGAGTTAAGCGCGCGCGCACATCGAGGACCGGGACAGGATCGTCATCCCAAGACCAAAAGTCGTTGATTTGATGATGACGTTGGAGAGGCGAATAAAGTACCTGAGGGGACGGTTGGTGGCCAAAGAGCATCCACCGACCGTCCAATGACGCTCGCTGATTTTGACCACTTACTATACGAGGAGTACTCCCTCTACCAACTCTTCGAGTACCAGAGATTTCTGCATCAGCTCTCGTGGATTGAGGGGTTTTGTGTCGACACACTTGTGCACGATTTCTTCTGTGCACTCGTCTCGGTAGATAGAGCACCTGAGGTGCAGCTAGAGGTGCGAGGCGTGCAGTTCTTATTCTCGGCAGACGTCATTGCCAATTTCTGGCACTGCCCCCGGCCCGAGACCCCCTGCTTCCCGGTGGTACCCCTAAAGGATGAGCAAAGGACATCAGAATAAGACTTGTGGACGCCGATGACGGGGAAGACCTCTGTGGTGGTGGGCAACATAATCAAGCAGAGTGAGTTCAATACGTTTTGGCAGATTTTGCACCTTATCTAGACGCCGAACGTCGATGGCAGAAGTCATTCTACCAAGTGCCCATTTACTAGAGCTCAGTGCATGCTCTTACTGGGCCAGCAGACGTGGATAGATTTCCCACTCTACATGTTCGAGTTGATCATGGATGACGCTTGGGGAATTAAGGATAACAACCTCCCGTACGGCGTGTTTCTGACGCAATTTCTCATCCAGCAGGGTGTCGCGATTGGTGACGGGGAAGACCCGTAAGGAGGGTGATGAGCGCGGTGAACAAGTTCACCTTATCCAGGAGCAAGGGGCTCTGACTCAACGGTTCGCTCATAAAGCCACAGTGGCCGTAGAGGAGGCAGCACGAGCATCGACCGACACCTGACAGACCAAATTAAAGGCACCTCTTGAGATGGGAGAGCCTACAGTGCCTCCTCCCTGGGTGGCCCAACTTTTTGCGGATCTCGACAGCTGTGTCGGGGCTACTGTGAAGACCGCTCTACAGCCTCTTCAGGAGCAGGTGGATAAATTGACTAAGGAGGTGCAGGAGCTCCGGGATGATCAAGAGAAGCTCCGGACCGCCTTTGAAGGGGAGTGCACTGTTACGTTCCTGTGCAACAAGGCGGTTCGTGGCTCATATGAAGGGGGTCAACAAACAGCTAGAAGAAATCAAGAAGACTCTAGATGATTTCAAGACAGAGGTAGATCCACAGAAGATTCTCGAAGATATTCCAGATGACGTGGTGACTTTCCGTGATGCTGTTCAGCCTTGATATTTTTATGATATTTTTACTATCATTTTAGGACATACATTGGATTTATGTTTTTATTTATTTGTTTCAGACATATATTTTATTTGGATTTGGGTTTTTATTTACGTATTTAGGATATTTATGTTTATTTGTGGATATGTAGTGACTTTGATTATAACTTATGTGTTTTTAATTTGTATTTTTTTCCTAACACTTACATATGTAAATTGACCAAAATGAAAGATCATATATACATTAATGGGTTTGATGTGAGCTATAAGTTATGGGTTTTCACGGGGAGGGTATTCAACTTGCTTCAAATTGAGTCAAGAGTCCGGTGCAAGCTTGCCACATATTGATGAAGATTTAGAGAGAGATAGCTCTGATGGGATGGAGGAAATGTTAACCGATATTCGTGCAGATTAGAAGGTGGGGCGGCAGGGGTTGAAAAGGAGAACCCTGATATTAGGGAAACCCCCACTTCGACACCGAAGGCTTCGACACCATTTAATAAGTTATGGGAAGAGGCGTAATGTGAATTGTATCCTAGATGTACCAAGTTTACGGTCTGGCATAGATAGTAATGATGTTTAAGAGGGGGATGAAGCGAAACATTGAAGAAAATAGCGAAGAAAGTGGGGACGAAGATTCGTTCGAAAGTGATAGCGACTCTACTAAGGATGAGGCATCGGGTGATAACGTGCAAGAATCAGATTCTGATTAATAATTTCTTTCAAGTATATTTTCTTTCTAATGTTGATGTTTGCTGAACTATTTTTACTGTTACTGTCTCTTTTACCATATCTTTATCGTTTATTTTGTTATGTCACAGCTTGTACGGTGAAATGAAGCGTGGACGAGAATTTCCTTCAGTTACTTCTGGACAGTTGCATAGCGCAGTTACTCCGCTTAGTATGAGTCCGATCCCGAGCTCCTTCTCCGAGAGTGAATGAAGGCATAAGTCAAGGCACGCCAGCTTGTCCTAGTAGTTGTGCATGTAAGAAATTATTCTAAGTTATATTTCAATTTTTTTAAGTTAAACGACCGACTAACTTTGTTAATTTTATTTTATGTAGCGACATCTGCTTCTAAGCGGGGTGAGGTAGGACACGTGGGGTCGGTTTGGAGAAGAGTCTTAGGTCCGGTCCGGAAACTATCGGTGCATATCCCGGAGGGAGAGTGTGGAGGAGTGTCTTCCACTGCTGCCACCCTATCGACGAAGATTGGAATGTTGGTCCGAGGGCTGATTCCGATCTCCGTTAACAAGTGGGCAATGTTCCTGCAGAAGTGAAGGAGTACATTATGGATCGGGTGTTGGTATGATTAAACTCGTAAACATAGAATTTTTGGTTAAGCATTTCTTTTATCATTATAATATTATATGTTTTGGTACTTATGCAGGACCACTTCGACCTTGACTACACCCGTCATGAGGACGTGAGGACGGTGGTCGAGACTATGATGACGGCACGTCGAACGCACCGTAACTGGATGCATGCGTATTTCAAAAAGTTCCGAGTAAAGAGGCGGCATTGCTGAAGCCGCACCCTGATACCACAGAAGAACAATGGAAGGAGTTATGCGATCTGTTCACCAGCGAAACATTTATGGTACGTGATTACAAAAACCCGTTGCTTAAATATTACATTCTTTTAATATTTAATTACTTAAAATATCGCAAAACAAAGCGAGCAAAATAAGAAGAATAGATCAAAGTTGACTGCTTGGTTCGCACTCGTTCCAGTGCACACGAGCTTGCATGGTAAGTTAACAACTAAATCTTAGACTTTATTGATATTGTTTGTCAATAACTTTATGCTATTGTCATGTAGAAAAATCAAGAAAGCAAAATCAATCCTGCAGAGCTGTATAAAAAGAATTATACAAACAAAGATGGATTTGGACCTCGGAAGGAGCGAGAGAAATTTATGTAAGTCACTTTCATTTTAATCTACTTTATGTAATTTATGTATAATCTACTTTAATGTTTCTGGTAATTATTGTCATTTTTTCAGGAACGGATGGATGCCTTCCAGCGTCAGTGTGATTTAGAAGGGAAGACTTACACTGAAATTGAAGTATATTCCGAGATATTGGGCAAGAAGTCAGGATATGTTCGGGGATTAGGACGGCGGTTAAGCCTCCGCCTTCATCAACTTTAACTACACAGTCTTCTGATCTACAACACCAGCTAGCAAAGGCAAAGGATGAGATAGAAGCGATGAGAGCTGCTAGAGAAAAAGACTTGCAAGAATTTGCGAAAAGCAAGCTGAGATGGAGGCCACGCTGAGGGACCACCGTGAGGAGTAGCGGGTGGAGCAGGAGCGCATCCAGTTGGAGCAGGAGGAGCGCATGAAAAGGGAGCAAGAGCGCATGCGAGTGGAGCACGAGGAGCGCATACAAAAGGAATAAGAGCGCATGCGAAAGGAGCAAGAGTGCTTACGGGCAGAAATATCGAAGGAACTGGAGAAGAAAATGTCCTCTGTAATGGAGAAGAAAATGAGCGACATGTCAAAGCGACTATTCAGCCAGTTTGGGGGTTCAAAAAGGTAGATGCATGTATATTGTAATAACTTTTTAATTATGTATTATTACGATATTATTTTCGATTTAATTATGGATCACTATATGTTATTATTGATGTTTATTAATGTGAGTATTGTATTGTTATTATAATAGTACGTGTTATATAATATTTTCTATTATTATTGTTTTAAAAAAAAATGATTCTGTTACACGTTCGATCGGCATATTCTCGATCGATCGATCAATACCATTTCGATTGCCAATATTAAAAAGACAAAACTACTGATCGATCAGTAATGTAAATGATCGATCGTCAATGTGCAAGCGATCAGTCGGTACTATAAGCGACCGATCGGTGTAGAATAGACGATTGATCCTCTAACTTAAACAATCGATCATCAATTCACCGATCGATCAGTTATTTAATCAACGTTCCATCGCTGAAATAAACGACCGATCGGTTTTGGCATGACGATCGATTGCTTGTATAAAACGTCCGATCGTCGTTGCTGAAACAATCGATCGTCTATTTCTTACGTGCGATCGTTAAATTTGTCGATCAATCACCAATACATAACCGATCGATCATCAATACGTACCGTTCGATCATCTTAATATGACGATCGAATTGGTACCGTTCGATCATTTCAAAAAATACCGATCGATCGCTGTTTCAACCAATCCATCACTTCGTTTTCACCAACCGATCGTCACAATTACCGATCGATCAGTAAATTTAGTGACGAAAAGTTTCCGTCACTAAAAAATTTTCGTGACGAAATTCGGGTTTCGTCACGAAATACATTTCGTGACGCTCTTTCGCTGACGGAGCTCATGACGAAAAAAATTTCGTCACTAATATTTTTAGTGACAAAATTTTGACTTTTAGTGACAACTTTTTTTGTCACTAAAAATCAATTTTTTTGTAGTGTATTGTTCGCCCTATAAGTATGTGTCAATTATATTTGCGATTCCTTAATTTTTAAAACTATTATTTACGTCCTCTAAATATGAAACATTTGCAATTTTCGTTCATAGTCAAAATTTCTGTTAAACTTGACAAAATTCGGCATTAAAATGACCAAAATACCCACATTACGATGTTATTTCGATTTAATTACGGATCACTATTTGTTATTATTGATGTTTATTAATGTGAGTATTGTATTGTTATTATAATAGTATGTGTTATATAATATTTTCTATTATTATTGCTTTTAAAAAAAACTAATTCTGTTACTATCATTCGATCGGCATCTTCAGTGATCCATCAGTTGTTATTAAATCGATCGATCGTTCAATACCACTGTTCGATCGCCAATATTAAAAAGACAAAACTACTGATCGATCAGTAATGTAAATGATTGATCGGCAACGTGCAAGTGATCTGTCGGTACTATAAACGATCGATCGGTGGAGAAATACACGATCGATCCTCCAACTCAAACAATCGATCGTCAGATTACACCGATCGATTAGTTATTTAATCAACGTTCCATTGCTGAAATAAACGACCGATCGGTTTTGGCATGACGATCGATTGCTTGTATAAAACGTCCAATCGTCGTTACTGAAACAATCGCTCTCCTATTTCTTACTGTGCGATCAGTTCAATTTGTCGATCAATGACCAATATAACCAATCGATCATCAATACGTACCGTTCGATCATCCTAGATATGACGATCGATCGGTATTGGTATCCGTTCGATCATTTCAAACAAATACCGATCGATCGCTGTTTCAACCAATCCATCACTTCGTTTTCACCGACCGATCTGCACAAGTACCGATCGATCATTAGATTTAGTGATGAAAAGTTTCCATCACTAAAAATTTTTCGTGACGAAATTCGGGTTTCGTCACGAAATACATTTCGTGACGCTCTTTTGCTGACGAAGCTCATGACGAAAAAAATTTGTCACTAATACTTTTAGTGACGAAATTTTGACTTTTAGTGACAACTTTTTTTGTCACTAAAAATCAATTTTTTTTGTAGTGTATTGTTCGCCCTATAAGTATGTGTCAATTATATTTGTGATTCCTTAACTTTTAAAACTATTATTTACGTCCTCTAAATATGAAACATTTGCAATGTTCGTTCACAGTCAAAATTTCTGTTAAACTTGACAGAATTCGGCATTAAAATGACCGAAATGCTCTCAAAGACAATTTTCAAAAAATAAATAAATATTGGAGAAATAAATTAAAAAATATATAAATTACTGAAATAGAGTTTCAATAGTTTTATTTAAAAAATATTACCTTTTTTTAATATCATTTTTTTATTTTTTAATGAATTTTTAATATTTTTAGTAATTTGTCTTGGAGGGTTATTTTGGTCATTTTAATGTCGAATTTCGTCAATTTAACGGAAATTTTGACTGTGGATGAACATTGCAAATGTTTCATACTTATAGGACGTAAATCGCAGTTTTTAAATTAGGGGCGGAAAATACAATTTACGCAAATTTATGGAGGGAACAATGACATTTCCCCTATATTATAACTCATTGGCCATTCACCGGTATATATGTGGGACTGGAATCAAGCTGTGTTATAATTCCCCGCGTTATAAGAATTGGGAACGACCCTCCATATTAACCCGTTTGGTGGGCTCTCTGTGAACAAGTTGAGACTCCTCTCAAGGAGTTCTGAAGCCGCGGGTACAGTGCTCTGTAGTTAAAATACCGACTCAAATAGGGATCCCAAGTCTCTCTCCTCTGTGCCATTATCCATTAGTTAATCTACAGAGCACTTTATTCAGGCCTCATCCATTAGAAAGCTGAATAAAGACTCATCTCCATCTTATTAGATGGCCTAAAATGATTGAGTCAATTGGTAGACTTCATTTACTTTAGCAATAGTTTTTGAGCCAACTTTGGGAATATATGCTTTAAGATTGCCAATGGATGTTTTGATTCAATATTATATGATCGGATCGATGGTCATTGCCTCATAGCTTTTCATGATATTAACTGCAATATTATTGCTACTATTTTACTCGACCTTTGCTAATTAGAAAGCTTAATTATATATGACCCCAGCCCTTATATATATAATACTTAACACAAGAGTCATTTTATTGAAGAATGACCATATTAGAACTTTAGACGCTAATTCGCCTCTAGTTTAAATGTTTTCTCATACAATTGTGTGTGTGTGTGTGTGTGTGTGTGTGTATATAAGAGTAGTTCAGATATCAAGACTTCATTGCGCTTCAAATAGAAATTTTATTGTAAGCTGAAAGTTTCTGTTGGGAGAGAATTAACGAATATGGGTAGCAAATCTATTAGAAGATGTATCGCAGTGATCATAATGGAGGTGTTGATCGTTACTTTCATTGCAGTGCAAACTTGTGACCTTGTTGTATTTCTTGTTTGCCGTCTTCACTTGCCATCCCACTTACTCATTCCTATGGTCATCTTGATGATGAACCAGCACATCATGATAGCTCAATTGCGGCTTGTCTCATAGAGAAAATTAAGATTTGAACGGAACAATACCCCCCTTACCGTCATGTTAAGAAATATGAAAGTCGTATCATCAAAGCTTTTGAAGACTGTAGGAATGTTCGCAAGGATAAACCTAAAGAGACTAAAGACCCAAAAGCACATAGAGACCCAAAAGAGCATAGAGACCCAAAAGAGGCTAGAGAGCTAAAAGAAATTCACCTTGTACGCTGCATTGATACTTGCTTTCATAATAGTGCAAAACGTACCGGAGGCACAAGCCGTCGTGGTAGGCCAACACATTTTCTCAGCCTTCCAAAGTGTTTAATGGATTGTTTCGACCGGCATCAAAGGGGTGATCACTCAGACGTATTCTATACTCAACATCCATGAACGCCTATTTTAGAAGGTAAACCGTTAATCTTAAGTTGTTCATTGGATGAAGATCAATATAGATCAGAGGCACTAGTACAATATGTTCCATATATATTAATTGGTGGTCCAATTATATATATCTTAAATTTTGTATGTTCACTCATTTTAAATGTAGAATATTATATTTGGTCAAATGTTCTCATCTTCAGTTGTTAATTACTAACGTGATGCAAATTAAAGAAGTTTTTATCTTTTCATGAACAAAGATCGTCATGATTTTCTTTCCTTAAACAAACAAAGATATTGCACACAGATTTCTATGATAAATGTTAGACTGACATATATATGTCACATAAATGATGATCAAGATTTAGTGAGTTTTATTTTGTTTCCTAATCAGTTTCCTTTCTTTCATATGATCAAGCCCATATTGTAGCGGCGTCGAATAATCAGGAGATATGCTCTTTCAGTCAAGTTGGGAGCCGGCAGTTCTTGAAGAATTTGTGAAGTTTCTCAATTGACTGCTACAATATGCTTCTCTTTTACATTTACTGCTGAATAATGGTGTTTTCATGTGTTCTGGGTAATAATGCAATTATATTATTGCAGCTAGTAGTTCCAGATGAGTACTACTGTGTCCATCTATGCAATGAAGCCAATTACCATAGTTTACATGTATATATATGAATGTTTGGGTTTTTTCCTTCTTGAATAAAAGATTTTTTCTTTTAAAGCTATAACTACGAAGTTATGGGATTTCTTCCTTGAACTCTTGTGGAATACGTTTAAGTGTTTGGGTGAAAAAAAGATGAAAATGGTACAACTTAATCAGTGTCTCACGAAAGAAAAAGAAAAAAAAAAGAAGAAGAAGAAACCCACATATATAAAAAGAGAGACCGCGGAAACAAGATTTCAAGTAGTACGCCAACGTCACTAACCACATTGATTTTATTTTCTTTCTCTTTTTTATACTCGGTGTGCAAGTCATCTTTCGCACACTTTGATTAATCACGGAGCTTGTGCAATCACTTGTTCCACATAAATTGGATAATTAAAATCATGTCTAAAATGTACCAAACAATTAACAAACAGGACAGGATCTCTGCCTTATGACTATCATGCATGTAACTAAATTGGTTAAGTCAAATATTGCATAGATAATCCTTTAATGGAAACAAGAAGTAAAAAGAAAAAAAAAACTTGTTCATTTTCATAGGCGTATATATATATAAGCATATGTTTTTTTCGTAGTTTGAAGAAGGGAGGGGGGGGGGGGGATAAGGAAGGAAGAAGAGAGAAGGAAATAAACAAGAATCCACGGTAGATAGAATTGCTAATTCAGGGCTTTTATATGATCCTTGTGACACAAGTGAGGTCAGCACCGAGACTTGGAATTGAAATTAAGGATGGGATTGATTTATGAAGATTTTGTAATTGACTTATGTCTTGTTAGAGAGCTCTATGAGTCTAGTTTCTAACGCATCAAACGATGTATGATTTGGTGTTTTCTAGAAGAAATTATGATAAAATCACTCAAATGAGGTTAGGTTGGCTGCTAGTTACGAGGTTCAACAAATTTTGGACTATTTTCCTATTTTTACCTATCTTTTTGGATTTTCAATATGTATTTTCATTTTCCTAAGAGTCTTTTATATTTTCTAAGTCTCAATTAATGTTTTGGAAGTTATAATTCTCATTTACTCATGCTTGTGGGTTGTTCCAGCTCTACTATTTATTTACCCTTATATTGGCATGGAAAAATACATATTGAGTTTTTATACAATTTGAGCCCTTAATTAGGCTTCTTTGAAGAAGGATTTCTTCTACAAATTCTTATCTTTCGGTGGATTCCGAT
>CM025849.1:15210332-15437557 GCA_003952965.2 Morella rubra | reverse complement strand
TGACTTACTTTTCGAATAAGACTTTGAATTTATCAGAGGTTGGCTAGAAATTTATTTGTTCTTGTAACTCGGTATATTAGTCCTGTATAACATTCTTCCATTTATCTCTGTTTGTAAGCTTTTTTGATGCAATAGAAAATCAATGTGAGAGGTTTCGTTGTGTTGTGTACGCCTGTAGATCAATCCACTAGTGATGGGTGGAGTTCGAGCATTTGTGCATATGAGAGGCAGTCCAGTAGATATCTTTGAAAAAGTCTTTGAGATGAGTGAGTCTAATTGTTACAATATTACTTGATCGGTTAAGGAGTTGTAAACTTCGAAGCTGTATTCGTATTGTAGGTTGTGGAGATCGGGATTAAGTTTTAGATTGTATCATTGAAGTTCTATTTCGTGGGTGAGACTCTACTAGAGCAACTTGATGATGTAAGGTCAATCAAACGCAAATAAGATAGTTTGCCCTTAATAATTTTGGCCAAGAAATGGGGCTAACGTTATCTTTATATCAATGGAAGAGGATTAGAGGCAATACTGCTAGTTTTTAAGCATCTGAGTCAAAAGGAAAATAGTGGAGAGTAAAGGAGAGTGAACAAGTCCTTTTAGACCTCAGAGTAAACCAAAGCAAGATTGGAGAAAATAGATGGAGGAGAATTGTTTTCACTATTTTATGTGCGTTATTATAAATTTGTCTGGTTGTTAGTAAAGGGATATATGTTAGGGCCTTATTATAATATTGATTGTAGGAGGAGGTGATCGGGGTATTGTTAATGGAATTTGTTTTTGATCATCTGTGAGGCTCGGAGGTTTTTTCAATTTGCTCATATTATCGGTTCGGATTATAAAAAGTCGCTTCATGTGTGATATGAGATTGTTGTAAATTAGGCCCTTCCTTAGTTAGGAGTTATAAGATGGGTTGGATTAGACTATTTGGTTTTTTGCACTATTTCAGGGTCAACAGTGGTTTGTTTAAATATTCCATAGTTGATGCTGTGGACTTCGACCATGAATTAAACTAAAATGGTGGGTTGACCTGTGGGTAGCATAATTGTCATTGGATAGTAGGTCATTTGAAGATGCATAAAGAAAGGCCAGTCGATTGCGGTAATGAGTAGATGCAAAAAGAGGATCATGATGAGCAGATGGAGATAGAGGGGGGTTGCTGTATAGGCTTGAATAGCGGAATATCGTTGTATATTTTGACTCATATAAATTTATTGTAGATGTTGGAGACTAGGATCTACAATTTGTTTAAAAAAAAACCCGTGCTCTATAACTTTAATTTTTAGCCAATAATAGTACTTAATTGATGTCCTGGGTTAGATATTTATATAATAAAATGATGTACAGCTTGTGATCTAAAGCTGTCATTGTGCCCACTAGTGATTTTTAATTAAATTTCAATCATTGAGGGTATAAAAGTGCACTTTTTATTAGAATAAAACTTTGTCAGTCAGAAGGGGTTTTAAAAGATATTCTGATTGACAAAATCATAAATCATTGAAAAGTTGGAATTGGTGAAAGATATGTAAGTCTTCTTTGCGCTTTCTAGCTATAGTTGAGTAGTGTTATATAGTAAAATATTATTTAAATAAACGAACTTGGTGTCGGTAGAATAACAAGCATATTCCAGTGGAAGAATTAAAGGTCTTTGATGCTCTATTAAATAATATCAACATAAGTATGCTAAACTTACACTACTATACTTCATTTTATGATAAGTTTTTTTTAGAATTTTAAATAAAAATACTATGATTGGGCCCTTAAATGTACTGTTGACAGGAGGTGAAGTGACGTGGTGTCATATATATTAAGTTGAAGCTTTTTCTATAGATGAGAATGGAGGATTTGCTCAGGTAAGTTCTTAATGTTAGAAGAGGTTGTGTAGTAAGCTCTTCTGATGAATTGAGGAGAATGAGAAGTAGGAAGTGTAGCATAACGTTTGATGAGGGCTTTTGCATATCAGGATCTTTCGTTGTCATGTTATTCGAGTGTGGTACTCTTCTGGAGTTCAAGTATGCCACTGAACGTCTAATTTGCATTGAAAGAATGGTGCTCGCTCTTGATTATTCTATTACAAACGGATATGTATGGCATATAAAGTTAAAAAATAATTTTAAATTTAGTTGTAAGTTCCAATTTAATGTTATATTATTGATGAGCTCCCTGGCCTATTACAAATGCATTTAGACTAGTCATTGAAGAAATGTTCCGGGCGATTTTAAAACTGTCTCAAAATAAAGATAATATGTTGCTTTGTTGTTGCGGTAATGCTTATCCCTATGGGTTACTCTCTATCTGCAAAACTAAATTGCATTTCGGTTTAATTCTTGATTTGTTCATATACCTCTCATGCGAATTTTGTTAAAAGATTATGCGGTGTGAGACAGATTAAGGTTTGACAAAATTATTGAGTAGTCGTTGCTAATTGCTGAGTTGGTGAGCTGGTTTAACAACTAGAAATTGACCTTTTTGGTAATTTAGAGTCATTGTATACAAGCAAGATGAGCCCAAGTGAACTTGCTGTTAGATTGAGACACTACCATTTATGAATTTTGAGGAGCATCATACATATTGCAGCGATGTAGGCAAACGATTATGATACTAGATTATGATTCTCAGGATAGTATTCAGTGAGACCAGAGTTCGTACTCGCAAGCTGCGCATACTATACTGGCGGACGTAGAGTGTGTATGCACAGAGTGGGACGTGCTTGGAATAACAAAGGTTACGTGGATTTATCGTGTGGAGGCATTGTGGAGTCCTAGTTTCAGTGATGTTTGATATTTTTAATGTGGTGGATGTGGTTAGCTTCTAGATAATCTATATCTGCAATATAGTTTGTGGCTGTAGAATTGCACTAGATTGCTAGCTATTCCGCCAAATTAGGTCGTAGACCGTTCGCTTTTGAGTCAGCATTCAGCACTGGAGGGCGCGTTCTGGATCCCTATCGGAGCTCATTGGCTCCAAAAACAGTTGAGGCTCTCATATGTGCTCAGAATTGGCTAAGGTCATCACCCATTAGCCCTGCCCAACGTGTCTTAGAAGCGGTTGAGGACTTTGAAAGCTTTAGACTAGACTCAGGTAATAATGTTCTCTGAAATTCAATTCATTTATTGTTTTGGTTCTTCTTTTTGTGTAATTAATGTTGTTTTCATGTTTTTGTATAGAATTGGAAGATGATCCTGTGCGTATCTTTTTGGATGAATCTTGAATGTATTGGATTTTGGACATTATCAAAGTGTGTGGTATTGACATCATGTGAGTAATATCTTGTAACTTCTAATATTGCACTTATTTGTTTCTTTTTCTATCCTACTTCTAATTTCTAACAGTAATTCTACTAATTCATTTTCTACAGGATGGAAATTGGAAAGCATTGTTTTTCTTTATCAAAGTTGGAAACTTGGAATGTTATTAATTTTAATTTAACATTTTGTTGCCTTTTTGGTTCGTTCATTATTGAGTTATTGTATTGTATTTTTTTGTTATGTTTTTTTTTTTATAGTTATTTTATTTGTTATATCTTGTTATTTAATTTAGAAGTGTGGAAGTGTATATTTTTTGTTTTTTTTTTGTTATATTTTGCTATTTCTGTTAATTATAATTTAGAAGTGTGGAAGTATTTGTTTTTATTTGTTATATCTTGTTATTTAATTTAGAAGTATGGAAGTGTATATTTTTGGTTTTTATTTGTTATATTTTGTTATTTCTGTTAATTAGAGTTTAAAGTTTGGAAGTGTATTTTTTTGTTTGATTAATATGTGATCCATATACATGTATGAATTATGATGTATGAAGTGAATTTATATTAGATATATAGTTGTTAGAGATGATTTTTATTTTTTTACATGACAATTTCTACAAAGAAAACATTGTCTCAAAACAAATTTAACTACAAGTGTGCAAATGCCATTATGCCAAATTATAGGCCAACAAATATTAAAGGCCCACGTTAAGCATAACGATTGCCAAAAAAAAAAAAAAAGGCCAGACTTTAAACAGCAAAAAATTGCGCCGAATTTTCGCTAGGCCCAAATATGAAACCCGATCCGAAATCGACCCGAAACGTATCCGAATCCGGTTTATCCGAATCCGCCGGATAATACATATCCAGATTCGGATTTCGGATTCGAAATCCGGTATCCGAAATTTTTCGGAGATTCGGATTCGGATACACCCTTTCCGAATTCGAAAAATTCGGTGCACACCCCTAATTCTGAGGATGTAGAGCACATGTTTGAAAAATGGCCTAGACGACCACACTTGAAACAGAAACAGGAAATCCTTTCAAACTTAAATTGGATCAAGTATCCGAACGATTCTTGCGAGGGAGGAGGAAACTAGGTCACAAAGGTCGGGAGGAATCAAGCAAAACCTTGGCCCTAATGAACTGAGTGACCGAAACTTTCTGTTGGGATGAAATCCACCTCCAAAACCTCCCCTACCTTACTAGCCGCCCATTCCACCTTTGCCTTGGTTGTCTGACCCAACGGTAGACCATGCACTTGAACCCACACCGGAAACCTCACTAAGTCCACCTCTGCTACTGTATCTCTAGGGCTCAAGACTTGTAACACAAGGAAAGCCTCGGATGGACCATGGAGCTTAATCAAGAACCTGAAGCTTACACTCTTCATTTGGGAAAGTAAAGATAAACTGATCCCCCTCCACCTCTTCTATTTCCAGGTCATGCACAAAATGCCATGAACAAAAATGGCCACCCTCAAACCCACCTTATTCAGAGGCTTATCCGAGATGATTCTTCCTACCAAGGAAAGGTTCAAAACCACCTCTTCATTCTCATCGCTGTGCAAACCCGAAGGTCGCCCACCAGAGTGCCCAGCCATATTTGAAAAGTTAACCAGAGCCTTCAGGGAACCCGGAGCAGCAGTCATCCTCCACGAGATGACCCTACTCCAACAAGGAGAGAGAACCCTTCACACACCAATCCAAAGAGGGCACTGAAAACAAGGTAGACAACCCAGCAAAAAGACAAGGGACAAATAGCGATGGAAAATGAAAAAAGGGAAAGGAGGCACAACGCAGAAAGGAAAACCACCAAAACGCCACCATAGAAGTAGGGGAAAAAGAAAACGGTAAGGAACCGTCAAAGAATCAGTAAGTCTTGTCACAAAAGACCAGCTAGGGACCAAATACCCTGGAGAGCTCTCCTAGAGAGACCGACATTTTTTTCTCCAGCCACGGTCTAAGTGCTCGTGGAGGTGCCATTATGAATTTTGTAACAGAGGCCTTGTTTGAGAGTCGTAGAGGTCTTATAAATGCTACACCAAATCCAAGAAGCATTGGGGCTAAGAGGACAATCCAAGATAAACCATCGACTTCATATATTTAGCTTTGGTAATTTGAACCCATAGTTTGTCTTGGTCCGAACGGAGTTCTCAAGCCAACGTAGTTACCAGAGTATGATTCATGTGATGCATTTGCCAAAGTCCTAAACCGCCTAGAGATTTTGGTTTGTAAATTGAAGACCAAGATTTCAGAATTAGCTTATGTTTTTGTTCACTGGAGAAACCCCACCAGAACTGCATGAACATGGAATCCAATTTACTGCAAATTGATTGTTGTAGCATGAAGTGAGCATGGTATACACCTACAGAGATGAGGCCACCGACCGGATTAGAGTAAGTCGACCAGCTTAAGATAAGCTTCGCATTTGCTATCCCGCAATGCATTGTTGCACTCTCTCTAGAAGACCTACAAACTGTTGTTTATTGTTTCTCCCCAACACAACCAGTAAGCCAAGATGCTTTTTAGGGTGACCAGTCTTCTGCAGTTGGAGAATGTCAAAAATAGGTTGTACCACAGTAAGCAAGGTCCCCTTACTAAAGCTAACTGAAGACTTCCTTGGATTTAAATGTTATCCCAAATATAACCCATACTTCAACATAAAATTAGCAATCACCATCGCTTCACTCTCCTTGGCTCTGGTAAAGAGGAGGAGGTCGTGTGCAAATAAGAGGAGGGACAAGGCTAGAGTGCTGCGACCAATGCTGATGCCATGGATCTGTCCAATTGTTTCTGCTTTGACTAGTAAACGGGAAAAGACCTCCAACCCAGTAATGAACAAGAAAGGCGATACAGGATCGCCTTGGCGAAGTCTACACATTGGCTTAAAATACCCATATGGTGAGCCATTTAACAGGACCAAAAAAGATACTGTAGATAAGCATTGCTTCACCCAGATGATAAACTGTTAATTAAACCCCAAACGATGAAGAGCGATGAGAATAAGCGGCCACTCCATAAAGTCATATGCTTTTCCTATATCTGCATGGATTGTCATATATTGTCTCCTCGATCTCTTCCATTTAAGAGCGTGAAAAATCACATGTACTAGCACCAAATTTTCTTGTATGGTGCACCCTGGCACGAGGGAAGCTTGGTAAGAGGAAAGAAACTTATGCAACATCCATTTGAGGCAATCCGCGATGATCGTTGCGCAATTTTGTATGCCACGTTGCATAAGCTTATTGGATTGTTAAATAGTTGTAGGGTTGTCCGTCTTTGGTATAAGGCTATGTAAGAGTAATTCATTTATTTGAGCAGATGGCCACCTTTAAAGAAGGATCGCACCATGCTATACACATCCTGCTCTATCACAGACCAATACTGCTTGAAAAAGAAAGCCTTCATCCTGTCGGGCCCAAGTGCCTTGTGAGATCCGATACTTCTAACAACTGCCCAAACTTCATCCAACTCCGGAATGGCACAAAGATCGGCATTGTCCTGATCATTTATAACCAATTCCATCAGGTCCTCTAAATCCAAAGGAATACTAGGATTAGAGATCTGATAGAGAGAGTTAAAGTCGCTGACTATATGGTCGCCTACGTTAACCGGGTGGACCACCACTCTATCGCTTATATTTTGATAAATTCTATTGCATTTCTTCTTCTTTGTATGATAGAGGATAAGTGAAAGAACTCAGCATTCAGGGTCAGTGTGGTGAGCCAAGTTATGCGGGATTTTGTACGCCAAAGCTCTTCTTCAGTTTTTTCTTTCCTGGAGGAGTTCGAGTTGAACACTTCTTTCAAGTTGGCAGTGTTCAGAAGATGGTGATAGCTATTGGACTTGCTCAAGGTGTTGCTGTAGGAGTTGGATTTTTTCTTGAATACATTTGAAGTGATCCTTGTTCCAAACTCGTAATTCTTTTTTAACCTCCTTCAACTTCATGCAGAGGCAAAATGCCGAGGAACCCATATGGTGAGCAGATCAGACCTTCTTAATTAATCTGGTGCAAGAACTATCTTTAATACAAAATACTTCAAAGCAAAAAGGCTTCAGGGAGGCCATAGCTCCTCAACTGTTTTAATAAGGAGCGGTGCATGATCCAAAGCTTCTCTGGATAGGTGAGTAATATATTCTCCTACGGGGAAAGAGTAGATGCCACTGGTCATTGGATAATGCCCAATCCACTTCGGTTGTCTGACCAGGTGAAGATATTCCCCAAAAAATCATGATAAATAAGACCTCGTTCATTCATAAGCTATTGATGCCACTAAGTTCTGCCTCTTTTTTTCCAGCCATTGAGGACAAAATTAAAGTGACCAAAGTAGAGCCACGGTCCAGGAAAGGTCTCAGCTGTTGAGTGTACATTTTCGATGTTGGCGAAGAGAAAGTTTAGGTTTTTTTTTTTGGTTGTTTGGCATTTTAATATTTTTTTTAAAACAAAACAGGTGTGAATGCATGAATGGTGTTGACGTGGCATTTACAAGACATACAAGCACTCTCCCGTTAGTTGAGTAACGACAGTTGGACGAAGGGACTTATTTGTCTCCAAATCATACCATATAGGGACCATTTTGTTGAAAGTTATATAAGAGGGATTAATTTGTAAAAGTCGGATACCACAATAACTTGTATAGTAATTAAGCCATATAAAAAACTAGAAGATTGCTTCCTGATGATAGCCTAAAGGACTCAACGTGTCGTGGCTCTCCCAAGGCCACGACAGTTCCAATATACTCCAATCAAGGAAGATGGAAGGCGTGATAAGGCTTGCCCCCTTAGCTATAAGAACTTTGGTCTCTCGCACAACACCAGAGTTAAAAGTATCAAAAAAGATGTTGTCAGTGCCCTCTGAGGATCCATTAGGGACATCTCTGCGCCTAGTGATTAGCGCCTTGCGCCAGCTGTGCTTAAGATCAACTAGGCGTATACTATCTTCCTCCTTAGTAGAAACATTAGTTAGAAGTCCACCCTTTCACTTGTGAAGCTCTTACGCTTGGTCTGGAGTTAGCGGAGATTTCTTACGGGGTCTCCGCTGAGAGTCTAAGGGCAACAAGGACTAGGTTGAGGTGATGGGTAGACTATGGGCTGTGTACCTTTAGCAGCTTTTTTTACCAAGCTCAGTTCAATAACCGACTCAAGAGAATTCACCATCTGTATGAGGCCCAATTTTCGGTTAGAGCCAGAAGAGTCAAGATCATCAAGCAAAGAAAGGCCAAAACCATTACTGTGCGGGCTTCCTCTATGGATCTGCTTCTTTGAGCCCATTGATCCTTCACACAATTTCTGCTGTTTTGGCCCCACTGTTAGAGGCGAGATTGAGAAGATCAACCCCACTTGACATACTGCAATCTAAATGGGAACCTCGACATCTAACGTGTTCTACGTTGGATGTACATCCAACAATGCTACATTATCAACCAAGCCACGTGTCTTGTAGTTCAGTGCATAATGGTCTTCAGTATCTCGAGGGTGGTTGGAGAATGATACAAATTCTCCACATGGCATCATACTGTTGGTAGTATATTGTTTGGCAGTTAGAGGATGATTCTCTAGTGGAGCCTGAGCAACAACCTCCTAAGCCACTTTCCTCGATGGGGTTTTGATTCAAACTAGAACGTACAAGTCTGGACACATCCGGACTCACGGTTTGGATTAAATCCTCTAGATCCAACGATAGAAAGACCGCCACCTCATTTAATGAGGCTTGACTCGCACTAGCTAGGCTCAGCTCTTGGCTGGATCACTAAAATTTATGTGCGACCCCAACTCCGATCGCTATGACGCGAACACTTCCAACCCATTACATAGGCTCATTTCAAAATCTATATGAAATCCATACCAAATCTCACCCATTTCGAACTTCCAAATTCCTCCTAATTAATTTCTTCCCAAATCCCCCCATTTTAGTTTCCCACCCATTTCGAAATTCCTCAAATCCCACTCGCTCTGTTTTTTGGTTCTAGTTAGAAGAATTCGCCGAAGAAATTACACATAGTGGGTCAAGCACCCTCAGCTTTGTTCCCACCACCATCTTTCAAGAGATAAGCTTCTTGTTTGCTTGTGGGTCAAGCGCACTCAACATTGAGCTCTATGAATTCGGGTAATCATTACAGATCTCTTTTGCCATGCAAACTAATATATTGCACTTGTTGATGGAATACACGCGAACGTGGTCTTTCTCTTTCGTTTGATTTATTTCAAGAGATTTCCTTTACAATTTCTAATGAGACTAACAAATACTCACATATGTATATGCCAAGATTGAATGATTCCAGTTCATATTGTATATGTTAGGTAAATAGCCCTAGCTAGGTACCTCACCAACATGATTTAAGGTCCATAGCATAGAGATTGTTTAATTTGATAAATTGTGATTTTTATACGCTTAAGTCAAATTATGGAGTTGACTATGTAGACCAATGGCATTATAGTTTTTATTTGGTTTTCTTACATAAACAGTTTAGATTTAGGATTGACGAATTGTTTTATGACCGTGGGATTCTGAGGTTAGATATATTTTACCTTTTTTTAGTTGCCTGTGTGAATTTATAGCTTAGATTACAAAATTCTTTACCTTAAAGAAATTTCATCTGTGTTGTTTGGAAACCATATCAACAGGTTTTATATGACGTTGGAGCTTCAAGCATTAAAGCCCGGATACCATTCATGGAATACATTCTGCGACTGTTCTCTAATCAATATTAATTTATTTTTCATGATAATCCTCTCTAATTTTTATATTATGTTAAAAGCAAGTTTTCTATGCAATTACTTGATTAATTACATTGTAGCATTAGTAGTTTCCTTGATTTTAGTAGGTGTACGTTTGACCTCATTATTTCGAAGCACTAGGTTTTATTTGATAATTTGATTTCATGAGAGTGATTTCAAAATTATTTCCTTTAGGAGTATTCTGCATATAACTGTAGTGTCTCCTGCCTCATTCATATAACATGGACGAGGCAAGAGACTTTGATGTTATATATATTAGTAATAGTGTTCACGTTGATGATTAGGCTCAAGGTGACTTGCTTTTTTAACTTATCGATTGTGTAGAAGCAGAGGCGGGATGTTTCAACAATGCATCAACTATTCCCTCTCATCTATGATATCATCTCCTATCTTAGTGCCTATATTCCTTTTAGGTGCTGAAAATCACTCCATTCTTTGAATGTGGTGGAGAAATCAAAATCCATCTGATTATGTTTGTAGTTCTTTTTTTTGCATGAGCTATTCTGTGCATAAATTATTCTTTTCATATCTTTTTTGTCTGAGATGTGTTGAGTGTAATTATTTCTATCATCCTTCCTTCCATGTGTTGCAGCTATTAATTATATTGGTATTAATTTTCTGTCAAGGAAAATCATTCTAAGTTCAATTATTTTTAGTTTGAGAAATTTGATTGGTGGAGGCAAAAGATGTAAGCACTTTAAATGTTAATTTATGTGTTAATATATATTTTATGTTCATTTAAAGAAATTTTTACCGTGACTTATTCTATGAACACAGCAAAATTTGGAGACCATGCCTAGGATTAAGCGTTGTGCTGTGAAGAGTAAAAATTAGGCATCATCTTTGAGGATGGGGAGAGAAATGCCGGAAGGTGCAAACCTCGTGATGATTGTGCTACATCGTATTCTACGTATTTTTTTAAAAGGACGATGATGTGAGGAAGGAACATAGAAGTCTATTGGTTGGGGGAATTGGATCTTTATAGTCATTTTCAATTCCAAGGGGGTAGAGTTTGTGTGAAATGGGTAGATATGTTTACCCAAAGTATGTTAGACAATTGTTTGCCAACATGACGTGGACAAGGGATAATGGTCTTACTATTAAAAGCTTATTAAGTAGGAAGCTCGTTGAGCTTACTGTGGAGAAGTTAAGTAAGATTATGGGGATCTCTTGTCATGGGGAGAAGGTATATGAATGCAAAATTAAGCCTCAGTAAAATAATTGGGACTATTGAGATGTCGTTAGGTTTCTTTTATATTTGGACGACGAAGAAGATGTCCCTATACATTTTGAAGCCAAACACCTTAAGACATCTCATAGGTTCCTCCATCTCATTTCAACCACTAATCTTCTACCTAGAGTGGTCATAGGGAGCAGTTACATATATAGACGTTTATATAATTGAGCACCTCGTGAACCATAGACCCATAAATCTACCTAATATTATACTGGAGCATATTCTGTATGCTCATGAACATAAGAAGGTCCTCCTCTATGGATCGATTTTTACCAATATTTTTAAGCACCATAGAATTCTAATGGATATGAGAGAGGTTGATGCACCACCGCAATCTGATACCGTTAATTTCCAAACATTGGAGAAGATGGGTTATAAGAATAACTCGAGGGGGGAGTGGGTTTTCAAGGTCGATAGTAGCGAGGATAGTGGTGGTGACAAGAGTGCGAAAGTTCCTCCTCATTCCTCAACTACTCATGAACAGTCTTCTTTATCCTACACGGTTTGGCGAGAATCTATAGACACTAGTGTTGAATCTATAGACACTCACATTGGCAAGATTCAGGACAACATTAAGAAGTCACAAGGTAGCATTGATCTTTATTTCCGGCTCCCTAAGTGATAATTGAGGTAATCTAGTATGTTATTTTAATTGTTAGTGCATAATCATGCTATTCTTTGTTAGTGGTTGATGAGATTCATTCCATTCTTTTTAGCAATCAGTTAGTGCAGAATCATTTGACCAGATTTATCGGAAAGAACTGAATTTAATATCACTTGATAACTTTTTAATGAAACAGATTGTTTGTTGCAATTTAGTAGTTTAATCTTATCTACATCTAACATCACTTGATTGCATATTCAAGACTTTTGATGTTAAAATTGATCTATTTTAGAACTGTATTTTAATAATTAGCTAAAAGTTAAATAATGTGACTAATGATTGGCTTCTTAATATTTGACAATGGTTACTCCTTGGGATTAGGTGCAAGATACATGTTCACCATTTTGTCATTAACAAGGCCTTGGTGTGCTCCTTTCTCTTTTGTATGCTAAATAGAAATGGTCACGCTGGCTAGCAGTTGAAGTTTGTAGTTTGAGGTTGGAAAAAACTCATCAGTGTGGATGATGCAATGGCAGTAAAAAGCAAGGAATTTTGATGCTATTCTTCCTTTGATTTACAATGTATATTGTTACTTTTTTTTATGAGTAGTTATTCTTCCTCTCTCTCTCTCTCTCTCTCTCTCTCTCTCTCTCTCTGATAGATAAGTCAATTACAGTAAAAAGCAGGGGCTGAGATGTTACTATATAGCATAGAAAAGCCCTTACCCTAGCTTTCAAATTAGAATATCACATTCTTCAAAGGACAATAACTAAAATATCGGATGAAATGGAAGTCTAGACAGAAGCAATTGAATACAACACCTTGAGATTATGAGCAGGATGCAGCAATTGAACACAAATTTGCAGGTCTCTGTGCAATGCCTCCCTAATTGTTTCCACCCATCCCCTTTTAGCTTTCAAATGATAGTGACCTAGGCATAACCTGATAAATGGTGTAGGATAGGCCCTCAACACAATTTTTTTTTTTTTTTTTAGAACCATGTAATACAGATTCTTCATCGAGTTTGTACATATAACACTAACTACTCATGACTTGCCAATCATCCATGAGTGGTACTAATAAAAAAAATTCTCTGATGTGACTAGAATCTGAATGTGAAAGAGATAATGGAACAATAACTTTTGTTTGAAGCCATTGAGATATGAATGTGGCGAACTATCATTTTTCAATTGAGTTGTTAATGTTTTGGTTGAGGTGTTGACTCTTTAATGACTTATAGAATGCCTTGAAATGAAGACATTAAAACGGTAATAGAATTGTCCATTTCAACTATTGTCTTTTTTGTTTCCCTCATTATTTATGAATTTTAAAATTGAGAACCAAACACATTCAATGTAACATAGTAAGGCGAAAATTTTTTGTTACAACATAGGATGGAAAATATAACATAGTAAGGCCAAAGTTTTTGGTTACAACACAAGATATAAGAAATAACATAGGAAATGACATAAGCAGAGGCCCTTGAATCGTCCATGTTTGCTAGAAGTTGTTGATGCTCCTAAACCGTCCACATTGTAATTGTTCCTCATCATCGCTCGACCCTTGCAAGGGAATAAAAAATGAAAAATTTGGCATTTTAGTCCCTAGGTTTGTACTCCTTTTGCATTTGAGTCATTCGATTTCAAACTTCAAATTTAATACCCTTATATTTTCAACATTTGACAAAGAAGCCCTTCCATTAGCCATACGTCCATTCTTTTAATGCAAGTTCAAGCTACACCATTTATATGTCCACATGGCATGACAGTAAATTATGTCACCTGCCCACACAGTTTATTGATCGAACACCAAAGCTTTCTTATAATGATCTTTGACTTCATCTTCTCCTTCCTTGCCTGTTAAGGAAATTTGTCAACATGGACTTCAGCATGATAGACCTGTTGAGTAACAAGCTCGTAGGCAACGCGTTGATGGTTTTCGGCGAAAACAAAAGACCACGCAAATCGTGGACCTGTCGAAGAACTTATTCCACTTTGATCTATCCAAGGCAATGTTTCCCAAGACCCTGATGTCATTGGATCTTAACCAAAGCAAAATCATTAGGAGTATTCCTGTGGACATGACCGCCTTCAGTTTGCAGTTCTTAAATGTGAGTTACAATAGGTTGTGTGGTCAGATTCTTGTCAATGGCAAGTTGCAGAGCTTCAACTATTCATCATACTTCCATAATCGGTGTTTATGCGGCGTGCCACTTCCAAGCTGGAAGTGATAAAGGTCATTGGAGAAAGGTTCTACACCCATGGGTCAATTTTCCTTGTTTTCCTATATTTCTACGTAACTAAATGAGAACGCACATGAATAGTTGCCATAGAAAATAGAGCAAGGTATTGATAAAACACAGGCCAAATTCTAAATCTGTGATACCATTCTTCTAAGCCTCAAACTACCTCAGACCCATCGATTAAAACCAAAAACCCACGTCAAGATGAGCAAGGTGGGAAACAAAAGGGTACCATTAGGATCGGGCTCTAGCGAACTAACCAAAGCGTTGGGTAGAGTGTCGACGCAGACTTCAGTGTCGGCCAACAAAACAGTAGGAATCACAGACCCTATTTGACTTATGTACTGGTACAAGCTCCATTTTTCGTTCTCTTCTCGCGCTTCACTTCTAAATGAAGATGAAGTACATATAGTGCAAATTTCCTTAACATGTAAGGAGAAGATCAAGTCAAGATCATGATAAGAAAGCTTTGGTGTTCAATCAGTAAAATACATGGACAGGTGACATAATTTATTGCCATACCACGTGGACATATAAATGACGTGGCTTAAGCTTTCATTAAAAGGATGGACGGAAGGATAACGAAAGGGCTTTTTTGTCAAAGGTCAAAAATATAAGGGTGTTAAATTTGAAGTTTGAAATCAAAGGGCGTAAATGCAAAAGGGATATAAACGTTGGGACTAAATGCCAAATTTCTTAAAAAAATGTGTAGAACATGAAGAAAGTCAAAGTTTTGAAAATTGAGAAATGGTGTAGAATAGTACTTATGGCTTGTTCTCTAACTGTAAGCGACGAGTGATTGTTTGGGATGATGTGCCACTGCTACGACCGTCTCGCGATGGTTTCTTTAGTTCAATTACGCTTTTCAGCCATTTGTTACATTGGTGCTTGGGTTGTCGTGCCTTGAACCCCTTTGCTGTCATAGCTAGAGTAGCTAGAGATTCATCTCCCATTGGTGCTCCATATGTAGCTTCTGCATTGCATATCTGTGTGGAGAGGTTAGCTGCCCAAGTTCATTGATCATATTTACTATAGTAACGTTGGAAGACCTCCCATGTTTTTTGTGTATCTCTATATTTCGATATCTTGGAGGCATAGAGATTCAGGTTTCTCGTGCAATTTGTTGCTCTTTCTAAATTCAGATCACCCTGTGTGCTTGGAATGGATCCTTGAACTAATATTGCCCTTACTTTTCACATCCACCATTCAAGAATGTTGTCTTTAGGAATAAGGAAGCAAGTTTGCCTTTGTCTCAACACCCAGATGATGTGGCAACAGATTATATCAACGTACTTGAAGTATACAACTACATTTATGAAACTCATTTATGGTGGTGATAACATGTCACTTAGCCATTGAACATATATGGGATGGGTGCCGATTGCAAACATGTATCGAAACCTATTCGGAGCCAAACTCCTCTCTCTGACAATCAAAAAGAACCCAAAAATATTTTTTCCACTGTTCCAAAACAAAGGGCTAAAACACTTGGGGTGTAAATTTCAGATGCGTGGATACATATTGGGTTTTCCACCCTTAGAATAGGCAACTTGTTGAGCATCTCAAAGTTAGATTTAAGCTCTTTGCACCATATGTCATCAATTACTTGTTGAAAATGTTGGAGAAATCGGGCATGTTCATTACAGACTTCAAGTCGCGACTCAAGGTTGCGTTGAAGCTTTCATTTAATGTGTAGTACTCTTACCCGTGCAAAAAACACTTCTAACATAGGTTAGGGCCCACTTCTTGCATTTCTCGTATATCTTTTGTAGCCACTCATTATCATAGAGATTGTGAACATCAATCATATTAAACCAAACAGCCTCAAAATTGTTCACGTCACTGTAAAAAAGAAGTCTAGCCCAATCCCTTTTGAACTCTTTGTAGCCAAACAATGAACCTAGATTCTTGAGTGCATTTTGGTGAATATGTCATACACAAAGGAAATTATGCGTGTTTGGCAAGGCATTGGGGATTGCAGCAAGCATGGCTGCATCTTGATCAATAAAGGGAGACTGAGGTGCCTTTCCTTCCACACACTAAAAAAATGTCTTAAACAACCACTGGAATGGTTGCGCCGTCTCATCAAACAATATGCATGGTCCGAATACTACACTTTGCCTATGAGGATTCACTCCCACGAATACACCTAGTGGTCTGGGCTCATCATTTGTCTTATACATAGTATCAAAATGAAACGAAGTCTCCAAAGAGTGCAAAGTCATTTTGCATGTCGTGGTCGGACTAGAAGACATTGGTCATGCGATTATCATCATCTAACATAACCTTGAAGAAGAATTGAGAACTCTTTTTGTGCTGATCACCAAACCAATTTAAAAGAACACCACATACCCCAACCTTTATGGTTTTACTTCTTCTACTGCTCAAATAGTTTTTCAGGTCTGTTTAAGTGACTAAAATATTCTTTACCCCCCGCCTGAGCCGCCGTCAAATCATGTACTAGCTTCAACTGAATCCCGACTCTCTTTGCATCATCTACCTTGAAGCGTTGAACTTTATTGATACTTCTATGTGACCGGAGCATGTGAGTTTCCGATGGCGTAGCTAGTTCGTGATTATGTTGTACATACAAATTAAATGTGTAATATTTTCCACTAGGCTGCCGTTGAATAGTGAAACAAGCAAGACAGTCAGTCCTTGTATTTTGTCGTTTTTTCTATATTGGCACCTAGGGATCTTTTGTTCTTCTAAATCCTTCTTTGCTGCAAGCAAACATTATGCCTGTATAGTACTTTTTTTCTTTGTTCTTGCGTGAGTCATTCTTGCAGATGCTAAACCAGACACGAATTGCATAACTATTGTACCAGATATAAGCATGCTTGATATCTCTAAACTCTAAGGGACAAACATTTATGACGTTCCTGTTCTTTACTTGAACTATATCACCTCCTTGATCCAACCATACAAATCATACAAATGAGTCAAATAAAAATTCATACAAAATTGTTGAACGAGAGACAAAGAAAAAACATGACTCACCTTCTGGGTTGGCTGTATTACTAGACCCTTGCCTATTAATATTTGGAGAAGTCACAATGCATCTCCGCCATCTATTAACCTGTTTAATTTAATAACTACAAATTAGTAAAAATCATATACTCTATTTCCTATAAAAATCATGACACAAGAGCAAGGTACCATCAAATCATAATGATGATCATGTTTAGAAATATAAACAGAAATAACCATTATATATTCGTGTTGATGGCTTTTTATAAGAGATTGGAAAGTCGAAGGGGCATTAGTGAGCCCAAAAAGCATTAGAAGAAACTCATAGTGTCCTTTGTTAGTCTGAAATGCAGTTTTCGGTACATCCACTTCCTTCACTCTAATTTGATGGTATTCAGTTTGCAAAACATCCTTGCCCCATAGAGTTTGCCTAGCAACTCATCAATGACTGGAATTGGAAACTTGTCTTTAACGTTAGGACTATTGAGAGCCTAATAGTTGACACAAAGATGCCAACTTTCATCAAAAGAGGAAAATAGGCTATGTGAAGCCCTAATAACTCCTAAACCCAACAGCTCCTGCATTATCCTCTCTATCTCATCCTTTTGAAAGTGGGCATAGCGATAAGGACTCACATTCACTTGCTATACCCCCTCTTTCAACACTATAGCGTGGTCATAAGATCTTTTTAGGGGTAACCCTCTTGGTTCCTCAAAGACCTCAGCAAATTGCAGCAATAGCTCTGTTACCTTTGGGTGACCTTTCATATCATTGTTGTCACTCCCATCTTCCACCACTAACTGCATGATAAGTCCCATTTTTCTCCCTTAATCAACTTTAGTTTAGTCAAGTCATGCATGAATTGGGAAGCCACTAAGCTTTGCAATAAAACCTTTTGATGCTCATGGAAAAATTGCATATTTAAGTCACTAAAGTTCCAAGAGATGGTTCCAAGGGTTTTCAACCATTGGACCCCCAAAACCATATCACAACTCCCAACACCAACACATAGGCATCAATGATGAATTTATGACCCTGCAATTTCACATTCACATTACACAACCCTTCTTCACTTCTTATCTTCTCCCCATTGGCTATCGTTACAGTGAGCTTATGCCTAGGATCGATTGGAATTTGTGCCCTTCTCACCACTGTGGGATCCACAAAGTTGTGGGTGCTCCCACTTTCAATAAGTATAACCAGCTCCTGGTTGTTCAATCTAGCCTTAATCCTCATAGTTCCTGAAGTACTCGACCCTGGAATGGCATGTAGGGCTATGTTTAGATTGGCTTCATTACTCTCAACCTCTATCACCTCCTCCACATTGGGCTGTCCTTCATTTCCCACTACATTAGCATCATCATCCATTGACTCCTCTACCTTCGACCATAAACAGCTTGAGATTTGGGCATTTGTGACCTGGATTCCACTTGGAATCACAATGATAACAAAGCCCTTTGTCATGTCTTTCTTTCATCTGTTGTGGTGAAATGCGATGTACCCTTACATTTGGTTTAGTAACTGCACCAGAAAAATTACCACTAGTAGGTGGTGAAGAAAAACTACTAGATCCAGTTCGGGTAGTCTTCTTCCTAGCTAATAGACATTCCTCCTGCATTTTAGCTAAGGCAAATGCCTTTTGGATATTGTTAGGATTGAGCATTTTGATAAAGAGTCGAATCTCATCCTTAAGCCCACTTAAATAACAACTCAGCTTGTAAGCTTCATCTAATCCCCTAAGCAATTAGCCAACACCTTAAATTGGCTGGTATATTCTTCCACAAACCCAGTTTGTCTCAACCTAACCAACCCCTCCATTAGGTCATCATAGGCTTGAGGACCAAATCTAACCAATAAGGCCCTCTCAAAGGCCTCCCAGCTGCTAATGGCTCCTGATCTTTCCACCTCCCAAAACCAGATCAGAGCCTTCCCCTCCATGTGGAATGAAGCCATAAAAAGCTCGTGTTGGGGAGTGGTTTGATTGAATAGAAAGAACTGGTTAGCTCTGTACAACCACCCAGTAGGGTCTCCCCCATCAAACCTAAGAAAATTCAAGCCTAACTGACCTCATATGAACTCCTCCCATCTCTTGATTTTGCCGATTATTGTTATGCCCAAGTCTGAAATTTTCTCCTCTTTCCGAATGATGCATCTTGACTAACGCCTACAACCCCAGATTGATATTGCCCAGCTGATTTACCATCTCCTCCTGAGACACCCTTGAGTCTGCTGATCTTGTCGTCGAAGCTCTTGCAATTTCTGGAGAGCCTCCAAGGATTCTGTCACCAGTGGGTGCCTTCAGCCATCTCAGAACCGAGTGCTCTGATACCAACTTGTTACAAATTGTAAATTGCAAATTGTAAATGACTTGTATTCAGTTCATAAAAGGACAAGAACAAGATAACACCCATTCGAGGTGAGCTTCCCTTTTACAAGAACTGATTGACAATCTTCAGATCCCCAAAATGAAGGATAACTGCCCCCTGAATCTAATGCTACCCACAGATGGGCTGGATCAGTACGTAACTATATCAAACCGGTCCATGACCCGTTTTATTGTTAGCAATTGAGGCTCACAGCCTGCCACTAATTTTTACTAAGGCTGGTGGCCCATTACTACTGACATCAGGTCCATGAGAGCCCGCCCATGGCCAAGCTGCCACCTGAACAAGCACTTAGCTAACTACGCGAATCTTCAAACTCTCTAACTTGCCAACTCCTGACTTTTCTGACTGCAATTCTTGACTGCCGACACCGATCCCTTTCCACCTCCAAGCACGCACCTTTACCTCTTATTTGCCCTAAATTCATCAAGATCGTAACAGGAAGACGAGAAAAACCCTAGGTACCACAAGGGAAGTAAGGAGCAAGTATGACCCCGAGAGACATCACGACGATGTAGGGTTTGAACCCGATTCAAGGATGCTTATGAGAAATGTGAGTATTTCTGATGATGCGAGAGGGAATTGGGTATTTGCAAGAGAATACAACGATAAAAGTAACTCTGCAAATTCATGTCTCGTTAATTCATCCACTGCATCGATCATCTTTGGCAGTTTCGATAAGATTCTTGCCTCCACCATGAGAGCCTTGTTCCCGAGGGAAGAAGAAAGACCAATTCAGAAAGAGAATTTACGAGAAGCACAACATGTTACGACTCTTCTCCGACATAACTTTGAAACTTGAGTTGGCTATGGTCCGGGATAATCCTTTGTTCCGCAGTCTCGGGCTATTTACAACTAGCGAAGCCGTAGATGAGGTCTTTGCTTTTCCTGTCATACCTATTCTGTTTTAGTACTTGAGGTGCTTCTGTCGCGTATAATGTTACTCGTAACTTCATCTTGATAGCCGCTCCCAAGTTGGATCATGCTTGCTTAAGCAATTGTTGGACAATAACCTGCTAGTAATTATCAAAGTATACTGCCCCACTGTTCAAAAACATACAGGGAGTCAGTGTCAAAGTCATTTGCATATAAACCAATGCCCTTTTATGATTTTACCATTTCTACAGTCACCAAATAATACAGGACAATTGAGTCCAAATTGAAAATAAAATAAAAAGAAGCAACAGTACCAAAATCCAAGGATTTCACTGTAATTCAAGCGAAGCATGTCTTATAGAAGGATTCACCTAAAAAAACTACACCCCCTTGAAAACAAGCGAGTGGGATCGTTCTATACACCCCAACCTCAGTAAAGACCAGATGGAGCTACTTCATGTCCTCAACATGCCTGTCAACAAGAATTTTAAGAGACCCATGCCGGTCTTCTCACTGTTGTCTATTCAAGGCTTCTCTTTAGAAGGAGATGATATCAAGTGATGCAATGTTGCTGCCTGGATAACAGCACTTGGGCTTGTCTCCCTACCACGGACAGTTCCAGATCGTCTACCACCAAAATTCTTCTCAACACCAGTTGGTATAAAATGTCGCAGTGGCGCTGGAAGGTGCCTCAGCAGCCACGCTGAACTCACAAGTAAAATGACACCCGTAATGATAAGCCACCTGCATCAGGGAAATGAAGAAGGGTGAATGAAAAGCATAATGGCATGCAAATCCTGAAAGCCTGGACCCCAGATCTCATTTGCAGCTCGATCCTCATGAACAACATGATGCTAATCAGGAATTAGGGACTGAACTGATACTGGAATTTTGTACAAAGAGTACTTTACAAGTACTTAATATGACTAACTATTTCAAACCACGTGCATTTTCTGTGATTAAATTAGACCGACAACTATGCTATTGAGAAGTTCCCAGTAAGGTTTCTAAATTGGGAAAATTTGACATCAGGATTATCTCAAATTTTAAGAACCCATCGCAGCAGGCCCAAAGATTAACCCGAAGCTTTCTTCTGTAAGCATATTGACTATAAAATTAGTGCAGTATTTATATACCATCCAAGCAGAAGCAAAACACGAGCTGTTGGCGCTGAAGGCAATCGTTCACCTAAAGCAAGCATGCCAGCAAGAACACCAGTTACAATTGATGCAACAGCACAACAGGTAGATACCACAATAGCTCTCCCATGCTTCAGACCACGAGTCTGTTAAAATAGAATGAGCCATGTTATGCCAACGCAAAATTTTTGAGAGACATCCAGTCGTTTCAATAAACTGGTTCAGTTGTTCACAATTACACAATATGGACAGTGTAAAACATATAAGAGGAAAACAAGAAAAAAGTACAGGCACATTAGCATGTTAAAAGCCTCTATTTGGGTCAAAAAACTCAGATGCAGAACCATCAACAAATGGAACTGTGACATTGATCAAACTATTTGACAGTACCTGATAATAAAATCCAACACCACTAAGTGCTACGCTGATTCCAATGCATATAGGCACCAGCATCTGGTTGAAGCCCTGCTCCAAAAATATAAATCCCATTTTTGATATTACAGATGATATCCTGCAAATAAATGTATCAACATCGATTAAAGCAATCAAGTTCTGATTTCCATATATGTTCAACTTCATGTCAGAAATAGAATTGAACAGAAAGCACTCAGCAAACTTTTGCCTCGAACAGTTCTTCTTTATGAATAGTTATATCTCGCATAAAAATGTAGTATTCTGATTTTAGAGATATTACAAGAGAACATCACAACATCCTAATAGTAATAGGCTACTTTTAGATGCTGCAAAGCATTGTGCTAGGCTATAAGATGTCATTTCTAGATAAATAAGTTGTTTATTTAAACAATGACAATGCTTTACTTCAATCATGCTCTACCATGTTAATAGGATCTACTTGGAATGTGGGGAACCCAAATTCTTCTTTTGAATTGCCTGACAATCTCTATGTCAAAATCCCAAACAGCAATTCCTAATAGTATTTGATAGAATTTTATCACAAAAAGTTTCATCCTAAGGTCAAAGAAAGGGAGAAGTCAGGTCAAAGCTGAACAGAAAGAAAATAAATGCAGAAATTTAGTTAGAGAAAATACAGTACCCAAACAAAATGCCAGATTCCAACCCATATATAATTTCCTCAACAACTTCATATTCCATCTGGATAAAAAGAAGAATGTCAATAAAGGGAGAATAGTAGGGGTAGGGGAGATCCATGCTCTTCAACCACTGAGCAAAGGCATAGATCTGACTAAGTGCAGAAATAACAAAAGGGGTATTTACCATCTCCTGATCTCTTCGTTGGTGTTTGCAGACACGAAGCCATCCATTAAGAAGTACCTAAGTACAAGGTTCTACATGGGTTACAATCACCACAAAATCAATATGAAAAAATGGTAGGCGGGATAGCAGCAGTATCATTACAAACATCCAACTGTTATGAAACAGATAGTCATAGCATGAACTGAGTCTCCCAAGCAAAGAATACACAATTTCCCTTCAAGTACAGGCACCAAAATATAAGTAACAGAAGCGAAACAGTTGCACCAAGCCAGCAAACCTTTAGAGACTAAGAAAGTGGGCCTCATTATACGCAATTGGGCACTGAGGAACATTGCTGCTGTTGATTTCCATATGAAGTAAACATTGTCACTGACAACCAGACCATCATGCTACCCAACCCCCATACCCCCGGAAAGAAAAAGAGGAACATAATCTTATAATAAAACCAAAAAAAAACGAAAGAAAAGAATTAAGCAACAGGCTAGTCAGAACACTTGGGCCAATGTCATTGGGACTCACATGTAAGGCTATACCAATCTGATGCTGGAACAATTGGCATAACAAAAACAATACAAATCCTTATCAGTCCACCATCTTACAATGGGTCCCACTTGAGCACGATGTAATAATAAAGTACATGTACACCAGATGTTACTATGGATCAATGCTAGGTATCTGCATAGAGTTCATTAACAAAATAAAAAAAAAAATCTACTTTACGCTGAATGCTGAAAAGATGCCTCCGCAGACAACACTAAGTAGAACAGATTTGAGGTTGTCCTTAGTAGCACTGAGAATCAGATCTCCATATTCCAAGTGCAATATAACCATGTCTCACAGGCATTATGTTGTCGGAAGTCCATGTGCCAGGAGGCTAAGACATGCGTACAGTTGGTAGCAATTCTACAAACCAACTGTGAAAGGGGATGTAGTACTACATATGGCCTTATGGCCTTACAACACCTTTATGCAGAAAGAGGATTCTTATGAAAGCCAGAGAAATATTTCACAGCTTTCAAGGGCATGTTCGTTTTCATGTTTTTTTTAGGATTCTGATGGTTTTGTGAATATTTAGGTGGTGTTAAAGTTGTATAAAAATGCGTGTAGAAGTTGTTGAAAGGGATTGGTGTGTGTAGAAAAAGTAATAAAGTGTTGTATAAAAATGCGTGTATATTATGATGTTTGGATTGTAAAAATAAAAGTAGGATTCAAATCCTACAAAAATGATGAAAACGAACATGCCCCAAGATTGCAATGCCAAATCTGGTCAGATGACAGGAGTTGACAAACTCCTTGATGACTATGTTAAAACTTCTAACAAGAAAAACATGATCAATAGATTCAATACAATATCAGATGGTGCATAGGAAAAGGTACCTACAAACAAGATGACAACAATGAATGCCAGCCATGGTAAATGGAAAATAGAAATGGTGGTAGCCTCTTGCTCCTCACCTCCAGCACCAACTCCTGCAAATACAGGAACATTACCATAAGAAAACTCTACATAGTCAAATCAATTTTTTTTCAAAAAAGGATATGATGTTCAAAGCGTTGAACACTTAAACTGAGCTGAGACCACAGAGAACAAGAATTCATAATTATTCAGTCAGTACACGGGCCTCATGCACAAATCATTTTTTTTTTTTTTCAAAAAAGATCATTATCAATTGATAAAATTATTATGACGTCAGCATTCTGAAAATATAAGTACCAAGGGGATCAATTCCGTGATCAACAAATATAATCATCAAAAGTGTAAACTACCTATCGTGCCAATAGCTGCCAAAGTAATCCCTGCCCAGTCAATAGCATTCATGACCTCCTTCAAATAAAAATGGGAAAAGACAGAAAGAATGGCAAGTCCGCAGCCAGAAACTGGTTGGACGACAGAGACCTGAGAGGACATCATCAAGATATAACCAATGTTTAAAAATTGGTCAAGACCAGCATAAGATGCATCCAGAAGTTCAGCTACAAGAGCAGAGGAACCACGAAAGAGTTCATCGCTAATGTGTAGTAATAGTAGAAATGTAGAATTGTACCAGGATTAAAAAAACACTTAACAGAAACCAACATCCTCTCGATTCAAAAATAATAATAACTGCATTGCAGGTTTCCATTCCTATTACTATTTATGTTTTTTTTTTTTTTTTTTTTTTCGGGTTTTAGTCGGGGATAGTCAGTAACAGAAATGATAAGACACTTACAGGGGCTTGAGATATTGCCCTCAGCATTAACATTGCTCCCAACATATCCATTAGGAAACCAATCACCCAAGTTTTGTTGAAAGCATATGCCCGTATCACCTGCAAACCCAAAAACAGATTTTAAAGGGTACATTTGGTTGCATGCAAATGGAGCCTAAGGATTTGGAATCGAATCCAATTCCGTGGCGTCCCAAATCCACAGAACCAATCCCGCGGTGAAAGAACGACGCTAGAAGTTGACATAATGGGTCATCAAATGAAACAGCGATTCTCCCTTATCAGATTCGAACAAACAAATTTATACTTTTACATTTACTTTGTTCGAATAGTTGTGTAGAAGTGTATAATAAACCAATGGAATACAGAAATGGTAAGCAAATGAAAATAAGCAAAAAAGCAAGGGAGAAAAGGCTGGGTAGGGGCGGGGGCGTGCCTTGAACTTGAAAGAGAGAGGGGGAAGAATGAGAGTGCCCTTTTTCTGTAGGACTTTGCCGATGTTGTTACCGGCGGTCGCCACTATCGTTAAACAGACCGATTCCCACATCTTCTTTCGCTGCCCCGCCTGAGGAATCACCGGATCACAAGGGCTATCGAACTGGGTCTTCAAATTGATAATCGAATATTCCACCTGTTATTATATTCGGACTTTTTTTTTTTTTTTTTAATCAGTTGTTGGTTACTGTACTGTGTTAACTGTGGGTGACAGTCACGTATCGACGTGCATAACGTAACGTAAATTGGAAGGCTCTTTCTTTCCAAAAAATAAATATAAGCATATTGAAAATTTTCTTATTATTTATTTATCGAATAATTCACACTTTATGATGTTTGTAATAGGGCACATTTCATGCTTCTTAGTAAAAATCAAATAATTTCTTGAAAATCCTATAAGATCCCATTCGTTATTTTGGTCATAACTTCATGGGGATTGGAACATTACTATCATTAGAGAATCATAACTTGTCGGAGAAATAAAAAGATGTTTCTGCCTAAAAAAAAAATTAATATATTCAAAATAAGCAGTTATTTCTAAACAACTGCTTCGATTCAGAACAGAAATTGTAAGAAATGATGTATTTATCGAATAACAAAAAATAATATTTACAATATTGTAACGTATACAGCCATCAGATTTTGGTCCTGAATTGCATTATACCTTAGCTATATTGAATTTGAAGGAAAAAAAAAAAAGAAAAAAACAGAAAAAGAAAAATTGGAGCGTACTTGCCTATTACTTGAATCTTGATCCCCAAGGTGACATTTTTTTCTCCCCCTCTCTCAAGTAGAGCAGTAATCTTCTTGGCCTTCCTTTTTTTTTTAATTGTATTATTCTGTTTGTTTCCAGGGAAAGTAGTTGGCAAGTGTTAAAAATTCTGTCTCGTTTTTTTCACCTCTAGTGATGGATAGCTTGTTCATCCTTTCTTCTTGGTAGTTAGATCTCCAATATTTGGGTCCTATACCCATTTCTCTTTTGGTACCTAACTTCTTCTCTTAGGTTAGTTAGTGGTTGGGCTTCCCTAGACTTTTATTTGACAGAATTTAAGAAACAATATATAACTTTGGGTTAAATACATTTTACATCCCCTGTGTTTGGGATATTGACACATTATACTCAAATATTTTATTTTTAAGACATTGATCCTATAATGTTTCATGCTTCGTCAATTTGCACCATGGACTGAAATTGAGTTTCAATTTAAAACAATAATCCTCGACATGTGCCTCTCAAGTGACCTCCATTCCAATTAGATTACAATTTTGCCCCTGATCTTCAAGAATCGGGACCTGGGGAGGGCCAAAAAAGTCCACATATGGGAACTGAAATGGGTCATTGCAGTTTCATCCGTTTCAATATCCATCCAAAATTGCATCCGCTAACTATTGATTTTCAGATACTTTGCTCTTTCGTTAAATTTTTCCATTAATTTGAACAGAAAAAATTTTTTTTGGGGCAAGAAATAATAATTGTTTCCATAATTTTTCTGGCAATAACTATTTTATGAGGGTAAAATTGTAATTTTAAAGGACAAAAAAAATTAACTTTCTTAAATTTAACAAAAAATTTTAATTGAGGGTACAAAGTGTCTAAAATCAATTATTTATGAGTGTAATGTAACAAAAATAATAGATAGAGGTAAGGTGTCAAGACTCTATAATTAAAAGATGCCACGTGTATCTATTCTAACGTTTTTAGTATACTGTGGAGTTATTCGATAAAAAATGCTAAACGAAAACTTTAGATTGCCCAAAATGGGTACTTTTAGTGCCAACTAGGGCATTCTGAAGGTATATATAATGAGAAGAATGCCCCTCCGATAAAACCTGCAAAGAATTAATCTCTATATTCAGCTGTATTTTTTGGATGACACATCTCTTTCTTTCTTTTTTCCTAAATAAAAAATGAGGTTAATGATGGTGTCATCATTCTAGTCCACTTAAATCTAGACACGTCTTCGTGGCGTGGTACATTCCAAATGATTGTGAGACTTGTCAAAGTTTGAACCCAAAATCTAGAACTCACAAGGTGATATTTATGACCACCTTCCAACCATTAAGTCACCACATTTGCGTTAAAACAAACGGAGCCTAAGGCCTAATCATCTAGTAGTTTTGATAAATTAGTTGTAAAGATATAGATTTGAAAAATTGGAAAGTCACAGGCTAATAGAAATAAACTTCCTCATCCACTTAAATTTTCAAAGAGAAGTTGTCTTCCCCGAATTTCATTTTTTTCCCCTACCTTGGGTTAGGCAACAGCCGATGAAAAGAGAGAAAGGCAAACAAAATCAATCAGTGATGAAGCTAATAATAGAGCCTAAATTAACTGATTTTTAAATGAGGGAAGGCAATGACTTGGAGCTAAAAAAATGCAGAATTTAGATATATTGATCTTTTTCTTCGATGATAAAATATAATAGGAAAAATTACACTTTACAATCTCAAGTTTTGAGATAGTGACACTTTATAACCCATATTTTATTTTTGTGTTTCGTCGTACCTTTACATTAAATTCACCGTCAAAACTAATGAAGAAAAAACGAATACACAAAAACTATAGCTAAAACTTATTTGCAACGAACCCAACTTATACAAACCTAACCAAAGAAAACCCACAGCTTTCCTCAAGTCAATTTATTGGACACTCAAAAAGAATCCCCAACAAGATAAATCTCTAATTCTTAAACTCGATCGAACCTGATTCAGTATCCACACAAGTTGGGTTCAACCCTACTGCAAATCAATGGCCACCCAAGCCACACACGTCAAGTAAGTTCGACTTCGCTTTGAAGCTGACTTCAAGAAATTATTTGCACCGAGGGATTTGAATTTGAGACTTGAGAGGGCACACCCCTAGGCCCTAGGTTCTGACCACCCAAGCCAACCCTTGAGTTATCTCCACAAAAGTTACAACAACTAAACTCCCACTAAACTCCTAAACCAGAACGAACTTGCCGCTCATTTCTTCTGGACTACAAATTACAGGTTCAAATGGCTTGATGGTCTGGGCACGAGAAAGTTCTTTTTTGGAGTTCAGTAAGTTTCATCCACTCGAAAGAAGACACGAATTTCAAGCTCATATAATACTATGCAAAACCTGCAACAGAAACATCCTACAAACCGATCCTCCCCACCGAACCCAGCTAACCAAATGTAAAGAACACCGCAACCAGTAGTTCTGATCAATGAGTACGAAAAAGCAACCTCCTTTCTTCAGAAAAGAAACCAAACTCGGCCATTTATTTTGTACAAGCTGAGCCAAAATTAGAGAACAAACAGTCCACATAGGTGGCTTAACAATGTCAGGTAACATCTAAGGACATGAAGAGCCTTTCATCACACCAGCCTCAACCCTTATATAAACAACTTACAAATATATTTAGAGCCTGAAAGAAGATGATCTTTCCAGGAGCCAATTCTCGTATTTACTATGTAGTGGATTGAACAAGCCAAATTATGAATCTATAATCCTCGCCAGAAATTTAGAAATTCAGTTGATGACACAAAATTTGAGTGTCAAGTGGAACTTTTAACATACAGGAAGAGAGAAGAAAACTATCGATACCCCAAGAATCATCACCACCAGCCATAAACCACCCGGGTGTACTTATCCTTAAGCCACCTGAAGCTTCTTCTAAAGGACCCCTTCATTTTGCCCTCCACAGAGTACATCTTATAGCTGGCAACCCTCTTCTTTCTCTGGAACTCAGGGTCGCCAAAAATCCAAGGCTTTGAAGGTGTTTTTGGCGACCCACTACTCTTCCCTTTCTTGAGCTTCAAGTCCCTGCTGTTGCTCATCTCGGTGTGTGGATAGGGGGTACTGTAGGACCTGAGATCATAGCCAGAGGGTGGTCCGCCGGGTGGTGGCTCTTGATAGCTCTGAATCTGCATCATCCCGTCCCCATGTGGCCTTGATCTGTTGTAGTCTTCCATGGGGATGGTAGCAGAGAGAATGAGGCGTTTGGCTTTCTTGGACTCTTGGGAGAGGGAAGAATACGAATAATTGGAACCTGGGGTCCAAAAATTGGGTGAACAAGCGCTTGCCTCTGGTGTTGGGGAGTTGAAGTTAGTTTCCTCTTTCTTTTCCTTTGTCTTGTAGGAGTTGTATCTGACATTTAAGGATTTGATTCCAGTTGGCGTGTATCGTGGGCAATCATGTTGTCCGAGTCAATTCGTTTTTTTCTTCCTCATAATTCCGCGTTGACTTGGTCTCGCTTCAGGAGGAGTTTTGAGTCCGATAGTACAGTTCTTGTTTAATGTTGCTGCCTTCAAACCGATTCGCAGGCTTTGCCAATATATTTTCCGATCACTATCTGCGGTAGTCTCTCTTTCTCCGATTTTGTTCCTTGTAAGTCTGCAACTCCTTTTAGACGAATAAAAAATAAAAATAAAAATCGTTGTTTGGAGTTCTTACCGCTGGAATGCCTGTCTCGTTATGGCCTTTTTGGGTTGTTTGACTGAAATCTGATACATTCCCCTCCGAAAAGAAAAAAATATTTATATTATTATTCTCTCAATATTTTGCAGAGTTATCTGTCCAGCAGGAAAAAAAAAGCATTTTTCTAATTTGGGTTTTATTCTCGTGCTTCGGACTTGTTCAAAACAGAAGACAGACCAAGGAAGAAATGGACTGAACAGACCTTATCCCCAAGCCATGGTCGTGACGCGAGCAGTTAGTGGTGAAGCACAATTGGGTTGGTTGGACTTGGGCATGGCAAAGATCAAAGGGTTTGAAGATCCGTTTGCGAGTGGAGCCCTTGATATCATTGATATGACTACTGTTCGAGAGATGCCTACTGTTGCCATTTTTTTTTTCTGCAAGTGGGCGGCAGAGGGTGGTGGTGGATAACCCAAAAAAAAAAAAAAAACGTTCTTTTGTCCAATTGAAGAACCCAATCAAATTATGAACAGCAAAGTCAACCTCAAGATTTACGGGATCTTAAAAGATTCAATTCTAAGAAGAGTTATTCTAAGTTTGTATAAGTACCGATCAAGATTTAATAAAATAAATCCAATAGTCAGAATTTGGTTATGCCTCATTTAATGAAGTGAAATAAAATTGGATTTTTTTAGTGGTAACTCATTCTCGTAAAATGACGTGACCGGTTTTGAACCGTTATCTTAGTTTCTTTAAATCATAACCGATACTTATAAGAATTTAGAATTTGGCTTCTACAACCAAATCTTTTCTCGACGGATTGCACATAAGCTCTGATGTGGGTGGGCCTCTCTTGGTCCCCCAACTATCCTTTTCAACTGACCTGATCTAAATTCGGTTTTCAATTGTCACCTTGCTTTTGTAACGGCATGGTTTCTCTACGTTCGCAGCCTAATATCATACATGAAAATGGTGAAATTTGAATAATGTAGAAACAACAACAAGAATTTCATAGCATGTCGGGTTTACTATTCACGGTTGTAGAGTAATTTGTCAAGTGTCGAAATTTGGTTGCATTCATATATTGATATTCTTTGGACGGGGACGAAGAGAAAAACATAAAAAAGAGTTCTTCGGGGGCAAAGATGGAATGTAGCCTACAAATTAGACTTGTCAACGAAATACGACACAAGAAATTAGACTATTGAAATCACTTGGATTACCTATAACATTTTACAACTTTGCATGGACATTTTCATCGGGCGGTTGTGATTTTCATGGGGCTGTCACAACTGCCCCTTATGATGGGGTGGGAGCTCACACCGATTATTATTTTAGATCATGTAAACTGTTCAGCTCAAGTAGATGAAATTAGTTTTTCATCGAGCTGATTATATAGTTTGACAGAGCTAAGTTTGTTGTACAATTTAGCATGTATATAACTAGGGCTGTGTAGCGGTGCTAACAGGAGCGGTTGTGCCCCCAACCGCTATGGTCCCCGCTTGGGGGTTGCGGCTACTGTTTGGGCGGTTCAACCGCGGTTCCGGTTGAACTGCCCATATGTGGGCCTGCATTTTATGGGATTTTTGAGCCCAAATAGTTATTTTTGGATTTTTTTTTGGCCTTTTCTCTAACGCCTTTTTAGCCCATTCGTTTAGACCGAATCTGGGCCTCTTTTTTAGCAGTTTTGTGAGTAAAAAAATATGGGTTAACTAAGCCCAAATAACTTAAACAATTTTGGCCTCTCTATCAATTTTGAGTCTATTTTTTTGTGTTTGTGTGACTGTCATGTCCAATTTTTTAAGCCAAAATAAGTGTTGCTTTGTTATTAAAAAAAAAGTACCTAATATTTAATAATTGATAATTTGGTTGGAGAAAAGCCAAAATGCAAAATGCAAAGTGCAAAGGGAAAAAAATTAGACAATTAGTATTTATTTGAGAAATGTTGGCCACAATGTAATATCTCTATGACCATATTAGATTATGGCCATAGAAGTTTGTATCTTATGGCCTTTTTCTTCTTAAGAATCCACAAACCTAATTAAGCAATCCACATTCCACATTAAATTAATAATCCACAACACGTATTAATTAAATAAATATAAATTAGCAATCTACATTCCACAAACCTAAATAATGTAATGCAAGTAATTAACATTTAACCAATCCACAAACCTAATATACCAATTCACAACACATATCATAATAAAGTTAAATGTTCAATAGCACATTCAAACAAACAAATGCAAGTCGAAGTTTCAAAATGCTACTAAGTAGTAAGTTCTAATCTAGTAATCCTACTCCACTTTCCATCCTCCTAATCAATGATCGTTAGAACATCTGACGTCAATTTGGATAACTCTACAAACACCAAATTACACAAAGTCAGAATCAATTAACAAATAAAGTCAAATATTCAAAAAAATTGCAAGTAAGTAACCAAATTAATAGATTATAGATTTATAGTCAAACAAAAGAATTACCTACGTCCATCCTGTAACTTTGTGGATCTTCATTCATATCTTAAGTCATTTCATCCTCATCTGCAACAAGGTCGCTCCTCAACCAATTTTGTGAACAAATAAGACCTTGGGTAGTGCTTGGTGCTAAGGAACTCCGAAATGGATCTAATAATCGCCCTCCAATACTAAATACAGACTCATAAGGCACAGTCATGATAGAAATCGCCAACACGTCACGAGCTATGCGGGTAAGGGTAGGATATGTCACAAAGTTCACCTTCCACCACATGAGAATATCGAATGTAGGGGACTTAGCCTCAACAGACTCCATCAAATACCCACCTTAGATTTAGAGTCCAATGTAGTTTGAGATACCTTATAGTCATCAAAGTCATTCCAATCCTCCTTATCATCCCTTGTCCCATGTCCTCCCATGGTTACATCATGTCCAAAATGGGCCAAATCCATGGAACTACTGCTATGGCCACCACTATATTCTTCAAACAAGTGGTCAAAGGTGCCTCTCACAATAGACGTTGTGCCACGCCCCCTCCTCTCCCATTACTTTCTTAAAACAATACTCCAACATCATCACTTTGAAGTGGGGATCAAGCATAGTTGCAACAAACAGCAACCTATTCACTTTCACAAGGTCACCCCAATACTTGTGATACTTTGTCATCATGCGTAAAGCCATCTCCTCAAGCGACATATCTCCACTGCAACAGTATTTCGTCAAATGCCTATGAATCTTAGCTAACTCTTCAAAATAAAAATTAGCAATAGACACAATTGACCCCGACATCCTCAACGTCACATTATAAAACAATTTTAAAAATTTAATGAAGTCACGAATATGCTCCCAATCATCAAATGTGGTGGGTCCCAAACCCTCCGTCACTATCAAGTTCAAAATATGAGTAAGACATCTCAAAAGTATAAAATCATGGCCACATACAACCCCATCTCCATGCAACTGGCTCTTTTTCATTTGATCAATGGTAGCATCATTAGCAGCGGCTTTATCCACCTTAATTATGAGGATCCTCTCAATCCCCCAATCAAACATGGAATCCTCTAACTCCTTAGCAATGGTGGCACCCTTATGGTCTTCTACTTTTTCGAAAAGATAACACCCTCTTATGCAAAGTCCAACTAGTATCAATAAAATGACCCGTCACACACACGTAAATAAAGTTCTGAATCGAAGTCCAAGTATTTGTTGTGAAACAAACCCTATTCCCATTGACTTTAAACATGTCTCAACTTAGCCCTCTTATCCAAATACAATTGCATACAATCCCTCATCACTGTATATCTAGAGGGAGTCTTAAACTTTGGCTCAAGGTAATTAATCAAATTCCTAAACCCTTTTCTTTTGAACAGTAATAAAAAGGCAACTCATCAACAATTATCATCATTGCAATCAAATGCCTAATACACTTCTCATCAAACTTTTAGGTCACATCCATCACTCCACATCACTCTCAGTGGCTTTTGAAGCATCATGATTTTAACAACATTTGGCCCAAATCCAACTGACCAACCTTCCTCTTATAAAACAAGCATGCATGATTATGTTGCCACAACCCCGAAGTTCCATTTTTTTTTTTGTGATGACATGGAAATAACTTACCACAATAGTTGCACTTAGCTTGAGCCATTAGTGGATTGGCCTCCGGTGCTTGTGGAATCCTGGTGAAGTGCTCCCACACTAGCGACTCCTTAGAATTCTTTCTCTTTTTAGATTGAGGATGTAGGGGTGGTAGCCCACGTGGGTCATTTGTAGTTGCTACACCCATTGAGTCAGTAGATGGTGACGTAAAACGGGTAGGTCCAGACGGAGATGGCTCAACTTCGATGGTGGGTGAAGGACCACTAGCACTAGCACTACCCACATCAGTACTAGAACTAGTGGGTGTTGTAAAGCTGCCACCACTCGCTCCACTCATAGTAGTGTCCATCTGAAATGAATTTCGAATCAAGCACAACGAATTAGTGAAACAAGATAAATAAATTATAGATAAACTTAAATCTGAATCTATGAACCTCAACCACTTATGAATTAAATTTTAGCACAAAATTAACAAAGTCACACCCCTAATTTCACAACAGTAGCTAATCAATTAACAAATCTACAAATTAATCCCAAACCCTAGCAATAATAAGTTAATAATAATTCATAGATACTACCCTTAATTGCAACAATAAACTACACAAACAAAGCCCCTAATTGCAACAATTCCCTCACACCATTCATTAAAACATCAAAAATTCAAAACCCTAAAATCTCACAAATAAATAAGTAAACAACCACAAATTTGTAATCATATATCCCCAACACAGCAACACTACAAATATACTATAAACAATTAAACATCACAAAATGAATTAAGAATCAAAACAAATTAACAAAAACTCAAAACAAATGACACACGCCAATGGACATAGAGTAATGACACATGGCAAGGGAGATAAGAGAGAGATCAAAAGAAGTTACTGAGATGAGAGAGAGAAGGAGACACACAGCAAGGAGAGAGAGACACATGGCAGCTTCAGGTCAACGCCTTCTGCAGCTTCAGCAAGATGGTGGCATGGCTGGGGGCTAGGGCGAACTACGAAGGAAAGGGAGAAGAGAACTGAGGAGGCCAAAGGGGGCAGGGCTGTTGCCGTCAAATTGAAAAAGAAAGGGAGAGAGTGGTCGAATTTTTTTAGGAATTTACGGTTTTGATTTTTGAAGATACATTTTTTTTTTTACTCTATAATAATCAAATGACATGTTTTGATTAAAAAAATAAAAAAAAAATCAAAAACTCGGTGGAGGCGGTGTCCCAGCGCATGATAGTGGGGTCACCGTCACTGCTGATATCCCCGAGTTTTCCTAGGGGATGGTATCACTACCGGTACCGCTGGGGAGCGGTGGCCGCCCAGCGGTGCTGGAAGTGGTAGCAGTAGCAGTTAAACCACATACTGCCGGTGGTTTGCTCACCCCTGTAAATAACAATGTGCTATAGGAACAAATAACTGACTTCAATATATTGAATTTCTTTGACTCTCAACTCTCTTGCTCATCTTTGCATTTTACCTTCAACCTTTTTGTTCATATTAAACAGAATTTTATATGGCATCTGTGCATTAGATGGCTTCCGAAACACCACATTCTACTTCTTCAACAACAATTCATGTCCTTATTTCCTGATTCTCCTGGTGCAATACTTTTCCAAAACCAAGTTCTTCTATTGCTACCTACTTGATTTGGACTCGACGCAACAATATGGTTGCATCATGGCTACTCAACTTAGTCTCTAAAGAATTGGCTGACAATGTTCTCTACATGGACACAACGATTGATATATAGAAGGATTTACATGAGAAATTTTCTCAAGGTAATGGACCATGAATTTTTCAAATTAAAAAATCCATTACTTCTTTATCTCAAGGTCATTCTACTGTGAGTGTGTATTGTACCAAACTGAAGGCACTATGTGAAGAACTATCAAACTACAAACAAAATCCAATTTGTTCTTGCGATGCTATAAAAGAGTTAAGTGAAGCCTATAATCAAGAACACATTAAGCAGCTCTTGACGGGATTGAAAGACTCGTACTCTCATATTCGTGGTCAAATCTTGCTAATTGAACCCTTGCTTTCAATCAATAAAGTGTTTTTGTTGATTGTTCAAGAAGAAAGGCAGTGAGACATTTCATCTACTAATCCACATATTGTGAAAACTAGTGCTTTTCTCAAACGCACTTAGAGTTACAATTGACCTAATCTGCGTAACGATAAACCTACATGTAGTCACTATAGTTTCATTGGTCATACTATTGACAAGTGCTACAAACTATATGGTTATCCCCTGGGTTACAAACAAAGAATTATGACCTATAGTTCTTCAAGTTTTGCCAATCATGTGGCAACTTAATCTCCAACTAATTTTCTATTCACAAAAGAACAATGCCAGTAGCTATTGGCTCCTATTCCTTCATTGGATCCATCTTAGCAAACCTCTATTTTTCAAGAGAATTTGACCTTTCATGACAAAGCAATGGTTAAAATGGCAGGTACTATATCCTCCTCTGTTTCCACTTGGATTGTGGATATCGGTGCAACTGATCACATGGTATCATCTATCTCAAAGCTCACAACTATTACCTCATCTGTTTCTTCTTCTGTTAGAATGCCAAATGGCTCTTTTGCTCGAGTTTCTCATATAGGCACTGTGCAGGTTTCTCCTAACATTCTTTTACAGAATGTGCTTGTTATTTCATCCTTCTCTTTTAATATTGTATCTGTCAACTCTTTAATCAAACAATTATTTGTTGTTTGATTTTTCTTCATATCACCTCTTTATACAGGACCTAAGCAATTGGATGATGATTGGTTTGGCTAAGGAGCATGGTGGTTTATATCATTTGATCCAACATGCTGATGCTACTCAATCCACATCTCGTGTTTCTGTTTCATCAAATAATTCTAATGTCAATTTGTGGCATTATAGACTTGGTCACCCTCTTTTTCTCAAATGTTTTTTCTCAAAGATTGTATATCTAACATTGATTCATCTAAACCTCATCATTGTACAATCTGCCCACTAGCTAAACAACTTAAACCTTATTTTTCAATATTTGTTAATAAAGCTGCTGCTATTTTTGAACTCGTGCATTGTGATCTCTGGGGTTCATTTTGCAGCTCAAGACAACCATGGTGCTCATTTCTTCCTCACCATTGTTGATGACTTTAGTTGTTGCACTTGGGTGTATTTGCTTAATTCTAAGTCTTAGACCTCTAGACATATTCAAAACTTCTTTCATTTGGTTAAAACTCAGTTTCAGACTCAGATCAAAACCATTTGTACATATTTTGGATCTGAGTTTAACATCTCTCAATTTTTTGCCTCTAAGGGTGCTGTTCATCAATACTCTTGTGTAGCCACTCCTCAACAAAATGGTTGAGTTGAACGAAAACACCAACATTTGCTCAATATAACTAGAGCTCTTCGATTACAAGCAGGTCTTCCTCTTATTTTTTTGGAGTGACTGCATTCTTGCAACCACATTAACAGATTATCATCTCCTCTTTTGGATAATAAGTCACCATATGAACTCCGATTTGGTATACAACCTTCTTATCATCACCATATGTCTTTGTTATTGAAAATAGTGATTAGGTGAAATAGTGATGTTTCTATGTTAATTGCTATTTTTCTCTACTTTTATTTTGAGCCAGAGAAAATCCGAGTCTTGGAAGCTCACTACAAGAATCAATAGTTTCAGCCACGTGCAAGTTTCGGAAGACAACCTCCCGTCAGTAAAGCCCATGGATCTTCCACCACTCAGTCAGAATCATCAAAGTTAAAGACTCACATCTCCACCACAAGTCAACTTTGGGTTCCTGGTCAGCGAACCAAACTTTAAATTACTATAGCACTCATAGCTTCGAACTCCACACTACATGTAACCTGGTCACCTTTCCTCCACAAGCCAAATTCTCAGGATCATTCTTGGCATAAGATCTCTGTGATTTGAGAATTACTCTTGTTCGCCATTTCTTTGACTATGTTCAGCGATTTGGAAAGTAGTAGAGGACATATGTACCCGAATCTGCAAGATTCTTGCAATCCAAAAACGATGTTCGTGTCCTCTCCTAAAGCAATGTTATCGTGGAGTCTGTAGGCACCAAGAAAAGTTCCCCATGAGACAAGATCTGGCTTAATCTTCATGTTTTTTACAAGCTCATATGCTTCTTCTAAATGCCCAGCATGGCCGAGAAGGTTTATCATACAACCATAATGCTCATTCTTAGGTTCAATTCTGTATTCATCTTTCATTGAATGGAAAAATATCTAGACCTTGTTGACTTGGTGTGAAATATTCGCCTATCATGGGGAGATTAGTCATTAGATTATTATGCCGATTTGCCCCCCAAAACTGCAGAGTCAAAAAGACTAACTACTGGTGGAGTCTAGAGAGTAATGAGCAGATCTCAGAGCAAGATATGTCCATTGTTCCTGTTTTATTTTCCATGCCTATCGGCCTTTTGTTTTTTTTATCTAGTTATATAGAAATGTAAGAGATGTTAACTTTCATATGTCAACAATGATTTTTTGGAAATCACGGTATAATAAAAATTTCATTCTTTGTTTTGAACATTCTTCTTTTCCTCTCATAGAAGATGAAGTTAGCTAAATGATGTGTTTGTGTCCTGTAGCAAAGGAGACTTACGCCAAGCAGATGTTCCTTTTAATACCGAGTCACTTTCTTTTGTCTCTCCCATTAACTCTATGCTATTCCAAATTACACGTAAATTAAATTTAATGGTGTTATATGTTGTTTCAGGTAAGGAGCGTGATTTTTATATATATTTTTAACTGTTTACTCATTTAGCAAATGTGCAGTAACACCAGCCCCATTTATTCTCACTTACAAGTCTATGTGACAGTATTATTCACAATTCTAGTTTATGCTGTTATCTTTTATCTTTTTATTCACAGAACATTGATTTGCAATCTACTAATAATTCTAAAAAGCTAAAACTACCTGCGTATTAAGAGGAATGCAAAACACTGCTTTAGGCTTATTTCTTATATATTTTTCTAATAGTTGAAGCACTCCAATAAATAACCTGCTTTAGCCTTTACCACTCTTAACCTTTGATAGAACTTACAAATTAAGCTTGTCTACCTTTGTGCTTCTGCATGTCAAGTTTGGTCTTCAAATGTTAATTTGTGAGACTCTACTAACTAAGCTCTCCATTTCCTTGTGTAATGGATGAGAGGTACATGACATCAATATATTTCAGATGATACAAGCTACTGAGCTTTGGCTTGGATATACTTTTAGTTTTGTACACCGTAAATCTTAATCACTGAAAGACATTTATGAGCAAATTGTATTTGTCCCCCATCATCAAATGGCCTTACTCTAAAATTGTATCCCAACACATGCTTGATAGTAGACACATAGATCATTTCATATCGCTAATGTGCTTTTAATTAATCTAGTAATAGTCATGCTTACTGTCAACGATAAAAATAGGGTTGTACTCTTAATGAGATATTCCTTGGGCACGCGCTTCCTTATACGAGTTAATCATCTTTTCTTATAATCCTGCAGGACAGTTAGTTTTGTAAGAGTATTATTGAGAAGCTTCATAGCATGGAAAAGAGTTAGATCAAGGCCACCAACAGGTTAAAAGTTCTAAATTTACGAAGGGTCTAGAGAAATTCCTTCGTTTGGGGCCAATCACGTAGACAGGGCCAATAGGATAAGGTGTCCATGTCGAAAGTGTTGTAATCAATATTACAAGGGCATTGACATAGTGCAAGACCATATATGGCTAAATGGATTTGACCAGTCTTACATGGAGTGGATCTTCCATGGGGAGAAGGAAATATTGGGTGGTCCGGTATTGCACGACTGTGACGATAACGATTATGTGTTAGAAGATGTGGATGAGATGCAACCACTGTCAAATGATGTGTTTATGGGGACTTTCGCTGAGACCAACATCGATCAACCTTCTAATAGCTCTCTTCCACACGGTCAACCAAATAATGCTCCCATAAGTTTTCTAGGCTTGTTGGAGGATGCTCAATGTCCACTCTATCCGATATGTATGAAGTTCTCAAAGTTGTCTTTTATCACTAAGCTCTTGCATATGAAAACCCTCAACAATATGAGTATCAAGGCCTTCAATATGACGTTTCATTTGTTAAACACTGCATTCGAGGAGATGGGAGTTGAGCTGCCAAACTCACACTATGAGGCAAAGTAATTATAACGGGGATTAGGCTTTAGCTATGAAAAGATTCATATTTGCAAGAATGATTGTATACTTTTCTGGAAAGAGCATGCCGACCAAGAAGATTGTTTTATTTGTGGGGAGTCTAGATGGACTTTTGATAGTGGGTGGAAGGAAAATATTTTGTGTAAGTTTTTGCGATACTTTCCATTAAAGCCACGGCTTCATAGGTTATTCATGTCTAAGCCAACAGCCCTGGACATGAGGTGGCATCTTGAAGGACGATCCTCTGATCCAAATACATTGAGGCATCTAGTTGACTCACAAGTTTGGAAAGAGTTTGATAAGAATCACCCTTGGTTTGCTCAAAAGCCTCACAATGTTCGCCTAGGCCTTGCAAGTTATGGCTTCAATCCTTTTGCAAACACGAGTATGACTTACAGCATCTGGCTAATAGTGTTGATACCTTATAATCTCCCACCATGGAAGTGTACGAAGGATCCATTCCTTATTATGAGTTTATTTATTCCTGAGCCTAAAGCACCTAGGAACAAGATGGATGTAATGCACCTCCCACTTATTTTCTAGCTTGCAATAGATTATGATCAATAGCAAAAAGTGATATATTTTTTTCATGCCCTTCTTATTTTTTTGTAAAAATAAAAAAATAAAAAGAAAGTTTTTTTTTTTTGCCATGTTATGATTTGCATCACAATATTTATCTCTTTTGATTATATCTATTCTCCTGGTCAATTAATTCTAAGTTGTTTATATATATAATGAAAGTGAAATATTTGAGAAATATTTGACTAAAATGTTGCAATATTTTTAGTAGTGGTGTTGGGCTTGCTACAGGCCTTACTTGGGGAGAGTAAGAGAGCTCACAATTTTGGGCCATCATTGTTGGTGGTTGCAATAGATTTTTTACACCCCTCTCGTAGTTATCTTTTAAACGTTTGTAGTCATCTATTTCCAACTATGACTAGTCTAAAGCCTACATTAAACTTGCATAGACTTTTACGATAGTTAAAAGATTTATTTAAATGGCCTGGAATAACACTTCACGTTGTCCTGGTTTAGTGAAGTAGAAAAGAGAGCTTAAGGAAGAAGAAAAAAGAGAGTGAAGAAAGGAAGCAACTGAATTCCAAAAGAAAAGGATAAAGTGACATTGGTTTTAGGGAAATTTACAAATAACACACTAGGTTTTAGCGCCTTTTTAAAAAACACACTGGATTTTAAAAAAGCTCACTCGGTTTACCATTTTGGTATTGAAACTCACTGGACCCAATGCCGTTAGACTTATTTAACAAAAAATTCATCTTGCCTAAGCACAATGTGACACGTGTCGTTAAAATAAATATAAATATGCATATTTTTTTAAAATTAAAAATTAAATCTAAAATTAATTTACTTTGGCTACAGTATCATGAACAGCAAATGTCGGCAACATTATCGAAAATGACCTTTTTATCCTTCAATAAGCTATCGTTGAATATCTTCAATATCTTCAGAGGAAAGTTCTATTTCATATCCAGCATAGGGATCTTGAGCATCATCGTAATATAATGGTTCTTTATCATTGGATGCAGCAGTATCTTCAACAGTAGTATCTTCTTCAGATAATTGAGAAAGTACTTCCAGTAATTCTTTCTTGTATTCATCTCGAGATTTAGCAGCAACAAGTTTAGCTTGTATCTGGCTTTTTTGGGAAAGGAACTGGGGGTGATTGGCTATTTGGATCTTGGCTTGATTGATGGCATTAATGCATTATTAGTAGTAAAAACAGTCCACCACTTGACAAAGAATTTCTGGGAAAGGATTTTGGCTTTATTTTCTTGGGTAAAAGTAAATGTCCAGCTGAATATCCATGGTAACAAATTAAATTGGATAAAGAAACGAAGAAGGAGTGGTATTTCTTTGTATGGAGGGTTTTTCATGGCAGGGTATTTTTCTAATGAAGGGGTATCATGAGGGTTTAAGGCCCATTGATCAAAGGCTTGTTTGAGAGGTAACGGGAAAAGTTTATCTTCAGGACCAAAACGTTCCCACCACTAGATGAACCAATGGGGCATCGGTTCTGGACATTGAAATCCTTTAAATCTTATGAACCACATATGACAATGGTTTTGGTTATCAAAAAGTAAAGAAAAAGTTCATGCGTCAATGTAGTCATAATATGTTATATGTTTTAAATTCTTAAATAGTACAAATAGGGCTCGAAGAGTCCATGGTTGACCACATTCCTTGGAAGATATTATCCTTCGTATCGTGAATTTTGAAAAACCAATTTTTGAAGAATCATACTTACAAGGGGTTTATTCAAATTCAACAGATTTTGTATCATGCAAAACATATTGGTAAAAAGCTTGTGTAAACATTGGATTTTTTTGAACATAATTCCATCCAGGTGGTAATATCTGTGAAGCTATTTGGTATGGATCACTCAGTGATTGATATGGATCTTCTATATATGCTACATGTCTTATATAAGCTTTTGATATCATGGTTTCATTTGGGTTGCAAGGTAGTGATGAAACAGAAGAGGATGAGGATTGTATCGTTTGATTGAGAGTTGATTTCATTGGGGGAAGAGGAGGGGAAACTCTAGGACCTGTTATTGGAGGTATCTGGCCAAAAACAATAAAATTATTGTGGAGTGGAAGGGATCCAGGTCGTAGATTAGGTCGAGGAGTATGGGATGGAGAAGGACCATGAAAAGGAAATGGAAGGAAAACATTATCTGCAAGGAAATCAGCAGTAAATCATTTTTTGGTATTTGAAGAGGAAGACTGAGAAGAACTCATTTTCCCTGTAAGAATTCACGAGTTAAAAAATCAAGGATTGAGTTATATGAACCTTTATATGTTCAATATCAAAATCAAAAACAGAGAGAATGACTTGCCATCTGGCAAAAAGATGTTTGGATGCAAGATTTTGAACATCCTTAAGTAATATTTCTTTGGCTGCTTTACAATCAACACGAATTAAAAAATTTTGGTCTAATAAATCATCTTGAAATTTTGACACACAAAGTACTATGGCTAAAACTTCTTGCTTAACTGTGTTGTATCTTTGCTGTGTAGTATTCCATGCACCAGAATGATATTGTACTATCTGTTCTTTATCTATATCATGCATGCGTTGTTTTAACATGCCACCATAACCAATGTTGGATGCATCAGTTTCTACTATCTTGAATGCATGAGGAGATGCAATGCCTAAACATGGTAAATGTTTAACATGTTTTTTTAATTTGTTTACTATAGCTGTATGTTGATCTGTCCATGGAGAAGGTGTTTTCTTTAATCAATTAAATAATGGTTTGCATATTTTTCTTAAATCTTTATAAAATTCACCAATATAATTTAAACTATCCAAGAAATCGTTGTAATTGTTGTTTATCAGTTATTTTATCAGGAAATTTATCTACAAATGTAATGGCACGTGATATAGGCTTAATAGTGCCTTGATATATGTTATGTCCTAAGAATCTAACTTGGGTTTGAAATAATTTTATTTTTTGGGCAGAACAACTAATCCATTATCTTGAATTATTTTCTGAAATTTCTTAAGATGATACCAATTTTGTTTAATAGATTTTGAAAAATTAGAACATCATCTATATAAACAAGAGCAAATGAAGTATAAGGATTAAATATATCATTCATAATATTTTGAAATTCTGAAGGAACATTTTTTAAACCAAGGGCATAACATTCCATTCAAAATGACCAAAAGGAACAGTAAAAGCAGTTTTATATTGATCACTCTCCGCCACCTGAATTTGATAAAATCCAGATTTCATATCAAATTTAGAGAAAATGCATGCATCATGTAGACGAGTGAGTAAATCTTTTTTATTAGGAATAGGATATCTTATCCACCGTAAAACTTTATTTAAAGGTTTATAATTAATGACTAGACGAGGAACACCTCGTTCTATTCAGCTTGACCCATAACATAAAAGGCTGCACAACTCCATGGAGATTTAGAAGGACGAATAAGGCCTTTTTCTAATAATAAGTTGAATTTCCTTTTTACAGATTTCTAAATATTCTTGATTCATTTGTATTGGACGAGCTTTGGTAGGGATATTTCTTTTTGAGAATTCTGGTTCATAAGGAAGAGTTATAATATGTTGTTTTCTATTCCAAAAAGCATTAGGAAGTGATGAACATATAGTATCTTCTAATAATTTTTGAAATTTTAGAATTTCTTCTTTAATAGAATTATCTTGGATTTGTGCTTCAATCTATTTATAATTAACTTCTTGTTGTAGAAATAATAAATGTGATCTTTTTCGATGAATCTTATATTGATTTAATATCTTAATTTCTTTTGTAATAGAAATATTTCTTAAAGTTTGAATATCTCTTGTAAAAAAAGGATAATAAAATTTAAAAGTGACGTCATGACCTAATACTTTAGAAGTTATTCCATCTTCAATAACAATAAAAGGGTAAAGTAAAGCAAGAAAAGGATTTCCTAATATGACCTTAGAAGATAAATTCTTAACCAAGACAAAAGTAGTTTGAAAACAAAAGCCATTATTGCAAATATGTACATTTGGTATTTTATAATTAATTATCATTTTTTGACCATCAGCTTGAGATAATTTCTCAGTAGTTTTTTCAAAATATTTAGAATCAATTAATCCTTCTTGAATGCAATTTAAATCAGCACCAGAATCAATTAAAGCTATAGTATTAAAAGAATAATCTTTGATACGAACATTTATTTCAGCATACCATTTCTGAAAAATGATTCTATCAATTAGTTGAATAAAAGATTCAGAGGGAATTATTGGAGGATATTCAGAAGTAGAGGGCAAGTCTGATATTTGTAAACTATTATCTTCTTTTTGTGTTTTAAGAAGACATATTTCAGTTAATAATTGATCTGTGATTTTTGTAAAGCTGAGTTGAGTATTTCGTAATTGTTTAATCTCTTGTTTAAGTATTTGAATTTCTTTTTGAAGATCTGTTATAGTAACAGGTTTACTATTTTTAGAAGAGAATCTAGCTAATATATTATTATAATCATAATATACATCCGATGAAGAAAATATATCATTTGATTCATGTGATAGGGAAGATTGTGTAGCTAAATCTTTCATTTTTAAAAGATAAGTTTTTTGTACTTCAGGGTCTTTTATTTGTGTAATAGTTTCTAGTAATAATTGATCAGTATTTGATAAAACAAAGATTTGTTTGTCATATGTACAATTATCTGTAGCACAATTACAAAGTTGTACATTTTCAGATGTGGATGATGAATTATCAGAGGAATGTGAGGAATATTCTTTATCTGGTATACTGGGTGGATTGTTATTAAGGAAAATCTTACACAATTGATGTTTTAACTCAGGAGATATATCTAATTCTTTTATTTATTTTTTAACATAACATTTAGCGGCAAAATGACCAGTTTTTCTACATTTCCAACATGTGGGAAGAGAAGAAGTATCTTTCTTTTTTTATGTTCGTTTATATTTTTTAGGAGAAGATATCTTATTATGTTTGGTAAAATATTTCTTATATTTCTTTCTATATGGAGTTTTATAAAATTTTATATTTCTTTTCTTTTGTTTTGAAGGAGCAATGAGAGGAGGATATCCATATTGTTCACAAAAGAATCCTAATTCTCTACGGGTACATTTCTTTACTTGTTCTAATGTGTTCTTTAATTTTAAATCATTGCAAATAAGAAGTCCTGTTCTAATAACTATATTAATAATTTCACCATAAGTATATTGATGATATAATATAATACCATCATCATTAGCTAAATTTATACGTACCTTTTGAGCAAAATAGTAAGGAAGACCAACTATAAATTTTTCTTTCCAATATACTTGATTACAATCATCTGCTGCAGAACTTTAGATAAGAAAACATCTTTATACCATCGAAAATCAGAAAGAGTAGGACATTTTAGATTTAAAAGAAAATCAGAAGATCGTTCTTTATAAATAACAGGATCACCTATAAAAAATTTTGTTATGGTATATAATAAAGCACTTATAGAATCAGGTATCATATGACCATCATCATTTGTAATAGGATTATTATCATTATCAGTTTTAACAGCATAGAATATTAGATTTTTTTCTTCTGTAATTAAGTACCTATCCCACCAATTTTTTAACTGACCTGTGAGAGGGCAAAAACAACCCAAGAAGGGGGTGAATTGGGTTTTATAAAAAAATTTATCCTTTTTCTTATAAAACCGAATATGCAGAGACCCCTTTCTAAAGAGCAAGAGAGTAAATCTATATAATCAAAGACTATAACGAAGAATAAAAGGAATAGATAAACAAGCACAACAAATAGATATCAACAATAAATAGAGATAAGGGTAGAGAGATGACACCGTGACTTTTAGGTGGTTCGGCCAACACTTGCCTACGTCCACCCCCAAGGCTATTGACTTCCTTGGACTTTCTTCACTATCTTCCAAATAGTAAGTATACCTTAGCTTCTCGGGTGCTAAGGAACCTTTACAAAGTGTTTTTCGAGCTTACACTTTAACTCACTCTCACAAATCCTCACAACCTAGAGGATTTCTTCTATCCAACAAGTAGGACAAGTGTTTTCCCAAACACTCACGTGTTTTTCAAGAATGGGTACAAAGGGAATCTTAGTAAAGGCTCTTTAAGTTGAATAAACAAGTATGAAGTACTGAGGTGTGAAAAGAGACAAGATTCACAAGAAAGCAACAGTATTTGCAAGTGGGAGTACGAGCTTTCTTGGTTGGTGGAGCTTCTTTCTTCTTCAAAGCTTTTTCTCTCTCTAAAAATTAGGGCAATAGTTAATAGCGCACACCTCTACCTTTCTCTCTCTCCATCTTCTTCTATTTAAAGCCCTTAGGGCACAAAGGGTCTTCTTGTAAAGTTTGAGTGCCGTTGGAGGTCATTTGAGACAATTTCAAGACTTTTAGAAGAGTTGACGTCGCTTCTAGAATATCTGCAAAATCGCACAATGTGTCGACACATTGATGGTATGTGCTAACACATTAGAACTTGGCCTGGAAATAAACTCTCTGTTAGAATGTGTCTATAAAGTGGACAATGTGTCGACACTTAGTCAACTTCCAAATGATCAAAAACAAAAAAAAACAAGACAGTGTCAAAAACTATGTGTCTCAGTGTCAACACTTAGAAAGTCCTGAAAAACAAACAAAAAAGGGTGTAGTAGTTCAAACAACCTCCAATGTGTCGACACTATGGTCCGACACTTCCAACACTTAGATAGAAAAAAATTGTTCTTTAACAGCAACTACCCCAATTCAATAAATCTCAAAAATACTTACAATATAAAAGATGATCAATTAACAAGTGTAATGATGATCAAGTATTCTTGGAGAGATTTTAGAATAAGGAAACCTTGATACTCTAAAAATATAATTTTCTTGAAAAGGAATTTCAATGTAAAATCTAAAAGTCTTGAACGTGTTTGAAAACTTTGTTATCATCAAAATCAAAATGGATTGTTTGTAAGAACAACCTTGGGCTAACAATCTCCCCCTTTTTGATGATGACAAAACCATTTTAAAAATGACAATTTGCTAATAAATAGAAAAGCTCCCCCTGAGAGCAAGCAGGAGTTTTTCATGATAGTTTTAGCAAAAAGGACTTTGAGATTTTATAAAAATTTTGCAAGAGATTCCTTTGTAAAAGGAGGTTTCCCAAAACTTAAAGCAACACTTCTATATCCTTTCTCCAAACTTCCCAAACTTCAAATTCCAAAACAGATCACAAGACTTCATATCACGAAGAGTTAAAAGATAGAGTAACTACCTGAAGCGAGATTTAGGCAAGCATAATCAAGTGCAAAGCACTTATCAATATCTTCATAAGTACTCCCTTAGAACACATTCACTTGAAAACATATGGTCATTCATAATATAATAGAATAATCACAATAAGTCAATTTATAAAACGCTTGAATAATCATTACAACTAACCAGATAATTGTTCAAGGTTCCAAAAAAAATACAACTGAAAAGAGGACAAAAAACAACATAAGAATTAAATGAAATGTCCTCAAATTAGAGCAAGGTATCAGCATACAAACAGACACTTTTCTCCCCCTTTGGCATCATCAAAAATAAGAAGGCAAGGGGTATTTTAGTATTTTACTTGCCATTGATATACAGTTGTGATCTTTCGGATGCCATTAACGTGAAAACAAGCCCATCAATCTCTCATTCTATTTAGAATGCTACTTCTTTTAGAAGATTTATTGAAACCTACGGTGAAAAAACTGAAGACCAACAACTATATATGGAGAGCTTAAATCTCCCAGTAACACATTGAGGGAACATATCCAGCGTGTTTCTTGGGGGCCTCTAGCTTCATCAATGCATAACTTCTCAAATCCAACATGCAACTGACGTGAGGCTTAACCAAACGGCCGGCACACCCAATCACTCGCAATTTGCCTTGCCATGTCACAGTGTGAGCAATGTGGCACAACTCAGCAAGCAGATTAGCAACCACTCGCCCTTTGTCATTGCCACCCACACAAGTCCTTGGAAAAGTGCCAGCATCCAAGAAATCCTCCTTTACGTGCTCCCACCGCTATGCTGCGACATCAAATGCTTCAGCGCCCCTCTCGAATCAAGGTTTGGATTCAAACCAGACCGTACAACATTGGCTAAGCTAGGCTTCTTGCAGAGCCCATTTGGCACGCGTTAGTCCCTTTTTTTTCTCTATCTTTAGTTATACCAGACCACTAAATAGATTGTGCGACCAGTCCTCTGACCGGTACAACTAGAATACTCGTCTAACCGCATCATTGAGATAAAAAAAAAATGGTCTGATCGCATTATTAGGGAAAAAATCAGATCACCAAAAATTAATGGTCGAACCACATCATTGATGTAAAACATTGTGGCCACAAAACTAGTGGTATGACGGCATCATTGGTTGAGAAAGAAAGTTTTTCAGTTTAAAGAAAAATAAGAAGGAAAAATAAAGTTAGTCTATTTTTGTTAAGGGAGAGAATAAAAATTTATCAAACCAGTAGAATTTTGTCCAGCTAGCAATAAAAACATTGCATCAGGACATGTAACAAGTACGTGTTTGGGCTGTGCATGCAGTTTCTTCTTTTCCCAAAGTCTCTCAGTAACCAAAAAAAAAAAGTGCAACTAAGCAGTTAGAAGAAGGGGAGAGGAGAGTTGTCGAATTTGGGGATTTAGAAGTTAAAGTTTGAAATGGGTGGGATTTGGGGAGTTTGAAATCGGTTTGAAACGAGGGATTTGGAAAGAAAATCGAAAAAACAAGTGTTCCAGTCATACCAATCGGAGGACTGGTCGCACAACCTATTTAGTGGTCCGACCGGCTAAAGAGAGAAAAAAATGGGACTAACGTGCGCTTGATCGGCTCTGCGAGGAGCTTAACCAAGCCAATGCCTCACAGACATCATTAAATGAAGTGGAGACCTATGAGGTGGTGGATTATTTGAGATTCAATTCAGGCATACGTCTGGATGTGTCTGTATCCGTACGATCCGGTTTGAATCCAAATCCCTTTAACCGACCTTGCATCTCTGTACTGTAGCCTTCGATGACATGGAACCTGCCAGCGTGAAACATCGCCTTGCATTAATCCTGCTCTCTCACCATGTCAGGCAACATGAACCACTTGTCTTTGGCCACGCCATACGCAAATCGTGGACTTCAGTGTCATCTTCTTCTTGTCATGTCCACCCACGACGTAAACCATCTGTCTATCAGTATCGGACGCGTACTCAAAGCACGCACTCCACCCGCCAGGCATATCGACCCCACAGCACCACCTTGCAGATAGAAAATCTTAGACAAACACCGAATTGGAGATTTTCAGGGTCGCAAGATCCCACCCACCCATCAACACCAAGTCCGAGCCAAGTCCCACCAAACAGACACAGGCAATCTGCTGGAGTACATCCCAAGAGCCAAAGGCAGATCTTGCCAATTACCCATATCCGGTTCATAAATAGTGAGCCCGTGAGCAGAATTTTCTTAAACCAAAACTATGGTTTAATTGTACCCACGCTTGGGCTATGACAATGAGTTTCTGGGCATGGCCAGTGTCCTTCCGTAGGTGATGAAACTCTGGGAGCTGAACCTACGGGAGATCTTCATACGACATACGTATTAGACAAGCGCGGATTATATAGTCAGGAAGATCAGAAACCAACTCCATCGATAAAAGAAAGATCTGAAAGAAAATTAATGGGGTCTCCCTTTGCAAGAAAGGTCTGAAAGAAAATCAACAGGAACAACTTTTGAAGCAACTTTTTTTATTTTCAGGGCATTGTATCCTGTTGAGCTACAAATATTTTTCATTTAAAAGGGCTTGTCAATGCGTTCTAGAAAGTTTGTAGAGTAGATTCGAGTGATAAGGAGGTAAAATATATATAGGCTATGTTGGCTAATGATTTTAAAAACATTTTTTTATTTTAAAAATGTTTTTACAATCCAAATTATTTTTTCAAAAAAAAAATAAACATTTCAATCTTCAATAAAATTTTCTATTTAATCATTGGCCTCAATTTCTGTGAAAAACAATACAAAAACTCATAAAAACTCCTATCAGAAAACCTTCTATCCAAATATACTTTTTTACTCTCACATTCTCTAAGAGAATAAATTTCAAAAACTTTCTCTTTCCAGCCATCATTTCTGTGAACCCACCATTCTCACAAACACCTAAAAAATTATATCTCAAAATTTTTTTTAATCATTATAAAAAAAATATTTTCAAAACCAAACATTCTTTGTGCATTGGAGGTATTTCATGGTTCGAAGTGTGAATTTGTTGTGGCTCCCCAAAAAAATTAAGAACAAATTTTTTTATTCAACAAAAATAACAACACCTAAAAAATTATATTTCAAAATTTTTTCAATACCAAATCAAACATGGCCATACATTCTTTGTGCATTTGAGGTATTTCATGGTTCGAACCACGTGAATTTGTTGTGGGCTCCCAACTAAATAGAAAAAAAAAAAAAAGAACAAATTTTTTTATTCAACAAAAATGCAACATTTTTTTTTTTAAAGTACAAAGTAAAAAAATAAAGATATATATTGAACAATATTTGTGTAACTATTATTATTTATTTATTGAATAATATATATTTTTCCTATTTTTATAAATTAGTTTTAATTTTAAATATCATGATAAATAAAAAATAAAATCATTGAATAAAAATTAAGGAAAATTTTATAGTATGTTTTGGTGGAGAATAATATGACCTAAGTATAGTCACAACGATTGAATATTTTTAATTAATTTGTTAATATTCAATTTATTAATATTTATAATTCGTTTAAGGAAAACTTCACGAATCGTATTTGGGTTCAATTTCATATCCACACCTAGATACGTGTATATATATGCACACTTCATAAAAACATTTATGTTAAACTTTTTACTCAATTAATGTCTGGAGTTAAGGTTAGTCTTTTTAAAATATCATGTGGTAGAAATGTCTTTTCGTAAGTTAAATAATTGATAATTGATAATTTAATAATTCTTCTATTGTTACCAATTTACTCCTGAATCAATTGTTATAATTTTAACAATATGGTGGTTGTTTACTCATTGTTGCCTTAACTCAGGCTAACTCTAAGGCAAATCCAATCTTTGCCTTGAAAAAACTATGGAAGCAAGGTACCTGAGTCCATTCTCTTATAAATAGTCAATTAATTAGCAATAGGGGCATCGAAGAAGAAAAGTCTAGAAGTTTAGTTTTATCTTTGAAGACAAGCCATCTAGAATTTGGTCATTGCATTTTCCTTTCATTATCTTGGAATCCAAACACCTTTCAAATTCAGGTTTGTTACAAGTGGTATCAGATCCTACCATGGATATGCTCGCACAGTGCTATAAATCACTGACTTATTGAAGGATCTACAAAGAGTCAACAAACAATGCAAGAAAAATTTCAATATCTGTTTGGAAATACTTGAAGCCAAGTTTGAAGATCTAAAGACAAAAGAATGCAATGAAGACAAAATTAAAGAGGAGACGAGAGCAGTGGCTGAAGATCCAATCGTAGAAGCAATAGAAGAAAATGAAAATGTAAAGACAACGAGGCAGAAGACTTTCGGAGTGGATATGGCTGCTTTTTCTAAAAATGGATTTGCTACCATTGTTGTGAGTGAGATTACATTTGCTCGTGGAGAAATTACCTCTATTGTAGCAACAAAGATGTTGGAGATTGTAAAGGTAAACCTTGTCACTGTCTTTAAGTGTAAGAATCTCAGTAAATCATTCAATTCCTCCAAAGCCACCATAAGCAATCTTTGAAATTGTACAGCAATTTTGCTGGAAAAAAATTTTCCTACAAAGAAAAATAGGAGAATGGGTTCTTGCCTATTCTTGACTTTGCAGCAGATGATTGCATGCAGTGTGAGGAAGAATTGGAAGAAGAGGAAGCAAAAGAGGAAGATAAAATAGAGAGAGAGACACATGTGCTAGAGTGGATTTTCCTTGATGGGGCTGTTTTCAACATGACCTTAATCCTGAAACAATTTGTCAAATAGATTTTTGAAATGGACCCCAATCTATTTGTAAGTGATGGAATGTCAGTCTAAGTGTTGGTAAATTGCTGGGCATTTTTTTTTTCTAGAGCAGCAGACACCAAGTGCTTGTTTATGTCCCTCAAAAATACAAGCTCACATTCCAGACCTCGGTAACTTCATGGATATTTCTTTTTCAATGCACCAAATGTTTGATAAAATTTTTGTGGTCACACTCAATCTTGTGGACAAAGTTGTTTGAAGGGGAATGGAATGTAACGATCCCATAGTGTAAAAGGATGCTGAGTTGGCATAAGATGGTCTACTGCGTTGGAAAGTTGTTGGGCAATTACGTGAAAATAGAGACAATTTGTTAGAGGGTACCTGAGTCCATTCTCTGTGTAAATAGTCTATCAATTAGCAATAGGAGCATCGAAGAAGAAAACTCTAAAAGTTTAGTTTTATTAATTTCTTCGTCACCGTACGTCTACAATGTATTAGCAACGAATATTGTCATCACAAAAAACTTCATTTGAACAACAATATCTATTCGAACTAACTTTTTAGTGACAACAAATTCGTCGCTGAAAATGCAACCCGATTTGATGCCACTCATTTTTTAGCGACGAAATTCAACTATTAGTGACAAAAAACAAAATCATCGGCAACGAAAATGGTAAAGATTATAAAGCCCAGTTCAACCTAGTAAAGTCCCAATGTGGAACTTGGTCATCTCCCATTCCTTTTTCTTTTTTTTCAAGGTATCACAATCTCCCCCCCTTAAATTCTTGAAGTTCTCGTCAAGGCCCACCAAGCCCATATTGATGGTTACTAGGACTGCTCTGATACCATTTCTAACAACCCAAAGATAAGAACTAGCCACATCTGTCCTTTGACTTTAAAAGGACTAATTAAGGTTGCTCTTGAAGCTTCTTGGATCATTATAAATCTCAATTCAATCTAGTAAGATCCCAATATGGGACTTGGCCATCTCTCATTCCTTTCTCTTTCTTCCACTCCAAGTGGAATTTGGGGTATCACATCTTGATTGTACCAAAAGGGTGAAGATTAACTATGGTACATTGTTTCGATATTGATATTTTACTTGCCATTTATATTGCAAGTTGTGATGTTTCTCTCATTCTGCCCATAATGCCATTTCTTTTAGAATATTATTTCTATTTTATTAGAGTATGACATAGGCAAGAATGAAGGATTGTTATGAACTAAAAGTGAAGAGACAAACCAAAATTATGAGCAATGTCGCATAGCTCAGCAAGCAGCTTAGCTATCACTTGCTCTTTGGCACCCTTTAGCGCCACCACATCGCCTCCCTTGCACATGTACACTACCATGTCATCACCACACGCACAAGTCTTTGGAGAAAGGCCAGCATCCATGAAATCCTCCTCTACGTGGTCCCACCGCCGTGTAGTGACATCAAATGCTTCAGCGCTCCTCTCAAATCGGCCCTTACATCTCAATACAGTAGCCTCCGATGACATGGAACTTTCTAGCATGGAAAATCGCCTTGCATTCATCCCGCTCTTTCGACATGTCAGGCAACGTGACCCACTCGTCTTTTGCCATGTCATACACCATCGCGGGTTTCAATGTCATCTTCTCCTCGTCATGTCCACCCGTGACACAAACCTTCCGGTTATCAGGATCCGACACAATCCCGAATAAATCACTCACTCTGCTAGGCACATGGACCCCACGGCGCCACATGGCAAACAGGAAATTATACACGAACACCGAATTGGAGATTTTCGAGGTCACGGAATCCCACCCAACTCCATAGATAAAAGAAAGGTCTGAAAGAAAATCAATATGGTCTCCCCAAGGAACAACTTTCGAGTTAAGACCACTTTTGGGGCAACTTTTTCTATTTGCTACAACATAAAAACGTCTGCTACCTCTTCGTAAACCTCTCTTTCTTTCTAAAACTCTCTCTGCTTCGCGACGCTTAGGAGGAGGGGGAGAGCTCCAGCTCCCTCATCCCTCCTCCTCCATTTTTCTTTTCCTTTTCCCCTCCTCCCTCTTCCCTCTCCTCTTTTCTGGTTCGACTGGTCGGTGTCTTTGGTTGGGTTTTTGGTTTTTTTTTTTCTTTTGGAGGTGGCTTCCAAGCGGCGTACGGTGGCTTCCACTCCATTTCGTCGGACATGTGCCACACAGTTGTTATTAGCAAGCCAAGATCTATGCAGCCCATCCCCTCCGGTGCACGGCTCGTGTTGATTCACGCGCCCCACACGGTGCGCGTGGATCTCACGTGCCGATCACTTTAGGCGCGCGTACAGTCTCCTCCACTCCCAGCCACCTACTTCTCTTTCCAAGACTGGCCTCTGTGGCTTTGTCCTCTTTTATGTTGTGGATCTGCTCCGACCACCACCACGCGCCACTTCCATCGCCAACCACTCCAATCATGTTCTGGCTAGCGTTTCCACAGTCCTTTCTGTGGTCTATGTTAAGCTTTTGTCGGTTTAGGCTTGCCTCTTTTTTCTTTCAATGGCTTTAGAGTTTATTTTCCACGGGTTTTCATGTTTCCAAGGAACCTCATAACCTCTAGCTTCGGATTCCGTGCCCCCGCCACAACTGAGGACTTTGTGTCTTCCATTATAGCTTTCGGCCCCTAAGCCCTTTGGGTTCTTCTTGTCATATTTTTTTAGATTGTAATTTTTGTTGTGTTCGTGGTATGTTTCTTTTTCTTTTTTTGTTGATGGGCTACAGGTATTTTTCATTTAAAAGTGCGTTATGTTCTAGAAAGTTTGTAGATTCCAATGATAAGAAGGTAAAATACATATTCTTCACGCATTGAATGTATTTCATGATTCGAAGTTTTTCCATCAACGGTCCCTGAATTTGCTGAAAGAGATTATGAAAGACTTGAAAGACAATTGAGGGTCTATATGTTTGAAGAACCTCTAGGACACATTTAGTCCTATAAAAATGTTATCTTTTTTTTTTTTAATCACCATGTACTATGTCATCCTAAATTGTCACTTATCTAATTTATTTTTAGAATGATATAAGACAAATACAAAAAAAAAAAAAAAAGTTGGGTTTTGATTTTGGGTTCAAATTTTTAAATTTTAAGGTTTAAATATTATTTTAAAACAAAGGTGTATTTGCTTACTTAAGTTTGGAATTCTTTACATTACTTTTTATTTATTTTACAGTGATATTGTTTTTCAAAAAAAATTAATTTACAAAAATAGAAAGCATAAAATTTAATAAATAGATAAAAATAGTTACAAAAATATCTAGAAAATAAAATATTTAGGGGAAAATACACTTTTCACCCACAAACTACCGGAGTAGTAGTGACACATTGCACCCCAAACTACCATCTTTAAGACATTGCACCCTCAAACTACCAATGTTATATATTTTGCACCCTAAACTACCCACTTTGACACATTACACCCTCCAACTACTAATATTAAACACTTTGCACCCTCCATTTGACAATAATACCCTTGAAAAATTAATGAATTGACAATAATATCTAAGGGCATTATCATCATTTTAGTTTGAAAATTTGATAAAGGGTGCAAAGTGTTAAAAATTGGTAGTTTAAAGGGTGCAAAGTGTAAAATTGGTATTTATGCAGTGTTGGTAGTTGTGGGTGAAAAGTGTATTTTCCCCAAATATTTATCAAAAAAAAAAAAATTTTTTAAAAAAATATTTTTTAAAAAAAATTTACTAAAAGAAAAGCAAATTTTAATTTTAAAAAAATTCATAAAAATAATAACAATAAAATTGAACTTAAAACTATACAAAAAAAAAAAAAAAGAGTATCCGAAAAATGTAGAAAATACACCATATCTAAAATAATTTTAAAAAAAGAAAATGTTCCTTTAAAAATTTAATAAAAAAAAATTAATTTACAAAAATCTTGAAAAATTTCTAAAAGAAAAATAAAAAGTAATTTACAGATATTATGAAAAATATAAAATTGAAACCAAAATTGGGACCACGATCGACGTACCTACTCTACCAAGCTCAAAGCTGGCACAATCTCTTAGGCTTGAGCTTAGATATGGGGTTAAGGGTGAGAATTTTTTCTGGTGGAAACCAGAAATTTCAATTTCGGTACCGAAATTGAATCCCATTTTTGGAAAAATTTTGGAACCGTAAATGCCAGCCGAAATGCCAAAATTTTCGGTTCCGGGAAGTTTTTTTTTTTTTTTTTAAATAATTCACCATTTTTTTTTTTTTTTTTTTTTTTGTTAAAATAAACAAAAAAAAAAAGAAAAAAAAAAAAAGGTTACCCGGGAGGTCACGCGTGACTTAAGTCTCTCTTGACTCTTTCTAGAGTCTTCTTCGTCAAAGCCTTCCGCTCCTGCGTCGTCGTTCCTCCCTGCCTCCAGAACCAGCTCTCTCGTTTTCTTTGAGCAATCATTGCAAAGCACTTGGATCATCCTCAGTGGCGGAGCCAGGAATACAATCAATGGGGGGCAAACTCCTAAGAAAAAATGACAAAAAAAATTTTTTTACTACGTAATGTAAAAAAATGTCTTAAGAGTTAAAATATCAAAAATTAAGGACGAAAAACACTAAAATATTGAAATACACGTACCATACTATTTGCTGATACTGAGAGGTGGCAATTGGATCCTACGGACTGCATCTTCTGAAAACGTTGCAAAATAGCTTCGTTCTCAATAGTTTCAAAAATTTCTTTCGATGTATACCACCATACTATCATTCATCCATTCATCTCCCATCTTATTACGCAAGTCAGTTTTGATAAACTTCATTGCAGAGAACACTCTCTCAACGGTTGCAGTCGCAACTGGTAAGACCAATGCCAACTCAATAAGCAGATAAACCAATGGATATAGAGTATGCTTTCTTGTCTCAACCATCTTCATAGCAAGACCTCCAATATCTTGAAGCCCAGAAAAAGCATCATGACTTCTCACATCAAAAATGTAGTTTCGAAGTTGATCTCTAAGTACAACACGATCAATTGCTGAGAAATCTTCTGGATAAAGCTCAGCAAGACGAAGTAACTTAGCATGATCAAATGCTGAGAATGAGTCTCTTGGATCAAGACATGCTATACAAAGAAGCAACTCTGTATTTGCTTCTGTGAAACGATGATCCATCTCCTGAGCGATCAAATCAATAACTTGGCAAAATACTTCCACACGAAAACGATGCAAATAAGTAATTTTTGCCCTCCACGCCGAGCTCGACCGCGAGTTGGAATAATGTCTTCCATATTGGGCACAGTGATAGAATTATTCACAAAAAAGTTTTGACTTCTTCCAAAAATTCATCCCATTCCTTCTCCCTCAAATCCTGCAACCGACGCTTCACAATTCCAACCAAATTCATAGCATTAACAATGTCTTGATCCTTTCGTTGTAAGGCCTGTGACAATTCATTTGTAATTCTCATTATATTTATCAACAAATGCATAGTGAATACATTTGAATAAAAATTAGTACTGTTTGTGATTACCTGTGACAATTCATTTGTAATTCCCAATATATTTCTCAACAAATGCATGTGAATACAAAGTCGAAGCTTTGAATGTTATCCAATAGACCCAGAGCCGTGGATCTTTGTTCTGTGCAGTGCCATCCTCTCCTATGTTTTCAAGCACATCCAACACTGCTGACCACATACTGAAGAGACGTATTATTGTAATGTGGTATGAACCCCAACGAGTATCACCTGGTCGTGCAAGACTGGTTTCTTGATTTTTGCCCCTTCCACTAAAATTTCTCCCTTATCCAATAGCTCCACTATCTTCTCATGTTGACTTTGCCGAAGAGAATCTTTCCTTTTACAAGAAGCTCCGACTATATTCACAATCATCGTCATAGTGTAAAAAAATCACAAACTTGGACGTTATTCTTTGCAGTAGCCACAATAACCAATTGAAGTTGGTGAGCAAAACAATGAATATAGGTAGCAGAAGGATTATCCCTCAAAATGAGAGACTTCAACCCATTGAACTCGCCTCGCATGTTTGATGCCCCATCATACCCTTGACCTCTCAACCTGGATATTGATAACCCATATCTTGCAAACAAATTATCTATAGCATGTTTCAAAGATTGGGAGCAAGTGTCGGTAACATGTTCCACACCAATAAACCTTTCTATCACATGTCCACGTTTGTTCACATATCTCAAAACCACTGCCATTTGCTCCTTCACTGAATTATCTCGAGACTCATCAACCATAAGTGAAAAATATCCGTCCCCAATATCTTTAATGATGGCAAGTGTGGTCTCCGCTGCAGCAGCATTCACCAATTCCTTCTGAATTTTTGGAGAAGTCATTTGGTTGTTTCCAGGAGCATTAAGAAGTTGCCTTAGCAACCTTTTCATCACGTAAGCTGTACCATTCTAAGAGCTCAAGAAAATTGCCCTTCCTCATTGAACTCTCAGACTCATCATGACCACGAAAAGCTAATCCTTGCCCCAAAAGATAACGAATGCAATCTAAAACTGCTGTCAAACGAATGCGATAAGCATTCTCCACTTCCCGCCCTTGTGCGGATAACATGTGCGACACACTTTGTCGTTGATTTTTAGTGCTTCACATTTTCTTCTAGCATCATTGTGAGCACTATTACAACACCAACATGTTCACCAAAAACCTCCACTGCCTTTTTCCAATTGCTAAATCCCGTAGATGTAAACACATCTCCCCCGGATCTTGCACCTCTAGATGGCCTAAATAGATAACACCACAAGCAATACACCGCATCCTTTGATACACTATATTCCAACCACTTATAATCTTTGAACCATAAGTCCTAAAACCCCTCATTGTTTTCCCATATTGCTTCTTGGGAAAATCATGGCCACGCGGTTGAAAAAGACCTTTGATCAAGTACTCCCTACGAATTTGATCCCTAATCCCAACATCATATTCTTCAATGGGTTTACGTAACCCTGGGTCAGCAACAATATCATCTGGACTAATAGAAAGCCGAGGTCTTTTCGAACTAGTATTCGTTTCAGAACTAGTGCCACGCTAGGAGTATTAGATGACTCCACGCTGGCTGGTTTTTTTTCAAAAACTTATCCATTATCTAAAGAAAACAAAGAAAACAAAAATCATCAACCAATCAGTGGTAATAGCATTAAAGATTAAATTCTTGTTGTTCAAGACACCAATAGAGCACCAACTAATCACACAAAGTATTTATATACATATATATTCTTAGTAAAACAGAACACATAAACAATGGAAAAAAAGTTTCACCTTTAGAGAAAGACAATTAAAAACAAGTTAATCTCATGTGCTATGAAAAATCAGACCTAAACAAACAAAAGAGAGATGAAAATAAGCCTTACCTCAACTTTGGATTTTTATAACCTGCGAAGAAGTCTTTGTTTTTTTCTCAGCAACCTGCGGAGAAGTCAGACATGTAAAATTAGATGATGATAGTGGCAATAAAATGATAAAACCAATGATTCTCTAGCAGGTAAAAGGCAAAAGAACAAACTCTATATTAAGGATTGAGTTTCTCGCTGATCTTTACTACTTCTTTGTCAGTTCTATGATCTAAAACAAACTTAAGGCTTTATGATGAAGACACCAATCTAAGGAAGTACAAAAGCGTATCTATTAAACTAAGATCATTGATCCTCATGCCCTCCATCTAAGTGAAAAGTAGATTGAAAGTCGCAAAATGACTAGATGATCCATTCATTAATCCAGAAAACTTCCCTTTCCCTGAAGAAATGCTATGCTTGAAGTTCTATGCATCTTTTGAGTTATCATTGCAAAACTAGTGAATTCTGCAGTATCTTGGAGAGCATCCTCTCTCTTTTGCTTTCTCGGTTCTTTCACATTTACTAAATGCACTAACCATTGGATTCACACCTCCATTTTAATAGATTACTTAGGCACCTTGTTCTCTTTATTCTAACCCCTAAGAATTCTTGAGCTCAATCCTTTTGATGTAAAACCAATTTCTCTGCAAAAAGCATATCCAGCCCATAGCACATTTTGAAACTCGAAGAAAAGCCACATTATACGATAACACTACACTTCTTTATAGGTAAAAATAAATAGAAGGATTAACGAAAATCATTAGGCATCATATGTCATGTATAAGAACAGAGAGGAATGCAAACTTGAAATTATAGGCATACTTATTATGAACAATGCATGCAAATGCTTTCATCTCTGAGAACAATAAAACCTATTATACAAAAAGTAATCGATTTTTTAAGACTTAAAAGAAAACTATATTTACTCTCCCAGTCTGTCATGGAGAGGAAAAGGAGAAGGACTAAAGGAATAAGCTGAAATTTTTACAAAAGCCAAGATTCAAGACTCAAGTCCCACGTTGGATTCAAAGCAAAGAATAACTTTCAGATAAATCCCATTCTTAAATCCACCATGAAACTTTAACTCAAGGCAATTTGTCTCCCATGGATCAAAGTTTCAATTACAATTTACAAGTACCTGCGGGCTGTGAATAAAATTGCAACCACTCAATGACACCAAGGCACCAAGCAAACTAGCCAATAGTTGACCAAAAAACACAGTATCTACTCATAGAGATCTAGCCCTACAATAAATTGAACGGTTCCTAATACGCATCAATCAGAAAATTTATTTGAAGGAGCAGCAAAATGTGTCTAAAATAAGTGAAAAATCTCATGGAGATAAGAAAATAACCAAAAGAAAATGGCCAATGGGCAATCTGGCGTGGAGGCTGGACCAGCACAGAACACCGGAGGTTTGGAGGATGCAGCAGTCGACGGTGGGGCACTGGGGCTGTCAGGTGCTGCTCTGCGACAGTGGCTAATGGGAAATCCGGTGTGGAAGAGCTAAGAGGAGAGGCTGAGAGGGAGTAGCTGAGACTGGGAGAAAGAGATGCGCTGCCCGCTGCCGTCGTCGTCGCGTGTGAGAGTAGAGAGGAGAGGGATGAAGGGATCAAAGGGGCTGGGCTGGGCTGCTTGGGCTTAAGGGGGGCGAGCTGAGGTATCTGGGCTGGTAAGGGGGCGGGCTGAATTTCAGTGGCCTTAAGGGGGGCGGGCCTTAAAAAAAAAAAATTGCGTGTAAAATTTTTTTTTGGGGGGAGCCAACCGGGGCAATGGCCCCTGTTCGCCCCCCTTCCCTCCGCCTGTGATCATCCTTTTCTTGGTGCCACAGCGGACCTCGTTTTCTCCTGTAATGAAACCTCATCCTAACTTACACTTCTTTGAAAGATTCATTCTATCCATCTCGATCGATATCAATTTTCCTTAGTTATCCATTTGTTTTCTGGTAAATTTTTTTTCCAATCAATAGAAATCTGAAATTCGATTATTGGATAGAGCATGTTTGACTCAATGAATCTTGTAATTACTCCCCAGTGGTAAATAAATCTTAGTCTAGGCCATGCAACAACACTCAATACTTTTTTTTATTCTTTCTACTATTTGAGTTGCTTCTTGTGCTTAAGTTTTGTTGTCTTAGATATCTCTTACTGTTGGCAATGGTGTGGTCGTGTGGGGATGGGGGTTCTTATGCAGACTTTTCTACTCCCGGTTGATTTTTTGTTTCCGCATGTTTTTGTTTTTGGTGCTTCAGGACAATTGACATTCTTCCTCTCTTAATCGAACCCGAATTTTCGGATTCCGTTTCTGAAAATTTCAGTTCCGATGAGTACTAGAACCGGAACTGGAATGGCCTATTCCGATTCCATCTGTTCTGGTACTCACCCTTATATGGGGTGCTCGCTGCATTGCAGAGTAGCTAGTAGCTCGAAGCCACTCGGTGCAACCACCCCACAACACCGAGGGAGCCCATCGGAGTGGCCCTAAATATATTTTTTAATATGTTTTTAATTTTCTTTATATATATATATTTTTTATTCTTGTGTTTCTTATTTTTTTTATCTTTTAAATTAATTTTTGAGCTTTTTAAATGTCACCAAAATTTTAAATGTTATTTGTATATTTATTTTAATATATTTTATTTATATATCTATTTTTTTAATTTTCTTTATTTGATGAATTTATATTATTTTAGAGGAATGGGGTTTGTGGCCCCAATTTGGTTTTAAATTTTTATATTTTCTCTTAATATATGTAAGTTATTTTCGTATTTTTGTAAATTTTTTCAGATTATCTAAATTAATTTTATCTTTTTTATTTTACTAAATTTCCCAAAAGTAGTTTTGTATTATTAAAGATTTTCTAGATATTTATGTATTTTTTATAAAATTTGCACTATTTTTATAATTTTATATTTCTATAACTGTTATTTATTTATTTTATGGTTTGTATAAATTAATTTTAATTTCTAATTTTTTTTAATCTTATTTTGTTATCTTTTTAAATATCATGATAATAAAAAATATTTATAGCTAATTTTAAAACTTAATCAACCAAATAAGACTTTATTCCAAAATAACATTTAAACCTTAATATTTAAAATTTAAAATTTAAACCCAAAACCAAATCAAAACCAAAATCTTTTACTCTCTTTCCAAATGCTCAGTACCTCTTGCTCCACGCGTCGCTTTCAATACTGCTATGTGGAATTTCTAACGTTTTGAATTTGTATCTTGCTCTCTAAACTCTTAATTTTTGAATTTCAGTCATATTCGGTGGAAGAGTTATGGTGAAGTGGTCTTTGGCTCCTAAAATTAATGTTGATGTATGAAAATTAGTCAAAAGTAAAGATAGAAATTATTTGAGTGAATTTTTATGTTAATTTTGATTAAAATAGATAATTTGATGAATAGATAAATTATTTTGAAATTATTTTATTAGACCAAATATTTGGGTAGACCAAAATTTTGGTAGCCAAACACCACTACTACTACATGCTAGCTAACACACGCATTCATGCTTATAGTACAGAAGTATGTGTATCAATTATTTGCATAGATTATGTGTAAGTTATGTGCACACTTTGGATGTGCGTGTAAAAATTTAGGGAAATTAGATTTTTACGACAGTTTGTAAAAAAGTAGTAAAATTTTTATAGTATATTTAGGTGGATATTGAAAAGTTTTGAAATTTTATAGGAGTGGATAAAAAAAATAAGGAGAGACATGATGTAATTGAATTTTCAATTTTTATTTCCATAAAAATAGATGACTTGATAGAGAGGGAGATTGTGAAATTTTTTATAATATTTTAAAATTAAAAAATTGAGAATGATATTATCAAAATACAAGCAAAAGTTAACAATAAAAATGTCAACTTAAAAATGTTTGTGAAAATTTTGTTGTTCTGCCTTTATATTTGCTTACTGAAAATTTTGCAACGTAGAAAATTCTGAATTTTTTTTTGAGTTTGCAAACATGAATTAAGTATAGCTTAAAAAAGATTGAAATAACACAAGATGAGAGATTTTACAAAATATTTTTAATTATTTTGTTAATATTCAATTATTTAATCAATTTATTAATATTTATAAGATTAATTCTTATTCTTTTTTTAATAAAAATAAAAATAAATTATTGATTACTTAAATTTTCTTTTTGGGATATTACTTTTTGATGCTGCAGTTAAGGTTAGTATTTTTAAAATATGGGGTAGAAATGTCTTTTGAAACGCTAAGTAATGGATGACTTTAAAATCAATGTGTATGTTATTAACAATGACGTTAGAGCATTTATAGCAGGTTTTCTATTCTAATATTTTAGTTAGAAAAAAGAACCAATTTAACAAAAAAAGTAAAAAAAAACACCCTTTTATCTATTCTAACAATTTTTAACAAAAAAATTTAACATATGAACAGTAGTTCTCTATTTTTAAAGAAATACTATTCACTTTACTATCTTAAAATATTAATATTTCTTTTTTTTTTCTTTTCTTCTTTCATATTTTCCCTCTCTTTTACTTTTTTTTTTCTTTTCTTGTCTCACGTTCTCTCTCTTTTTCTCTCTTTTTTTTCTTTTTTTCTCCAAGCTCTCTTTCTCTCTCTCTTTCCTCTCAGCTCTCAAGTTCTCCTTCTCTTTTATTTTTCTTCCTTCGGACCCTTTAAAACAAATATTTAAAAATATAAATATTAGAGAAAGAATAAAGAAATCTTTGAAAAATAATAGTTAAATAGAATAGTAAAAATAATGGTTAAAATAAAGAAATTGCTGATAGTATTTTTAAAAGGTTAATTGTTAAATAGAGAAATATATTTTTTAATTAAAGTAGAGAGTCAAATTTAAATAAAGGTGATGTTTGTTTCTCCAATATTTTGGGACATAAAAATTTCCAGCAAAATAAACATACTCCAAAATTTTTAACTTTTACACATACGCACTTTACCTTTCATAAACCCAATAAATCTCAATAAAATAAAAATTTTCAAAATTTCGAAAATATTCTCCAAAATTTTATCAAACAAACGCCTCAAAGTGTTAGGAATGCTCTCGTGGACTTATGGTGCCCTTAACTCTAAAATCAATGGGTATTTTTTTAACAACGACGATATGGACTTCTGTGCCCTAACTCGCTAACTTTAACGCCACGCAAATCCAATCTTTCCCTTGAAAAAACTTTGGAAACAGCCTCGTAGATGGAGACTCGAGCATCACCGCGGTGGAAAAGTGCGCAGATTTATCCTTGTCTTTGATCCTACGTCTGTCTCCGTTCCGTTTCCGTCTGTATTCGTGAGGAGGTTTGATTGCAAGGGAAATTTGTGAAAGGTACTGATTTCTTGATATTTATTTTTTGAATGAATCTGGATTCTTCCGTCAATCGTTTTCTTTGTTTTTTCACCCGATTAGAAGTCGAGCTTAGCTCGACTCGACTCGTTTGGATGCTTAGATTCGATCCCGAGCCGGGCTCGATCTTGGTAAATTCTAGTCAAGCGGAGCTCGAACGCCCTCTCTAAAGCTCGATTCGAGTTCGAGCCGTGCTCGAACAACTATATTCTGTAGTCTAGCCGAGTTCGAACCGTCAGTAGACACTCGGCTCGATTAGAGTTGTCTTCCAATGCATATAGTTGAACCTGTGTTTTTCTAATCCGGGTTCGAGACTATACTGGTTTGATAACCTTGTTGAGCTTAAGGTATTTAGTTTTATCTCTGAAAGTTAATTTGGTCTGTTTTCTTGTTTCATGAATAGTAAATGTATGATCTTCATGCTCTGTTTCGTTTCCTATGATTAGTACGAAAGGAGAAGCAAAATAATTCTTGATTTAACTTGTTCGTTCTCTACTTTTGCCTGAGAAGGCGAAGCAGTTTCAGAGAAAGCAAAGACAAAGAAATCATTCCGGCCGTGTCAAATACTCGTTCTCTCTCTATTCACACAAACCTACTTATGTTTTAGGTTACATTCTGTTTCGTTTCCTAGGATTAGTACGAAAGGAGAAGCAAAATAATTCTTGATTTAACTTGTTCGTTCTCTACTTTTGCCTTAGAAGGCAAAGCAGTTTCAGAGAAAGCAAAGACAAAGAAAATCATTCCGGCCGTGTCAAATACTCGTTCTCTCTCTATTCACACACACCTACTTATGTTTTAGGTTACATTCTGTTTCGTTGCCTAGGATTAGTACGAAAGGAGAAGCAAAATAATTCTTGATTTAACTTGTTCGTTCTCCACTTTTGCCTTAGAAGGCAAAGCAGTTTCAGAGAAAGCAAAGACAAAGAAAATCATTCTGGCCGTGTCAAATACTCGTTCTCTCTCTATTCACACACACCTACTTATGTTTTAGGTTACATTTTTTTTTACGAGGAAGTTAATGCTTGTTCTTTTAACAAGTTTTCGAATCTTGTATCTTGTTGCATTGGTCAACTAATTGATTTTTTCTGTTGTGCTATTTGTTTAGTTTTAGGTCCTGAGGCTTGAAGCTCCATTGGGTGTTGATTAACATAATACCATGGCGGCTTTGAAGGACCTTCTTCCACCAGCTAAATCTACTACAACTACCTATTATGATCACTCAAATGATCCTTGGTTCAAGCAGAGATTCAGTTCCTCGGAGTCTGCAAAATCCTCTGTTGTTATCAAGCACAATCCTGTGCCTCCTTACCTTAAGCGTGCAGGTTTTGTTCCTCGAAAGGTGGAGGATTTTGGGGATGGGGGTGCGTTTCCAGAGATTCACATAGCTCAGTACCCTCTTGGCATGGGTCGGGATCGATCATCGAAGCCCGGGTCAAAGATTCTTCCTGTTACTGTTGATGCCCATGGCAATGTCGCCTATGATGCAATCGTGAAGCAGAGTGAGAATGCGAAGAAGATTGTTTACTCTCAGCATAATGATCTTATACCTAAGGTTCTGAAAAATGACAGCGAAGAACAAGCAGTTGATGAGGAGATCCAAAAAGAGATTGAGGAGACAACACAAGAGACAAAAGCTGCGCTTGAAAAGATAGTGAATGTGAGATTGAGTGCAGCGCAGCCAAAAAATGTACCAAAGCAGTCTTCTGAAACAAAGTTTATCAAGTATAAGCCATCGCAGCAATCGGCAGCCTTCAACTCAGGTGCTAAGGAGAGAATAATCAGTATGATGCAAATGCCTGTGGATCCACTTGAGCCTCCTAAGTTCAAGCATAAGCGTGTCCCAAAGGCTTCTGGGTCCCCACCTGTGCCAGTGATGCATTCTCCTCCACGGCCTGTGACTGTGAAGGATCAACAAGATTGGAAGATCCCACCTTGTATTTCAAATTGGAAGAACCCAAAAGGATACACAATCCCTCTTGATAAGCGTCTTGCAGCTGATGGTAGAGGCCTTCAAGATGTTCAGATCAATGACAATTTTGCAAAGCTTTCAGAAGCACTGTATGTTGCGGAGCAGAAGGCTCGAGAAGCTGTAGCAATGAGGTCGAAGGTTCAAAAGGAGATGATGATGAAAGAGAAGGAAAGAAAAGAACAGGAGCTGAGGGCATTAGCTCAAAAGGCACGCTCTGAGAGAACTGGTGTGGCACCCCCAGCTGCCGTCCCAATCCTCTCTGAGAAGGGTGCCATGGATAGCTCTGATATGAGAGTTGATTATGAACATACCAGGGACAAAGAGAAGGATTTCCCAAAGGAAACTAGGGAAGAAAGGGAAGAACGGCAACGGCGTGAGAAAATTAGGGAGGAGCGACGCCGGGAGAGGGAGAGGGAGAGAAGGCTGGAGGCAAAGGATGCTGCAATGGGAAAGAAGAGCAAGATCACTAGAGATAGAGATCGTGATATCAGTGAGAAGGTTGCTCTTGGCATGGCTTCGGCTGGAGCAGGAAGAGCCGGAGAGGTCATGTATGACCAGAGACTGTTCAACCAGGAGAAAGGAATGGACTCTGGATTTGCCACTGATGATCAATATAATGTGTATGACAAGGGTTTGTTTACTGCTCAGCCAACACTGTCAACCCTATACAGGCCAAAGAAAGATGTTGATGCCGAGATGTATGGAGGTGCAGATGAGCAGTTGGAGAATATCATGAAGACTGATCGCTTCAAACCTGACAAGGGCTTCATGGGAGCTGCTGAAAAGGCCGGTCAAAGAGATGGGCCACTTGAGTTTGAGAAGGTGGCTGAAGAGGCTGATCCATTTGGACTGGATCAGTTCTTGACAGAGGTGAAGAAGGGCAAGAAAGCTCTCGACAAAGTTGGTACTGGAGGGACAATGAAAGCAAGTGCTGGTTCATCAATGCGAGATGGCTATGAAGGAGGAGGTTCTGGTAGAACTCGAATTGGGTTTGAAAGAGGGCGTTAAGGAGCTCTGTTTCCCATGTTCTCCTTTCTTGGTTGGACTCGAGGTAAATGAGTCCTCGTTGTTATTCACCTTGTTGCTCAATCAGCTTGCAGTGGAGAAATGAAGTCCTAGAAGTGGTTTGTGCGATGTGATGTGTATTTATGCCTTAAAAAGTGGAGAAATGAACTTCTAATATCCAGTTGTTGCTGCAGCGTGACATGTGCCCGTTCTAGACTTCTAGTGGTGTTATGGATTACTGTTGCGGACAACAGGATGCAGTATATTAGCAAATGGTTTTCAAGCGTGGCAGTTTCAGATGGACTGTGTATGCATGAACATCGAGTTGAGTATACCTGATTGACCATGCAGTGCACGCATAACCATTATCTGATGGTCAAATTGTATATAGATAGCTTAATTTCCCGGTTGTAGCTCAAGAATATGAGAAACATAAATCTTGAAGTTGATTTGGGAAACAACACGATGGAAATTGCTATATTTTTTTTCTCTTTAGTTCAACGCCTGGAATGGGACTGAGGACCGGCTCTTAGGATCACAAACCATGCTTTCCCCAATATGAACGCTTTTACTATGCCAAATTTTGTTTTTGGGTCTAGTTTGAAAGTTATGATTGCGGAAAATTAATTATCAATTTTCTTTGTAGATTTTGAGAATTTTCGATAATCTTCAGGTTCTTGTCGATCTCACAATCTCAATATTCTCACAATAGCACTCAAGCATTCTTCTCCTTCCTCTCCACGCCCAAACTATTTTAGGATTTTCTCTGAGTCGCTGATGGTCAACTCTCAAACTAACAATTAGTCAATTAAGTTAGACTATCTCATAGCTATCCTTATATATGAAAACCCTAGCTGTGATATGTGTGGGATCGTTAGGGATCTCAAATTCAACCATAGGATCACATGGAAAAACTTTTTTCCATTAACTCCTTATATTCTTTAATTCTGAATTTTTGGCTTCTACTAATTGTAATCATGTCCATCAACATATTACAATTTACCCTCGAGAATTTGAGATTGATTTGTGAAATCCCTTTACTAACAATTTTTCATTTATTTATCCGTCCACCACACTATATTTCATATGAACTAATAGGACTGGAATATTATCATTGATAAAGTCTCTAGCTCATGTAATTCTTAATTTTATAATCTTTAACTCGTTGAACTCTCGAATTGTTTTCAAAATATTTTCACAAATAAATATAATATAAATATATATTCGTTTCGAAAATATTTTCACAAAATTCCTTTGACCATAATTTGTTTTTTAGTCCAACTATATAGATATATTTGAATATACTATCTCACAAAGAAACTGGTGGATTCCTTATTGAACAAATATACAAATCCACTTATTATGTACAAGACCCAACATAATCTGGAATATTGACCTAGAAAGATCATCACCAATATATTAATTTAAAAAAATATTTTCAAGTACAGTCTAACCAAAGATAAATATATCCATAATAAACTTTTCAGGTCTAAGGATATAATAAAAAATTGTGCTGAATACCTTCTCAACAACAATGATCAATTCTAGAAGATTCATATTTGAATTCGTTCAATGCATGTACTCTTACATTACACCTACTTGTTTGTTTAAGACCATACATCATCCTATTTAATAGAAGCACAACAAGTATATCTCATGGAAATGATTAGATTTGGTATGGATCTCCTTGTAAGTTCAAAATTCATAATGTTTTCATTAATATTTTAGGTAAAGAGGTGTACTTTTACAACACTTTTATTATATAACCAAAATGACCCATTACATTATTCTGGAATAAGAGCCAATTAGAAAATTTATGCATTATCACCATAATTGGGACTCTCTCTGCGCAATTAGTGCAAACGTTAAGAATAGCATTCCAGTATTACGAATATCCAAAATTTCAAAGAGTATCCTTAAAGATATTTGCAAACCTTTAATACCTCAAAACTGTCTCAAGAACAGATATTCAATATATTAGTCAATTTGTCCCGTTTACATGACTTATCATTGATTTACAATAACATCCTTATTGGTTATCACATTTCTTTTGAATTAGACATGCACCTAAATTGCTCACGTGTACATAATTAAATCCTTTGGAAATATTCGCAAGCCAATTAACACATATGTACCTCTCATCTAATTCCATGCATTATAGTTAGCCCAAAAGAAAAATCTCTCCCCCTGGTTTATACCAATAACTTGGTTCTACAATTGGAAACTTAACGGTCATTTGATTAATGACATCCACCAAGTGAAATCATTCCGATTGTGTAGTATATTATTAACAAAAAGAATTAGAAAAAATATTAAACTCCCACTGACTTCTTGTCAATACAAGGTTCCTTCATGTTTTGTGAAACATACAAACGATTTGATTATCTCATCACCAAATCTGGATTTCCAGCTAATGCTCCTGAGTTCATGAACTCTTTCAGATCATCAGTTCATTGTTAATAATAATTTTTTCTATTGATCTTCATCTGCTGTTTTATTGGCTCACCTGATGTTTCAACAAGAATGTTCATGCTTTGCCTCACTTAGGCCATACTCCTTTAAAAAATAAATATTAACTACTTAGCAATTACCCAATGTTCACTTAACATTTATCAAATTGAGTGAATCTTTTTGGATAAACCCCAAAAGAATACAGGTAATAATTCTATGCTTATCTCCCACTGAATAATATCATATAAAGTTCAGTTTCACATTTTTGCAACATCATTGTGCCATGATGTAACAAGGGAATTAACTAGATATGATGCTTCCATTTCCAAGATGAGTTCAAAACTTATCTAATTATCTGAATATCTTGATACTCACTTCCAGTTGTTTTTCCACTTTACTCTGTAATTTCTTGAACTTTTCAAAAAATTCAGACTTATAATTCATCAGGTACAGATAATCGTAACTGGAATGACCATCACTAGAAGAGATGAAATAGGAAAAACTGTCATCTGGTTATGTGGCTTAAAATCACCACATACATCAGTATGCACCAACTCTAACAATCCTGTAGCTCTAACTCTTTTACTTTAAAAGATTTCTCAGTCATCATTGGATCATATCCAGATTACATGACTAAGTGTTAGATGCTACATACAAGTGGGATTCACATCCCTTTCTATTTTAGAGTTGCATCACTGGTATCAGCATCTTTCTCAATACTATTTAGAGTTCACAATATTTTTCAAAAAATAATACTACTATCAATAATAGTGCTAAAAGGAATCAATAAACACTTTTAATTTAAAAATTGAACTTGAAATCACATTTCTTGAAATATTATAGCACATATAAAGATAGTCTTCAAAAACAAAGTTTTTCTTTTTGTAAACTCAAATAAATAACACTAATGGCGGTCGCTGCAACACTTGCAGTTATCCTGCTCTCACTTAATATCCCCTTCACTTAATCTCTAAACCCATGCAACTTAATTGCAAAAATGAGATATAATGCCTAAAAGGACATACAAATAATTTAATGGACAATACATTAAATTTGAATTTAATGATAAGCATACCTTCAGTAAGATTTTTTTTTTTTTTAACATAAAACTTGGCCTAATCCATAATCATCGCAGGGTATAAGTATTGCGCATAATAAATCTACAAAAACATAGAAATTAATTCACATGTATATATAAATAAATCCACTAGTTTCGGGTTTTCGAATAACTAATGGTACCTCCCACTATGACACATCAATCAAATAAAATACCCGAATATAACAATTTATATTCTGTGTCACTAGTAGGTATCAAGAGCTTTTACCTTTTGTAAACATGATCCTATTTTAGTAACCATGCAACAACTTGTAAAAGTAGATAGAAACTATCTGTCACGAATCCATCTCATATCCCATACAATATGTAAATATTCATGACTCTTGATTTCCTTTTGACCACCAAATAAACACAATATTCACTATTTTAGCGTACGTGTTTATTTAGTTAAGTGCAACCATCGTCAAAATGATATGTAATTTTGAAATGGGTCGGCATCGCTATTTTAGTCAACACCCCCATCACTCATACACCTTCATTTATCTTCTAAAGAAATAAATGGACAAACTATAAAAACAAGATATTGGAATCCCCTATTTTAGTTTCATCGAACACTTAATAAAATAGAATTCTACTTACCAAAAATGGGAGATCATGAGATTAGTTTCCTCTAAACAATCCCATTTAGCACTTGCATTTAAAATTTTAAAAAAAAATAATTTTTTTTTAAAAGTCAACCGGTCAAACCGGGTTGACTCGTTGACCCACTGATCTGGGTCCAACCCGTTCGGTTTGTAGGTCATGGTCCGGATCAAACCCGGACTGAATCATGTGGTCCATGAGTTGCCGGATTGGATCATATCCATCAATCATGGGCTGGCCAAATAGGGCCCAGCTCATGTGGCATCCTCTTCTCACATTTCTTTTACAACACAAAAATGTCTAGGCTTTTAAAACAAAAGGGGCTTTTACTATTTTAAAAAATCGGCTTAAAGTTTTATAAAATAGCCCAACAAGGATTTTATTAAAAACAAGAAAACGGGCCTCACATTTCATACAAAACAAAAAACAGCCTTAACGTTTTAAACCAGCCCTAAATGTTTAAACATTTCAAACGGGCTTTGATCCCCTTTTAAAAAATAGTAGAACCGGGCTTTTCCTTTGAAAATTTCTTCAGCCCACGTTTTAAAATAGAGCCCACGTGAATACAAAAGATGCCTACAAGTTTTAAAAAAAAAAAAATTTCAAAGCCTGCCCAACTATTGGGCCTCTCCTTTTAAAAAAAAACTGGGCCTAATTAAAAAAAACTTCGGGCCCAAACACAATAAAAAAAAGGCAGCCCACATACTAAAAAACTTGAAAATGGGCCGGGTAGGGGAACTTTTGCCCTACCTGCTTGGCCCAAATGGGTGACCTAGATCACATGTCTGGGCGTCGTTTGGTGCCCAAGAGGAAGGGGCAGGCGGCAGTGTGCTGGCTGCCAGCCGCCCTTGTTGGCCACGCTCGGCCAGATCCTGGCTGGATGTCGTTCTGGCAACTCACCTGCGGCCATTGCGTTGCCGGTTGGAGCCCTGGTGGCTGCCGGTGGTCAGCCCCTACACTCGTGTAACACAGAGGTGTGGCTATCTTGAGGTGCTCTCGGCCTCCAAGGCGGAGACACCTTAGAACAGTTGCTGGTTGAAGCTGCCCCGGTCATACCAGGCATGCTCCGACCAACAACTCTGGTTAGTGGCCCAGCGGCAACCCACCATGCCACCGGCCACTTCTTGGTGAGAGAGAGACTGTTTCTCCCTTTCTCCCCGTATACTGAACTTTCTTTAATAGTCCGAATATCATATGAGAATTCACAAACAATTTCATTAAACAATTGATTCATAATCCAATTCTATGATAAAGTAGCAATCCGTTAACAAATAAAAAAATTTCTTACGTTTGATCTAATCAAAACGTAAAAGATGAAAATCCAAATAACATCTATTCATACAATTGCCAAAAACATTAACGGCAAAACAATTTGATCGGCTTTTAAAACAAAAACCAAAACATTCACAATAACCGAATCATATAGGTTTTGAAAAATTATTCTTCACACTATTTCACAAATCATAAAGAACAAAACGATTTATTTGAAAATTATTTTCAAAACAAATCACATAATTTGATTACCATGAATATTCTTAACAAACTGTGATACAGATCTCAAGAGAATGAGGTTCAACTAACCTAGCTCCGATACCACTAAAAATTTGCCTGCGGAAAATTAACTTACCAATTCTCTTTGTTGATCCCGAGAATTCTTCAATAATCTTCAGGTTCTTGTGGATCTCACAATCTTGAGAATTTCATAATAGCAGCCCAAATGTTTTGCTTCCTTCCTCTCCACGCTCACAGTTGTGCAGGGTTTTCTGAGTCATGATGGCCAACTCTCAAAACTAAGTCCATTAGGGTAGACTATCTCATAACTATCCTTTTATATGAAAACCCTAGCTATGATAGTGCCTGAGATCGTTAGTGATCTCAGATCTCGGTCGTACGATCACATGGAAAAATTCTTTTCCCATTAACTCGCTTATATTCTTTTATTCCGAATTTTGAGCTTCTACTAATTGTAATCATGTCCATCAACATATTACAATTCACCTCCGAGACTTTGATTGATTTGTAAATCCCTTTTGCTAACTCCCTTATATCCTTTTTCGTTTATATATCCTTCCACCATACTATATTCGACATGAGTTAATAGGACCGGAATGGAATCATATCACCGATTAAGTCCCTAACTCATATATTCTCAATTCATAATCTGTAACTCGTTGGACTATTAATTGTTTCCAAAATAATTTCACAAATAAATATATAATATATATATTAATTTCAAAAACATTTTCACAAAATACCATTGGCCAATGGATTCTTTTTTCTAGTCCAACAATATACAGATATCGTGACTATACTGCCTCATCAAGGGACTAGTGGATTCCTTATTGAGCATATATACAAAACCCACGTATTATGTATAAGACCCATAGTTATCTGAAATATTTAATCTAGAAAGATCATCACCAAATAACTCGGTTAAAGCACAAGTACAAATAAATAGATTTGTATAAACCTCTTAGGTCTAAGGATACAATAAACTAATTGTGCTAAATGCCTTCTCAACATCAATGATCAATTCCAAAAGGTATTCATATTTGATCCTGTTTAGTGCATGCGCTCTTACATTATACCCACTCGTTTGCTGAAGGTCACCATCTTAATGACGAAGTCCATCATCCTATTAAATAGAGGCACAACGAAGTGTAGACTTATCGTACATAAGTATGTACCTCAGTCTAAAACAAAAAATCAAGTGAACAAGGAACCGAAAAAGTCATACTTCCCGCCTTTGATTCATTAATCATTAGCATGACTTTTCTCTAATATGACTTAATAATAATCGTGTAATCTTATATTACAACATATTATTTAATATAATAAATATAAACACGTAACATCTAAATAACAATAATTTAAAATAATAATTTTTAGGACATATTTCTTAGACAAACGACTAGAAAAGTTGGGTGGCCCTATGTCCATGGACAGCGGTGACGATAGTGACATACTTTAATTGAGAATTGAAGTCCTGGAGCCTCCAGCTTTAAATGGCATGCGATCGAGCGGAGACTTTTTAACTCAGCTTTAAAGTCCACTTTTTCTACTTGACGGTTCCCTCTATTAATCATTTCAAATAAATGCTATTAGGTATTTCCTCAAATCTTCTAAGATTGAGAGGTTTATTTGGTCCCATGCTAGAAGAAGACAAATATAAAGGTTTGTGTACACCTAGACTTCATTAAAATCTGGTTATTGGTCCTAATTCAAATAAAATGAACACGCTGGGCATTGGGGAAGGCTTTATTCGTTTATTTGGCACCTCTGTTGTTGTTAGCATTGCAAAATGATACTACACTGATGTTAGACTTTGCTATGAAATATGCTGAAAATCGTAAACAGAGCGCTGTCCAATATACTTTGTATATCATTTTCCTAATGAGATCTTGCTATTTAGTTTTATCTTGGGCAGAGATCAGTTCTTGCTCTTGATTTTAACATTAAAGATATTCTACTTAGTGAATGTCCTAATTCATTTCGAGAAGGTGCTTCAGTCGACTGGCGAATTCCACAAAGTCAAGTTACCATAGATCGTTTAGTATTCTATGAGAGAGTTTTGAATACTTCAATTATGAGTTAATTATACTTTACACTGACATGGTTTGGGGGTTTGACACTTTGTACCCTGTTCTTTCAATTTTGACATATTTCACTCACGTAGTTCTGGGTTCTTTCGATTTGCACCCTTTCGTTTATTTATCTATTAAAACAAACAGAAATCTTAATCAAGTGTTTTGCACGTGGCTCACTTACCCAATTTGCACCCAATATACAAAAAGGATTAACTACACTCTGCACCCACGTGGTTTGGAGGGTCTGATACTTTACACTCCGTTCTTTTATTTTTGAGACACTTTGCACCCACATGTTTTGCACGTAGATTTTTTTGTTCGAAATAACGAATAAATTGACAACTGCTGCAGATTGAAGTCAGCCAGAACCATGTGGATGAAATGTCTCAAAATTGAAAGAACGGGGTGCAAAGTGTCAAGACTCCAAACGACGTGTATGCAAAGTGTAATTAACCCTTTAATTAAGTTTGAGGAGGTGGTCATAATTTGGTCACTAGTAGTAATAATGGAAGAATCATTAGTGTCGAGTAACATCAATAGAGCTTATTATTAGGGACGATTCTATTTGATGGTGAATGGTGGATCCACCTCTCAAGGCAAATTGGTCTTCTTGATCACTCTAATAATAAATTATTAAAACCACTGATGATGCTAAAAAAATCTGGCCTACCATGAGATTTGTTGATCGGATGGCCCGAGGGGGTTGTGTTAAGAACAAGGCTGAGTTGGGCTCAACAGAGGGACCTATATTCCTCTAGAAAAAACAAAATATCAAGAGGGAGTTTTCCCTTGGGATTAGCCTCCAATGTTCAAGTCAGTCTCATTCTTTCTTTTTTTGGTTCGTAATATGTGAATCCGTCTCCTCTTTTCACCTTCTTGAGCCTCTAGCTTTTATGTCCAGATGACCTGGGCCTCTTTCCTTCGATTGGAGGGGTACTTAGGTGGGTGATTGGACTACCCCCCAGTTTCTGGTCCACTCTTGGTTGTTTTTTTTTCACTCTTCCCCTCTACCTTGAGGTGGGGCGAGGACTGAGAGTTGGCGGTTGAGTATGATCTCTGCCTTTTTTCCTCTATCAAGAAGGCCCAGATCTTATTCTTTTCCTGGATACCTTTTCATTGGAGCTGATGATGATCGCCTTTCTTACTCTCCTCTTCAAAGCGAATGGGATGCGGCATCAAGAGGGGTGTTCTTTCTCGTCTTTTCCTCTAGTAGGCGACTCATTCTTCTCGAGCCCAAGAGGATGATGGGCCGACAGGGTGGGTGAAAATGGGATTTCCACTGGACCCATATCCCAATTAAAGCTAACGGGCCTGCCCTTTCAAAAAGGGCAATACAAGCCGAAATACCTCTTCCTTCGAGCTGGGCCTTTGTGTAAACTGGACTGGAGAATTTTTTACTCCATCAACTACTATTTCAAAAAATTAAACCTACACCTTCAGTACTTAAACAATAGTCAATCTTTTTATAAGTTCTTCGACAAAAAAAAAAAAAAAAAAAAAAACCAACTACCAACGGCTAGCTTTAACGTATACACAGTGTAAGCAAAGGGGCCTTACTGTCATTTTAAAGTGTAACAGACTTACGTCGGCCAATTCGCTTATAGTGAATAAAGACAATATTGCGGAAATACTGACACAACGGTGCACAGTAAACCGACAAGAAACAAGAAACTAATTCTAGAGGAGTATAATCCTTCTCAATACTCAATGCTTTAATATTTATATTGATGGGATCTCAAACCTTGCCTTCATGAACTAAAATTATATTTTCGAATTTTTTAAAACTATATTGAGGAAGAAGGACAAGCGAATGACACAAGAGGTAATGGCAAGACCTAATGAATGCACCATTACAACGTAATACCAGCTGCAAACCCTGGTTGTTGGTCATGATCTCCTTTGAACCCTCAAGATAACGTAATACTAGCTGCAAAGGCCACAGTTGTAATCCGTATAGCCACTACTAAATGGACTTCGGCTGCTTTCACCAACTCTTTCTTCTCCTTCCTCTCAAGGACATCACAGTTGTAACAAGTAGAATCTTCCTTGAATGCCGGATATCGTAGAATATGGGCTTCCCCAAATACACTAGCGATATATTTAAACAGGGAAACATTTATTCTACGAAATTGTAAGTATAGAAATGTCATACAATCAAAAATGAATCAGAAGTTTTTTCCCACCTACAAAAACTGTGTGTTTTATTTCAAGAGATAAAGATACATGAATCTCTAACCTCTCATATTGCAATCATAAGGACATTTATAAAGACAAAGAAAACCTTCAAGTCAATACTTATTTTTAGCACAATGACAGCAATAATATTTAAATTTATTACAAAAGATTTTATTTTTTTCTTTTCTAAATGATAAAATTGAAATACTCCGTTTTTGAAAAAGACAATTAAAACCTCGCACATGATATAAAAAGTAAAAGATGATTCTTCAATTTATTTTAAGTTTTCTAGCCAAGACTTTTGTTAAAGAGAGAGTTTGAGCGAATAAAATTCCTTAGGTTTGCCTTGACTAGATGGGTCAATATATGTACATCACACGAGTGCTTAGAAATTAGCTAAAGACAAGGGAAATAAATGTGATCATGAGTCTGTACACGACACATGGCAAATGTAAAGAAAGAAAAAAGAGACGTTGAGTGAGCTTTACATGACACATTGAAAATGTAAAACGAAAGGAGACCGGAAGGGATTAAAGGATTGTTCGTGATCGGAGGAAGGCTGGGAATTGTAAGATTGTTTGTGGTAGATGGAGGAAGGAGGAGGGAAGAGAAGCGGGCGAGTAGGGTTGAAATCGGAAGAGACGCCGGTGCTTTAATTCTTTTCCGATCTGAACACATCTTAACCAATAATTACATCTGTATCTTAATTTTAGCAAAATAGTTATTATAATTAGAAACCATGTGTTATAAAGAATGCTAAAACCTATTGTCTTAACTTTCTGCATCACATAAAAGCACCATTTTTCTCCCTTTCAGAGTAAACAATTTTTCAGTTCACAATCAAAATTTCAGACAATCCTCTGTATATGGTATTGGAGTACACGCAGCCCAACAAGTCTACAGAGCCCATCCGAGTGTCCCCTGCCACAATGTATTCTTGCTTTGTGCATTCTGACGTATAATTCAGTTAGGGCCCTTTTTAGTCTTTTAGCTAGCATATATTCGTTTGTCTGTATATAACAAACAACACTCTGTACATAATTGACTTCATCGAGAAATATACACAGCATTTCCCAATTCCTATTTCTCACAGAACCTCCTTCTCCCTCTGAAATCCTACATGGTATCGGAGCGTTGATGGCGTCTGGAGAAAATAAGGACCTGTCTGAGTCTGGTACCTATAAACGATATACTGATTTTGCAGACCCTTCAAATCCTTTTCGATTGGAAACTTCAGATTCTCCAGGCACAGTGCTTGTCACTGAACTTCTCACTACTGAAAATTATGTAACGTGGTCTCGTTCCATGCAACGGGCTGTTCGAGCCAAGAAAAAAATGCGTTTTATGACTGGTGGTATCTCAAAACCAAGCAATGCTGTTGTTTTGGAAGCTTGGGAGAGTTGTAATGATACGGTTGTTTCCTGTCTCCAATGCTGAGATTGAGTGTTGCCTTTGTTGATGAAGCCAGTGAAATCTGGGCTGAACTCAAGGATCATTTCATTCAACAAACACTACAAAAAAATTGACTTTTAGTGAGAAAAAATGTTGTTACTAAAAGTCAAAATTTCGTCTCTACTAAATTTCGTCACTGAAAGTAGTAGAGACGAAATTTTTTCGTCACGAGCTTCGTCAGCGAAAGAGCGTCACGAAATGTATTTCGTGACGAAACTTGAATTTCGTCACGAAAATTAGTTTGTGACGAAATATTTTCATCACTAATCGTACTGATTGATCGGTAGTTTTAACGATCGGTCGGCGAAAACGAAGTGATGGATCGATACGAACAGAGATCAATCGGTATTTGTTTGCAATGATCGAATGGGTACCAATACCGATCGATCGTCCGTTGTAGGATGATCGATCAGTTAAATATTGGTGATTGATCGGCACATCTATAAGCGATCGATCACGTATGTTTCACGTTTGATCGATATTCCAAAACTGATCGGTCGTTAAAATTGGTGATGGAACGTTGACTATATTACGGATCAATCGGTGTCATCTAACGATCGATGGTTTTGTTTAATGATCGATCGTTTATTCCTATACCGATCGATCACTTACATTACTGATCGATCATTATTTGTCTTTTTAATATGGACGATCGAACGGTGGTGTTGAATGATCGATCGGTTGAGCAACAACCTATCGATCGTTGAATATGATGATCGAACGGTGGAAACCGAATCAGGATTTTTGAAAAAACAATAATAATAAAAATATTATATAACACGTACTACTATAATAGCAATACAATACTCACATTAATGAACATCAATAATAACAAATAGTCATCCGTAATTAAATCGAAAATAACATTTTAATAATATATAATCACAAAGTTATTACAACATAGATGCATCTACCTTTTTGAACCCCCAAACTGGCTGAATAGTCGCTTTGACATGTCGTTCATTTTCTTCTCCATTATAGAGGACATTTTCTTCTCCAGCTCCTTTGATATTTCTACCCGTAAACGCTCTTGCTCCTTTGCATGCGCTCTTGTTCCTTTTGCATACGCTCCTCGTGCTCCACTCGCATACGCTCTTGCTCCATTTTCATGCGCTCCTCCTGCTCCAACCAGATGCGCTCCTGCTCCACCCACTGCTCCTCACGGTGGTCCCTCAGCGTGGCCTCCATCTCACTTGCTTCTTCGCAAATTCTTGCAAGTTTTTTTCTCTAGTAGCTCTCATCGCTCTATCATCCCTTGCCTTTGCTAGTTGGTGCTGTAGATCAGAAGACTATGTAGTTAAAGTTGATGAAGGCGGAGGCTTAACCGCGCGTCCTAATCCCTGAACATATCCCAACTTCTTGCCCAATATCTCAAAATATACTTCAATTTCGGTGTAAGTCTTCCCTTCTAAATCACACTGACGCTGGAAGGCATCCATCCGTTCCTGAAAAAATGACAATAATTACCAGAAACATTAAAGTAGATAAACTATACATAAATTACATAAAGTAGATTAAAATGAAAGCGACTTACATAAATTTCTCTCGCTCCTTCCGAGGTCCAAATCCCATCTTTGTTTGTATAATTCTTATACAGCTCTGCAGGATTGATATTGCCGCTTTCTTGATTTTTCTACATGACAATAGCATAAAGTTATTGACAAACAATATCAATAAAGTCTAAGATTTAGTTGTTAACTTACCATGCAAGCTCGTGTGCGCTGGAACGAGCGCGAACCAGCAGCGTGGTTCACATTCAACTTTGATCTATTCTTCTTGTTTTGCTCGCTTCGTTTCTGCGATATTTTAAGTAATTAAATATTAAAGAATGTAATATTTAAGCAACGGGTTTTTGTAATCACGTACCATAAATGCTTCGCTGGTGAACAGATCGCATAACTCCTTCCACTGTTCTTCTGTGGTATCAGGGTGCGGCTTCAGCAACGCCGCCTCTTTACTCGGGAACTTCTTAAAATACGCATGCATTCGGTTGCGGTGCGTTCGACGTGCCGTCATCATAGTCTCGACCACCGTCCTCACGTCCTCCTGACGGGTGTAGTCAAGGTCGAAGTGGTCCTGCATAAGTACCAAAACATACAATATTACAATGATAAACGAAATGCTTAACCAAAAATTCTATGTTTACGAGTTTAATCATACCAACACCCGATCCATAATGTACTCCTTCACTTCTGCAGGAACATCGACCCACTTATTAATGGAGATCGGAATCAGCCCTCGGACCAACATTCCAATCTTCATTGATAGAGTGGCAGCAGTGGAAGACACTCCTCCACACTCTCCCTCCGGGATATGCACCGATAGTTTCCCGGACCCAACCCAAGACTCTTCTCCAAACTGACCTCACGTGTCCTACCTCGCCCACGTTTAGAAGTTAATGTCGCTACATAAAATAAAATTAACAAAGTTAGTCGGTCAGTTAACTTAAAAAAAATTGAAATATAACTTAGAATAATTTCTTACATGCACAACTACTAGGACAAGCTGGCGTGCCTTGACTCATGCCTTCATTCACTCTCAGAGAAGGAGCGCTCGAGGTAGGACTCGGGATCAGACTCATACTAAGCGGAGTAACTGCGCTATGCAACTGTCCAGAAGTAACTGAAGGAAATTCTCGTCCACGCTTCATTTCACCGTAGAAGCTGTGACATAACAAAATAAACGATAAAGATATGGTAAAAAGACAGTAACAGTAAAAATAGTTCAGCAAACATCAACATTAGAAAGAAAATATACTTGAAAGAAATTATTAATCAGAATCCGATTCTTGCACGTTATCGCCCGATGCCTCATCCTCAGTAGAGTCGCTATCACTTTCGAATGAATCTTCGTCCCCACTTTCTTTGGTATTTTCTTCAATTTCTGCTTCATCCCCCTCCGAAACATCATTACTATCTATACGTCTTTTTTTTTGCCGATCAATTGCCTCAGAAGCTTGGATAACGTTTGGCGTAACGTCATCCCTCCATAGTGGATTAAGGTTAAACTGTCGGAAGTTTATAAACAAGTCAATGGCATCGTCCTCTTGATAAGCTTCATTCGCGATGGCTGCTCCCGATTCAACATTTACATCAACTTCACCATCCGGATCCGGGCTGGGAATGTCATATGCATTTCTACACGACAACTTCTACACAACTCGCCATGTAGGTCCATGTAGATTATCAACTAGATAAAACACTTGACTTGCTTGATTAGCCAAAACAAATGGATCTTCTAAGTACCACAGTCGGGAAGTGTTTATGCTCTTAAAGTTCTTGTCATACACCAATGCTAGTAGTATACCCAGAAGACAAAAGGTAGATGATACCGAATTTCCTCTAAGACTAGACAGGACACAAGTACCGAACACATCCAACCATGAATACACAATCTCAAACTGTCCATATTGTGGACAATTCAAGGGTTATTACGCGATAAACGCATATTTATCGCGTCCTAACCCTTGAACGGGTCTAAGGTACACACATTATATCCCAAAAATAAACTCAAACATAACAAGTCAAAAACACTCCAATATTCATCCTCCATGCTTCTCAAACTCCATAATTTATTTCCAGAACTCAAGCACTTCAATAATCAAACATTCAATATAAAGCTCAAATATTATACATGTATCACTATTAAAAAAAACACTCATATAATCATCCTCCAGTCTTCTCAAACTTCATGATTCATTTCCAGAACTCAAGCACTTCAATAATTAAACATGAGAATAGAATAAATGCTACACAAGGTCAATAACTTGCAATCTGCCCTAACCCGCGATCGATCGATACTATAGCCAATCGATCGTCATTATATAGATGATCGATCGCTGATCCTCCATCTAACACACGATCGATCGTCCGAATCTGGTGATCGATCGTGACTAACCCAGATCGACAAAACAGCTTGCCAGCCTCCCACACACTCAAATCCATGCCCAAAACACTCACAAATCATCCTCATGCAATACTAATTCTAATATACATATTAAAAATACTCTAATAAGCTCTAATCATCAAAAATCCAATCAACAATACCCACAAATAGACAAATAAAAAAAACACCAAATAACCAACGAAATCATTCTAAATCGTAGTGTAGGTTGATTCAATTACCTTTTGCACGAAATGTAGACCAAAACGAACCAAATCCACACCAAAATCTCACAAATGTCGCCTAAATTTTTCAATATTCACCCGGTTAAAAAACTAATGAATTTGAACTTGGGCTTAACCTTAAGCACTTCTAAACACTCTCACAACTAAAAGGATGATATTTTGACAAAATTGAAGGGAAAAATAGCTCCTTGCCATGAGTCTCTAGTTTCCTCCTTGCCGTCGGTGTGTTTTTACTTCACCCATGGCTTTAGAGCATTCTGGCATTTCAAGCGCGATAAACACCGATCGATTGGTACTATTACAGATCGATCGCCTACCAAGCATTAAAATTCCTACTCAGTTTTTAGAACGATCGATCGTTTCAAACATATCGATCGATCAGTGTTCCGTGTAAAATGACGTCGCATGAAGCCCCAAAATTAATGATCCATCGGTACCAAAATATTAAACGACACCGTTACGTACCGATCGATCGCCAATAAAGCGATCGATCGGTTAACCTAATTATTAAAAAATGGTTTTTAGCCTAACAAATGACTTAATTATTAAATTAATTTACTTCTAATATCATATTAATACATACCTATACTGATGAATTATAATCATGTGTTAAATAAGCGTTATGTCACTAGTTTCTAACATTTAATACCTTACTCATACTAACACAAACAAAATGCATCTATGATGCAACATGTATAACTTATACATGCTTTCTTACAAATTAATCATATGTACTTGACATGTTTTTATGTAATCTAAATACATCCTAACATACTTTGTTAATATATATTTTTATGTTTCTAATAATTTAAACTCACATTATTTAAAAAAAATGAGGGTTAGATGAAAAACTAGTGTAATGATCGATCGGTGTTATCACCGACCGATCGGTCTTAGAGCCAAAAAACGACGTCGTGCGAAACGATCGATCGTCTTTGTGGGACGCGCGATCGGTTAGTGCACCCAAACAACAATGGATAACACCGATGGATCGGTGTGCAATTAGTGATCAATAGATGTATATAACAATCGATCGGTCTTCGAGCCAAAAAATGACGCCGTACGATACGATCGATCGTCTTTGTGGGATGCGTGATCGGTTAGTGCACCCAAACGACGACGGATAACACCGATGGATCGGTGTGCAATTAGCGATCGATCGGTGTATATAACGATCGATCAGTCTTCGAGCCAAAAAAAGACGCCGTGTGATACGATCGATCATCTTTGTGGGACGTGCGATCGGTTAGTGCACCCAAACGACGAGGGATAACACTGATGGATCGGTGTGCATTTAGCAATTGATCGTTTCCATGTCTAAAGGGCAACGATCGATCGGTAATCCAAAAATTGCAAAAAATAAAAAATAAATAAACGATGTCTTGTTAAATTCTTATATTACTTATTTGATAAACCACTTATTTCGTTATTTTTGCCGACCAAAGGGTATATTGGTCATTTTACGTATATAAGTGTCGGAAAGAAATACAAATAGAAAAACACATAAACTGTAATCAAAGTTACTGCATATCCACAGATAAACAGAAATGTCTCAAATACGTAAATAAAAAAAAACCAAATCCAAATAAACACAAATGTCTCAAACAGATAAATAAAACCATAAATCCAAATGTATGTCCCAAATAGATACAAAAAAATAACATAAAAATTCATCAACGTCGAACAGCATCACGGAAAGTGGCCACGTCATCAGGAATATCTCCGGGAATCCTCTGTGGATCTGCCTCCATCTTGAAATCATCCAGAGTCTTCTTAATTTCTTCCAGTTGCTCGTGACGTCCACCATATGAGCCACGACCGACTTATTGCGCAACATTGTCACAGTGCACTCCCCATCGAAGGCGGTCCAGAGCTCCTTCATCTCCTCCTCTAATGACTACATCTGCCTCTCAATAGGCTGTAGAGCGGCCTTCACAGTCGCGCTGACACGGCTGTCGAGGTCCGCAAATAGCTGGTCCACCTATGGAGGGGGTACTGTAGGTGCTCCCATCTCAGAGGTGCCTCTGACACTGATGTCGAAGGCCGTGATGCCTCCTCTGCGGCCGCCGCTGCTCTATGAGCAAACCATCGAGTCAATGCCCCCGGCTCTTGGATAGAGTGAACTTGTCAGCGCGCTCTTAACCTCCTTAAGTGTATCTGAGGTAGCGATCATGACTCCCCGAGAAATGAGGATCTGAGTTAGAAAGACGCCGTATGGGAGGCTATTCCTTAATTCCCCAAGCCTCATCCATAATCAGCTCGAACATGTACAGCGAAAAATCTATCTGCGTTTGCTGACCCAGTAAGAGCATGCACTGAGCTCTCGTGAACGGGCACTCGGTGGAATGAGTTCTGCCATCGACGTTTGGCGTCCAGATAAGGTGCAAAATCTGCCAAAACTCACTGAACTCACTCTGCTTGATTATGCTGCCCACCACTGCAGAGGTCTTCCAGTCATCAGTGTCCACAGGTCCTGCTCTGATGTCCTCTGCTCATCCGTCAGGGGTACCGCCGGGAAGCAGGGGGTCTCGGGCAGGGGCAGTGTAAGAAATCGGCAATGATGTCTGCCAGAATAAGAACTGCATGCCTCGCACCTCTAGCTGCACCTCAGGTGCTCTATCTACCGAGACGAGTGCACAGCAGAAATCTTGCACAACTGTGTCCACACAAAACCCCTCAGTCCACGAGAGCTGATGAAGAAATCCCTGGTACTGAAGAGCTGGTAGAGGGAGTGCTCCTTGTACAATAGCTAGTCAAATCCTCGGTACTGCAAAAGTTGTATATAAATATGTGTTAATAAGTAATCACAATAACGTATTACTTAAAAAAAAAAGTAATCACAATCACGTAATTATTAATGTAGTTGAAACAAAAAGCGATCCATCGCCATCCAAAGCGATCAATCACTAAATATACCGATCGATCGTTTATGTAACTGATCGATCGGTACATGAAAAATGGGCGATTATAAAAACAACGATCGATTGTTAGTAATTAAGCGATCGATCGTGAAATGGCGATCGATCAATCAATTTGACATCGAACACTATTGGTAAAATGACGTGTTTCAGTGCACAGACGATTGATCGTCCATGCAACCAAATGCACAATATCACTAAGGGATAGATCGCCAGTTAATCAAAACACTGCGCTTCACATTGAAGCTTACCGATCGATCGCTTAGGTGTAAGCGATCGATCGATCACCACTTCAAAGTAGGACGACATAATATACCGATCGATCGGCAATATACACGAACGATCAATCCCGAATTGAAACGCATAGTTTCGAGGGAACGATCGATCGCTCACTAAAACATCATTGCTCCGTACCAAATCATGCGATCGATCGGCAATATACACTGATCGATCATTAGACCTAGCACGTACAAAGCGATCGATCGCCTTTTAAGGCGATCGATCGGTACAGGAACGAAGACACATAGATGTTACAAAATCTCAAAACAGGCCCAAAATCACCCAAAATTGATCCCAAAACAATCCTAAACTCTTAAAACATACATCAACAATAAAAAAATACATTTTACGGACCTAAATGGATGATATAGCAAATTAGAAAATGTAAACTAAAAATTCGCTAGTGAACAACCGCTTAATATTGCTTAAAAAATAATATAAGTACGTACCTTTGACGTAGAAGACAATGAAGGATGATTCCACGCACTTTGGAAGACAATGCAGCACGAAATGGCTCCTTGTACTTTGAGAGGATTCAAGAGATTTTGTGGAGAGATAACGGTAAAATGACTTCGGTGGTTTCATATAATCCTTCGTGCCAATCGATCGGTAGTTAAGTGACGATCGATCGCTATGTTCTAACACGTGGCGTCTTTCCATTCGTTGAAACTACAATCGATCGCCGACCTGGTCATCTAACAGGGATTCGAAAAACTGACGGTTACGCTTACCGATCAATCGGCATTTCGTACCGATCGATCAATGTTTCGTATTTGCAGACGATTACTATACTGATCGATCGGTTTTCAAAGCCACGTGGTTATTAATAAACGATTGATCGGTTTATACACAACAATCGATAGGTTTGAGTGACGACGTAAATTTGTCGCCCAAACTCTTTACATGTAGTGACGGAGCATTTCGTCGCAAAATTAATGATCGATCGGTGTATGACCCATCGATCGGTGTGTGATGAAACTTTTCGTCACCAAAAAATTAACTTTTAGTGACAACAATTTTATTTCGTCACAAAGAAAACCTTTAGTGACGAAATTGGTGACGAAAAATAGTTTCGTCACGAAAAAACCTTTTTTAGTGACGAAAATAGCATTTCGTCACTAAAAATTAGCTTTTAGTGAGGAAATTCATTTCGTCGCTGAGAATTTCGTCACTAAAAGTCAATTTTCTAGTAGTGAAAATGGTCCAGAATTTATGAATTGAAGAAGTCTTTGTCTAATCTTTCACAGGATGAAGATCCTGTCAGTGTTTACTGTGGTAATCTGAAATCATTGTGGGATGAATTGATGGTCTATGAACCTCTCCCTGATTGTAGTTGTGGTCAGATTAAACTTTTAGTAGATCGATATCAATGTGACTGCCTTCTACACTTTCTCATGGGGCCCAATGACTCCTTTAGTAATGTAAGGGACCAAATTATGTTAATCGATCCTCTTCCACTCGTTAATAAGGTGTTCTCTTATATTCAGGAGCAAGAAAGACAACGTCAGGTTGCCTCTCCCACTTCTGGAATTGATAAAATTTCTTTGGCAGCTCATAGATCTTTTGGCAATTCTAAGACAAACAACAGGTCTTCTTTTAGCATTAAGAAGGATAGACCATTCTGCACTCACTGTAACCCAGTTTGTACCCATTGCAATATGGCAGGACACACAACCGATAGATGATACAAGTTGCATGGTTACCCACCAAGTCACAAAATGTATAATAAGTTCAGAAGCAATTCTGTTTTTGCTGCTCACTCTACTACGCAAGTTGACAATGAAGCTAAGGGTAGCAGTGCCGACATCATTTCTCTTGCCAAGATGTAGTATCAAGAGCTCTTATGTTAGCCCAAGGTTGCTCCTTGAGCTATCTAACTCAATTTTGCTGATAACAAATGACAAAATAGCTTTGGAGTATTTTTAGAATACGTGGTTGTCAATCCACTATTCAAATGAGAGTATTCAATTGTATTTATTCTCACTCAAGTTCATTAAGCCCTATAATTGCTTTAAACACCATGACATGCACTTAAATTATCATATTTTTCATTGCAGGAGTTTTTGTGTTAAAATGGAAAGGATTACACATCATTAAAGCACTACAAATCTCCTCTAGCCAAGATGGTGTCAACACATGGGATACATGGTGTCAACACATTGCACTGCTGCTAGTAAGCCACCTTGATGGTGTTGACACAAGTGAAGATAGTGTCGACACATGCCACGGGCACTGCGAGTCAGTTTCAAACTTGAAGAAGGTGTCGACACATAGATATATATGTGTCGAACACATGTTGCGGGAACACAAAATTTTTAATGTTGACTCAGCGCAGATTTCTAGATGTTGCAGCACTTAGGGCACCTCTCCAACATTCCAAAAAGGCCCTTAGGACCCCCCAAAAAGAGAGAGAAAAGAGCTAAAGAAGAACGTTTCACATTTTCCAAGAGATTGCTGCTGTCACTTGTTATTGTTGCTGCCATTATTCTCTGATCTTATCTTCTAGTCCTTGTTGGCTTTTGTGCACAATCGAGATTTTGATGATTTCAATAAATGGATCAAGTTTATAAAATGGACATCTTTAAAGACAAAGACGTTTTGATGAAAGAGCCAAAGACTTGAAGAAAGAAGATCAAGAAGATGCAAGGAGCTCAAAAGTGAAGTTTCAAGACCTTAGGGTATAAACCTTGTAACTCTTAGTTTCACTTTTGACAAGGATTATGAATCACACACTTGCATATCTTTCAAAAAGTACATAAACCGTTTTACCTTTTTGTTTGAAAGATTAAAATGTTTTTAAAGGTTTCAAAACACCCCAATCAAACTCCCAAACCTTTCTTATACTTATGTGAAGTAAGTCTCTAAAATTGGGTGTTTCAAAGAGGTAAAAAACGTGGTTTTAATTGAACAGGATCATGTGCTTAAGTTGAGGAGGTCGACCGGCTGGTGAAGCGGTTGACCGGTCTTCGACCGCTTGGTATAGCGGTCGACCGATTTATTTTGAAATAGATCCGTTGAACTTCTGACAATATGACCATTGAGTAACGGTAACTTGAAGCGGTCGACCGGTTCATGTAGAGGTCACCGGCTTTTAACAGACGATCCAATTAAACGGCTAGTTTTCATATGTGGCCTATAAATACACCTTCATAACGTCCAAAAAAAAACACACGACCACATATCATTTAGATCACTTCATATTCTATATTTCTCATATCATTCACACAAAACACACTTTCATATCCTTGTCTTTATGTGAATCAAGAGATAGAGATTTCCAATTTCATATCCACTCTTTGAGAGAGTTTATTCTTCAATCTTCATATCCAAAAGAGGTGATTCCTTTAGTGAGGTTGTTCACTAAAGAAGAAGCTTAGAGAGGGTATATCTCAAGCTTGGTTAGGTTGTGAGTGGTGAGCCCGAAAAACCACTTGGGTGGGTTTGAGTGTTAAGCCCGGGAAAAACTTGTACGGTTCTCTAGCACCTGGAAGCTAGAGTGTATGCTATTTGAAGATATTGGGAAAACCTCAAGGCTCGGTGAAGGAGCTTGAGGGGTGGATGTAGGCGGGTTTGCCGAACCACCTAAAAATCACGTGTTTGCTTCTCTATCCCTACTCCTTACATTTAGCACTTATTTACTCGTTGTTTTAATATACTTGTCTAAATTAGACTTTTCTTTGCAAACACAGTTTTGGGGGTTAAAAGCGAAAAAGTTTGGAAACCCAATTCACCCCCCCTCTTGGGTTGCCTTAATCTTGGACTCTCAGTCCTTTTATTGAGCTTTGTGTTTGCTGATCTAGCTGTTGGAGCTATTGTTTATCATTTCTACCATACAACCTTTGAAATACCTATGAGTGTGGGATACACTTGGACCTACCCTTGAGAATAGAAGAAATCTTATAGGATTTGAGATTTGTTGTACTAGTTAAAGAGTGAGCTTAGGAAAACTCTTGTAGCAGTTACCTAGCACCCAGAAGCTAAGTTGTGAACGCTATTCGATTATAATGGAGAAGCCAAAGGAAGGCAATAGCCTTGTGGGTGGACATAGGCAAATGTTGGCCGAACCATCTAAAAATTGTGGCGTTATCTTTCCTCCTTATCTCTCTTATATTATTGCTATCATTTATTTTTCTTCATTATTATCGCATTATGTATTTTTCAGATCTGTGTTTTTAATTGAACTTCTCTTCAGCACCCTATGAGTTTCTCTTCAACACCAAGTCTACTTACACTCATTTATAAATCTTTCTCAAAGTTGAAAGAAGTTGGATTTGAGAAGTCGAATATGTGTTTTTCTCGGTTATCCTTTTGGGGTTAAAGGATATAAATTACTTGACTTGGAGAGCAATTCAATTTTTCTTAGTCATAATGTCATTTTTCATGAGACATTCTTTCCATTTAAACGTCCTCATACAGATTCATTTTCTCATCCTACTTCAGCAGATTTTGTTTTTATGAAACCTCTTCCTGACACTCTCTCATTTCCTCCCTCTTAACCTTCACTATCTCCCTTAAATCCATCAGAACCTTTGGGCATGTTCGTTTTCAAAATTATTCTAGAATATAAATGTATTCACAAAATCAACTTCCAAAATCTTAAAAATTTATCCACAAACACCAATACCTTTTATACAATCTCTTTTCACACAAACTCCAATACCTTTTAAAAAAAATTATAACAAATCTTCTCTCTCTATAGTTTTTCACCTAACCCCAATATTTTTTTTTATTAAACAATTATATCAAATCATTTCTCTTACACCTTTTTACAAACTCCAACAAAAGTTTAAATATCTTTAAAACTTTTCACTAACCTTTACACAAAAAAACCTATAAAACTCTAATCTACATAAATATTCACAATTCTATCAAAATCCTACAATTTTTTACAAAATGAAGACCCCTTTATCTCTAGACCAGCATCACTTTCCTTCCATAGCACAACCTCCCTCTCCACCTCACCCTTCACTCACACCAGCTCTTCCTACATCTGGCTTTTCTCTTCGACCTGAGCCCCTTCTTTCACCCTGCCCACCTCCACCTCCTCCTTTGCCTTTAGCTCCAAGAAGGTCCACCTGACTTAAACATCCTCCACCTCTTTTCAAGGACTATCACTGCCCATCTTCAGCACCTTCAACTTCATAGGCTGCTCCACCTCACCCATCCTCAACCTTATCCAAGGGCCTACTCCTACCTTTAGGTAAGCCTTTTCCTCTCTTATACCTTTTCTTATGATAGATTATCTCCTTCCTTTTGTGCTTTTACTTCTTCCATATCCTCCATGACTGAACCTACTAGCTATAATGGAGCTATTAAGGATTCCAATTGGTGTAAAGCAATGACTAATGAACTCACTGCTTTGGAACTTAACAACACTTGGTCCTTCATTGATCTCCCTCCACACAAAGAGGCTATTGGCTGCAAGTGGATCTTCAAGATCAAATATAATTATGATGGCACTATTGAAAGGTACAAGGCCCAGTTGGTGGCCAAGAGATACACTCAACAAGAGGTGGTTGACTGCCATGAAACCTTTTACCCTATGGCTAAGGTTGTCTCCTGGTCGTGACAGCTGTCAAAGGGTGGCATCTTTGGCAATTTGATGTGCAAAATGCCTTTTTACATGGTGATTTGGAAGAGGAAGTCTATATGAAACGCCATCCTGGTTACAGCACTGGTTCCCCCCCATTAAGTATGTCGGCTCCTCAAGAGTATTTATGGTTTAAAACTGTGAGTCTAGGTGACAACCCAAGAAGGGGGGTTAATTGAGTTTTAATAAAAATTAAAACTTTTTTAATGATATGTCAAGATAAATATTCAATATAGAATAGTGCACCACAATCACAGATATAATGCATATAAAGGTGAGCAAGGGATAGAAAGATGACACCAGTATTTTTAGGTGGTTCGGCCAACACTTGCCTATGTCCACTCCCAAGGCTATTGGCTTCCTTGAGGTTTCTCCACTATTCTTCAGTAGCAAACACTCTTTAGCTTCTAGGTACTAAATAACCATTACAAAGCATTTTACAAGCTTACGCTTCAACTTTCTTCACAAATCTCAACAACCCAAGGGATTTCTTCTGCCCATAACAAGTAGGACTAAGTGTCACACAACACTCAAAAGTTTTGTAAAAAAATGGCTACAAGAATAGAATAAAGAAAAGCTCTTTAAGCTAAATAAACAAGTGCAAACCATAATGATTTGCAGGAAGACAGGATTCGAGGAAGAAAGCTTTAGTCTTGGCAGATGTAGCACTAGCTTTCTTGAGATCTAAGTTCTTCTATCTTCTTCAAAGCTTTTTCTCTCTATAACGAGGCAAGGTCATAAATGATGTTCAAGTTCTTGTCTTTATCTCTCAATTGTATTCTAGTTATAGTCCTTTAGACTTGAAAGGTCTTCAAGTGACGTCATTGTACCATTAGAGAGGTGCCCACGTAATTTTAAATCAAAATGATGTGCTGGCGGCGTTCGAGGATTTTTTGCAAAATCCCAGCATGTGTCGACACATAGTCGTCATGTGTCGACACCACAAAAGTAGTTTGGATTTTTGCTCTCAAGTGCCAGTTCAATGTGTCCTCACCATCCTTTAATGTGTCGACACTGTCAAACATGCACTCAGGTGACAGTGCGATGTGTCGACACCATCCTTCAATACGTCGACACCATCAATGCTGGAGAAGTTTTCCAACAACTTGATGGTGTGGTTTCCATTACAATTCATCTATAAAGACTACAATGAAAAATGTGACTATTTTAGCTTATACATTGGTGTTAATATACATTTAATATTATAGAGAGATAATCTCAATCCTTTTGAAACCACCAAGTTAGAATTTGTGGATTGACGAAAAGATTTATAAAATCTATCAAAGCAACTAGAAATTTTTTGTTATCATCAAAATCGAGATGGATTGTTCAAGGAACAACCTTGGGCTAACAATCTCCCCCTTTTTGATGATGACAAAACATTTTAAGAATATCCAATTTGCTAAAAGGAAAAGCTCTGCTTGAGAACAAGCAAGAGTTTTTCATGAAGTTTTTAGCACGAAAGGCTTTGTGATTTTAGAAATTTTTGCAAGAGTTCCCTTTGTAAATGGAGGTTCTTGAGAATCAAAACTAAATTCAAAACACTTCTATAATCACTGTCCAAGCTTCTCAAACTTCATACTGTCCAATCATATCTTAAGACTTCTATAATGGAGGTAAAAGAGTAGGAATACTACTTTTAATGAGTTTCCCAATCTTCCACATTGACGCACAGAGAATTAAAGACTTCACAATACCATTTGAGATTCAGTAAAAATCAAGCGATAAGCAAATCTTATACCAAAACATACATAATGTGAGTCTAGATAACAACCCAAGAGAGGGGGGGGGGGGTGAATTGGGTTTTAACAAAAACTGAAACTTTTTCATAATCGACTCAAATCTTAAAGCGTTTCAAGTGTAATAAATCATAGCACAATAAATAACACAATAAATAAAGAGTAAGGGTAGAGAGATAACACCAATATTTTTAGGTGGTTTGGCCAAGACTTGCCTACGTCCACCCCTAAGGCTATTGCCTTCCTTGGGCTTTCTCCACTATTATCTAAAATTAATCACACCTTAGCTTCCGGGTGCTAAGTAACCGTTACAAAAATTTTGCCGAGGTTATACTCCAACTCTTACAACAAATCTCACACTCACAGTAAGATTTCTCCTAACCTCACGGGTAGGCCCAAGCGTATCCCACACTTCAATGTTTTTCAAAGATTTGATGAAAGAGGTAATAAAGAATAACTCTTAAAGCTTGATGTGCATATACAAGGCACAATAATGAGCAAGGACAAGATCAGAGAATAAAAGCTACAGTAATGGCAGGTGTAGTAGTAGCTTTCTAGGGATTCGTGCAAACTTTCTTCTTTGCTCTTTCTCTCTCTTGGTAGGCTAGGTCAATGAATGATGATGCAAGTGGTCACCTTTTCTCCCTCTATCTTGTTCTATTTGTAAGCCTCTAATCTTGAGTTATCCCCACGGACTTTATTGTAATGTTGGCGAGATGCTTTAAGTGCCATGACAACATAAATGGGAGCTGGTGACGTTTTAAAATAATCTTCAATTCTCTATAATGTGTCGACACATTGTTCCTATGTGTCGACACCATCTTCAAGTCTGGAATGAGGCTCTTGGGTGTCAGTGGCATGTGTGGACACTATCTTCTTATGTGTCGACACCATAAAAATGGCTTTCTAGGTTACAATGCAATGTGCTGACACCACCAAATAGGCTCTCAAGTGTCTGTTCAATGTGTCGACATGACATCAGCTATGTGTCGACACCATCTTTGATGGAGGAGTTTTTCAATGCTTTGATGTTGTAATTTCCTTTCCACTTTTACTTGAAAACTCCTACAATAGAAAATGTGAACATTTAAGTGCAAGCATTGATGTTTGATTCAAATAGAGGGCTATATAGAATCGAGAGGTAATAAATCAATTTGAAATGAATTAACAGGATTATAGATTGACCACCACGAGCTCTAAAATACTCCAAAGCAAATAAGATATTTTTTATCATCAAAATCGAATTAGATAGCTCAAGGAGCAACCTTGGACTAACACATAATCAGCACAAGGTAATCAATAAGAGAGAATCATAATAATTACCAACATAATAAAGTGATAAAACACAAAATGTCCTCCAAATAGGTATAAAGGGATAACAACAAAATTTTCTAACTTCTCCCCCTTTGGCCTCATCAAAAAGTAGAATAAAGAGGTTGGAGAACAAGGTGATTAGGGTTGAGGACCAGGATTGACGTTGTATTTTTGGAGGAATTTTCTCCAGAAGGTGCTGAACCAAAAGACCCAAGCAAGCACCTGAGGACGAAGCGCTCGATCTGAATCCATAATAACTTCCCTGGTTTGAGCAATGTTCTGACAAGATTGCTTGACAAAAGTTTGGAGCTCAACAGAGGTAGCAGTAAATTCATCAGTGAGTGTCTTGATTTCTTGCTGAATACCTTGGATTACCCCACCAACAACTCTGATGTTGTTAATGAGTTGGTGCATGAGAGACCTAAGATCCCTATCAAGAGTCCCAAAACGTTCACCATGAGTAGTGAAGAGCGTCTCGTTGCTTCAAAACTCGTCTTCACACTTTCTGCTACAGCATCAACACTCTTCCCCAATTTTTTCTGTTCAGCTTTCAATTCAGCAATAGATGCCTCAAGTTGAGCCAATTGAGGCCCATGGCTGATAGGAGCAGCTGCTCTAGAGGAGGAGGTAATGCGAGGAGATGGACCAGCAGGTATGGGAGTCTCTTCACCTTCAGCAGCTCCTTCAAGATCTTCATCATCATCCCCATCTTCTTCAGAGTTAGAGCCACCCTTCTAAGGTTTCATCACACCTTTCTTGACCCAATCACCATCCTCATTTTCTACAAACCCCATCAGCCGAAGAGTTTTCTTGTTGCATTCTTTTGACTCTTTAGGCTTCTCCTTAACTTCTCCAATCACCTCAACCTCAAACAAATGAAACATATGACTGAATAGCATACCGTAGGGCAATCCTTGCCTTTTCTTTCTGAAGTAGCTTTCGTATGGTTCAAAATCAAATGCCCAAGATTCAATGGAGTGCATGTGATAAGACAATACATCACAACATATCCATGAATGTGAGATACTCAAACTTTCTAGTCCTTGGAAGAATAATGTTACAAACCATATGATGCAGCAGTCCTATACACAGTTAAATCACTAGCTTCGGGTTTAACCACTTCATTTAGATTAGGGTTATCTAAAACCACCCAAAGTATTTCAGTGGGCTCAACTTTATACATTCCACTCCGGCCATATGAGTCATAGAAATTTTTGCTTGAATTAGGAGCAGAGGCAAGATTGTTAAGTGAAGAAACAGATAAGTCCAAATGCTTCCCATTGACTAGACTAGATGCATCCTTAGTCACAGTGCAAACAAAATTGGTAAATGCTAACTTAACTAGCACAGGATACACATCCACCCTCATACGCACAAACATCTTCCACCCTTGATAATAAAAAAATGTTCTTAAAATCAAACCCATGTTCAGTGAACCAAGAGAAATGTACCCATATACCAGAAATCACTTTTCTATTTCTGAAAATCTTGCACAAAACAATTTCTAGATAGCCTGACCTGTATATTTGAGGTTTTGAAGCTTCATTTTGGTCCACAACCGATTTTCCTTTCTTCCGAGCCCTAGAACCTTTGGCAAGAGATGTTTGGCGCATTGCTCTCTTCGGGCTACTGCTAGACATAATGGTTGTTGTTATCTAGGTAGAACTAGGTTTTATTGGCGAATGTGGAGAGATTTGGAGAATGGAAAGTGTCGAGAGAGTATGGGAGTGACGACAAGGTTCAGAGAGGGAGAGAGATAAAGAGCTGTTGACTCTTTGCCCTAAAAGGGTATTTATATGAAAAAATTGAACCGTTTTAAAAACTGTCAATTTGAAAGATGCGTCGACACATGGTCAATAAGTGTTGACACATTGCATATACGCCCGACGAAGGTGTCGACACATAAAGAGAAGATTTTGACACTACTAAACAGTCTCCCGAGAAGATAACCATTATGTCAACATATGGTTAGATGGTGTCGAAACATACATCTCCAGAGAAAACATGCAAAGCAAAGTCTACTAGAGTCGACACTTGTTTTCACAAGTGTTGACACATGACATGCAAATGTGTAAAATATGATATTTTCATGAGGAAATTGTATGGACACAATTAATTAATGCACAATGAGGATTTTAACAATGCACGAAACTATAATCAATGCAATCAGTTCAATCAGTCAATATATCAACCAAGCAATCATCAACAAAATTATTCTGAAAGAAATCTCACACCAGTCTCTTGGGAATGAAACAAAATCTATCCTCATTAAGGGGTTTTGTGAAAATATCTGCCAATTGAAGGTCGGTGTTTACAAACTCAAGAACAATATCCTCTTTTTGAGCATGATCGCGAATAAAGTGATGCTTAATCTTAATATGTTTTGTCCTAGAGTGTTGAATAGGATTTTTGGTAAGATTTATTGAACTAGTGTTGTCACATTTTATGGGATGAGATAATAATGAAGATTAAAATATTTCAATTATTGTTTTGTCCACAATACTTGTGCACAACAATTTCTAATGGCAATATACTCTGGTTCCATGGTTGATAGAGCCACGGAATTTTGTTTCTTACAAAACCAAGAGACTAGTGAGGTCCAAGAAATTGACACACACCACTAGTACTCTTTATATCAATTTTACAACCAGCATAATCTACATCCGAGTATCCTTGCAAATTAAACTCAACACTTTTAGGATAAAACAAACCAAGATTTTGAGTGCCAATAAGATATCTAAATATTCTCTTGACCGTAAGGAGGTGAGACTCCTTGGGGCAAGATTGAAATTTAGCATACATGCAAACACTAAATATTATATCCGATCTACTAGCTATAAGATAGGGTACGGAACCAATCATACCTCAATATTTTACTTGGTCTACATTTCTACCTTTCTCATCTTCTTCCATTTTAGTAGATGGACTTATAGGTGTATCCATAGGTTTTGAGTTGTCCACATCGAATTATTGAGGAGATCCCTTACATATTTGGCTTGATTGATGAAGATACCTTGATTACTTTATTTGATTTGAAGTTTGAGAAAGTAGTTCAACTCTCCCATGAGGCTCATCTTGAATTCACCTTGTATAACTTTAGAAAAATCTTGACACAAAGATTCATTAGTAGATCCAAATATAATGTCATCAACATAAATTTGAACCGTTAGCAATTCATTGTCTTTTTCCTTAGTGAAAAGAGTAGTGTCAATCATACCTCATGAGAAACCATTTTCAAAAAAAAAAAAAGGAGCTTAGACATTCATACCATGCTCTTGGTTCTTGTTTCAAGCCATAAAGAGTCTTTGTAAGCTTGAACACGTGATTTAGTAGTTTCTCATCTTCAAAGCCATGTGGTTGCTCAACATAAACTTCCTCTGAAAGAAAACCATTAAGGAAGGCACATTTCACATCCATTTGAAAGAGTTTAAAATCTTAATGTGAGTCTGAATATCAACCCAAGAGGGGGGTGAATTGGGTTTATCAAAAACTTTAGCCCCTTTTTGATAAAAACACAGATTTGAATATTTAAAGCAATAATGACCAAATAACAATAAATGAAAAGCAATAAGTACGAGAGTAGGGAAGAGAGATAACACCAGGATTTTTAGGTGGTTCAGCCAAGACTTGCCTACGTCCACTCCCAAGGCTATGCCTTCCTTGGCTTCTCCACTATAATCCAATAGTGTCTACAACTTAGCTTCTGGGTTCTAAGTAACCATTACAAGAGTTTTTCAGAGCTCACTTTTCAAATAGTCACAAATCTCAAACCCTATGATTTCTTCTATCCTCACTGGTAGGCCCAAGTGTATCCCACACTCATAGGTTTCAAAGTTTAATGATAGGAATGAATAAACAATAGCTCTAAAAGCTAGATCAACAAAAACAAAGCTCAATAAATGGCTACAAGACAAGATCTGATGATGATGACAGTAATGGCAGACTAGATCTCTTGGAAAACGTGTAGCCTTTGGCTTTTGCATTTTTCTCTCACTTGAAGGAAACTAGGTCAAGATTGATGATGTAAAGATGCAGAAGGTGTGCAAAAGTCTCTTTTCTCTCTCCATAAGGTTCTTTATAGGTCTTCAGTCTTGGGGGGTCTAGAGGGCCTTTTTGGAATGTTGGAGAGGTGCCCTAAGTGCCATAACATCTTGATTTGTGTTGAGTCATCTTTTTAAAAATAGCATTCCCGCAACATGTGTCAACACATACATGCCTATGCGTCAACACCTCCATCAAGTCTGAAACTGAGTTGCAAGTGCCCACCATTGAAATGGCAGTCTGGCTTCTATGTTATGTGTCAACACTATGTCAACCATGTGTCAACACCATCTTGGTAGATAGAGTTTTTCAGTGCTTTTTGATATCCAATCTTTTTCCATTTTAACACGAAAACTCCTACGATGAAAAATGTCATAGTTTAGATGCAAGCCATGTGTTTAAATCAATATAGGGCATAAAGAATTAAATAAATTTAAATACAATTGAGTACTCTTGATTGAATAGTGGATTGACAGCCACGTATTCTAAAATACTTCCAAAGCTATTTTATTATTTGTTATCATCAAAATCGAGTTAGATAGCTCAAGATCAACCTTGGGCTAAGACTTTATAACAAGCAAAAGCAAGTAGCATATGAATGGATTCTAATCTAGCAACGGCAGCAAAGGTTTCATCAAAATCAATACCTTCTTCTTGATTGTAACCATGGGCTATTAATCTTGCCTTGTTCCTCACTTCAACCCCGGATTCATCCATCCTATTTTTAAATGTCATACTTGATTTTTCACAAATTGTTTTCACTACAAGAATTTTGACTTTTAGTGACGAAAATTGATTTTGTCACAAAATTCGTCCCAACAGTTAGTATTAGTTACGAAATTTGATTTTGTCACAAAATATATATTTATTGTGACGAACATGATGGTCACTATAAACAGAACACTTTTGTGACGAAAAATTTTGTCACTTTGTTGTTGGATCGGCTAATTACACGATAGATAGTCCAAAATTATGAATTAAAAAAATTTGTTTGACAAACCCTTTCTGGACTGTACAATGAGCTCTTGACTGTGGCATAAAGGCCCTTGGCTGTTTGACACGGAAGCATTTCGTGGACTCCCAATTCATACCTGGATTAAATTCATTCTAAATCATGCCAACCTACCTCTTGAGGTGCAAGAAGGGTGGCCAAGGATGATGCTAGAGGTGACTATCTCAATTGATACTATCTAGAATACCCGCTATAAGATAGTACATGAGGGGCACAATTTGGACATTGTGTAGCTCATGAGATCTATCCAGCGGCACTACCATGCACATTGCAAGGTGTGGAACCAAGAATCCACGGCTTTGATTTATTGGTTACCTCCACCTGAGCGAGCTATCAAAATCAACTATGATTGTGAGACCCTGACTTACAACCTGGTGGAGCTTATCAGTTTAAGTTTCCTTTCATGTCAGTTTCGATGTTAAAATTTTACTTTTTAACTCTTAACTATTGTACAATTTTAAATTATTGAAAAGGAAATGTATGATTTAATTTAAAAATTTATGTCCAAAGTGAAATTTTACTTCTACACTTATTTTTGGTCCATTTTTATTAATATCTAAATATTATATTTGTTTGCCAATTTTAATGGTGCGAATTTTTCATTTCACAAGAGATTAATTAATACTTAGCCAAGCATGTTATTAATGTGTGTCAATCATGCTTTCAATTTTCTTTGTCTAAGAGTAGAACTAGGAATTTGATATGTACGCAGAAGAAATATACGATTGTCAAATTAATCGTAGGCTGAAATAGTAACATATGCAAAGCTTATTCTTCTAGATTTAAATTTTAGGTTTTATCTTTTTATGGGCTTGGGTTTTGGTTTAAAGGGAAGAATCTTGGTGATAGAAATACAAATATGGAAACATTAAGGGATGGAAAAAAGTAATAATAAATAATAAATAAATAAGTTTGCCGCACAATTGAACCAATCAAAGTGGGCGTTACTAACCAAGTTAGGTGTAGAGTGGTCCTTTCCCCATCACCTATTTTCTTTCCCTTCAATGCTGCTTCCCTCTCCATTCTCTGGTTCTTTGTCATGCACGCATGCACACAAATGAAAGAGGGAGAACGTCGAAGCCAAAGAAGAAGAAAGAAGTGAAGAAGAGGAAAAGGAAAGAAGAAAAGAAAGAAGAGAAGAAGAAGAAGAACCTCAGAAAAGAGGGAAAATTGTTGAGTAGTGATAGGGGGTTCAGTTGTAGTAGGGAGAATCAAGAGGAGAAGCCAAGGTATGTTTACTATTTTGATGAAATTTTTTTAAGGCAATCGTGGATGTCATTGTGAAGTTGTTGGGGTTTCTATTTTTACATTTTCTACACTTTGCATGTTGGGTTAAGTGGTGGAGTTAGAAAGACAGACATGCACGGTCAGATTTTAAGTTAATGTAATAGCCCGGACCATGAAAACCTCAAGCGTTGTCTCATAGTAATAGACACAGCTATTTAAACTAAGGTTACAACCTATGGGAGGATCGACAAAGAAATAGGATAATAAGCAAACCACAAGCAGGACCTTTTATTAATACCGAAGTATTACAAAAGAGGACCAACTTTCTATAATGTACATACTAAAGTACAAAAGGAAAACTACAGCGGAAAAACTAAGAAAACATAAAACTGAAGATCTCTAATCTTCATCGTCAGTGTCATCCAAGTCTGATATGTTCACATAGTTATCAGAGTGTGGAGTAATCCACCTATGCCCTTGCCCTTCTATCAGTATGTCTAAGTCACGGGTGACGTAGACGCGAAGTGTCAACTCCAGGATAATAAAGCCATGTTTAATAGCTTTGGTGAATTCACCCAGATAAACCTTAGACATTTGCTAAAAAAATATTTAACAAACAACAGTGAGTCCAAATGACTCAGTAAAGCCAGCGGTTAGTACAACAGAATAGCAGATACAATAAAAGATATTGAAGAAACCCGTTCATCAATAAAATCTCAAAACAGAAGAAAGTAAATGAAAAGACTCAGTTTCTTTAAAAATGATCTTTTCAATTCTTCACCACCACTACTCTCACTTCCAGAGTGAATCACTGGGCAAGAATGACGGGTTACAAGTAACCTCCATGTTTTGCGGCATTACTCCCATAGTAAAGTACGGTATCCTCATAGAGGATCTTTCTGCGTACGACGGAGAGGCCAGAATGTCACAACAAGTGAACACATCCTCTTGTGCACAGTACTGTCACATCTTCACAGTATTACGTTAAGTATGCATGTCTCATATCAACACCCATACATATCATTCATGATATGCAACACCTTAACCATGCTTGAACATCAAATATTCCTTTCCAACGTACAAGTTAAGTATGCATGTCTCATATCAACGCCCATACATCTCATTTATAATATGCAATACCTTAACATGTTTCCGTCATTAGGACATTATAAAATATTTCTCAAAGGAAGTGTTGTGAAGACAAAAACAACACTTTGATTTCTTGGTTAAAAACTGGCTTAATCACCACGTAGAAAATACTAATTTTGACATAATATTGAAATCAGAAGGAATAGAAATATGTTCAAGCTTTGAAAAATAACTTTTGGAAGAAATTCTGAAAAGAAACAGATCAAAGTTGAAAAACACTTTGAAAACGAATGAACATTGAAAATGGTACTATTTCAAATAGACGAGCTTGTTCTTCGTCAAGAACATGAAGAACATCCAGAATATGAATAACGTAAACAACATCACTAGATGCTAGAATAAGAATTACAAGAGATTCACAAAATCATCTTGAAAACTTAGGAATCGAAATCAAAGATAACCAAGCTAAACTTTACCTCTAAGCGAGTTTGATCTTCACTAATCTTCATTAAGCAATTTCCTCCTTCTTGCTTCTACTTCACTTCTCTACTAATCTCAAGCTTAACCCACAATTTACTAATGAGATGGTAAGTTTAAATGGCCGCCACCCCCTATTTATAGGCAAGCTTGGTTCGTCACATCGCGACACGTGTCTAGGCTAGCTTCGGTGACTCAAAAGGCTACATCACCATGGATGACACCCAACCACCCCAAGCAGCTACTGAGCATGCCTATGGCAAATTCACCCTATAGCTCAGGTGAGTCATAGCCTAGGTTCACTAGTGGTCGACACCTCGAGCTACCTAGGTCCTAGCCTTTTTGGTCGTGTTTTCTAGCTTGATTCGTTGTGCTTCTAGCTTCGATTTGTCGTGTTATCTAGCTCTCATATGTGTCACTAAATCTTCAATTTCCTCCTTCTAGCTTCGATTTGTCGTGCTAAGTCTTGCTAATCGCTTCATTAATCCACCGATGATCGCCAAACCACCTACTTGCTTCCGCTAATCAACCTACTTGTTTCCGAAAAAATAAAAAGTCTCCAAATTTAAACCATAAACTCGTGGATAATCTCCCAATATATTAAAAGAATAAGAATCATGTGGTTTTGTTTCTGAGACAAAAACGTCCCACTAGCTTAAAAAATTAAATTGGTCCAATATGTGCTTCTCAACATCCTGAATAACAACTCAATTGCATGTGAACTCCAATTCTCATTAAACATGTCCTAATCAAGGTTTTGAACTTAGTTCATCAAGTAGTAATAATCTCACTTAGTCACTAAGTACCCCCTAATGCACTACTAATCAAAAGCAAACAATATGCATGTTATGCTAAAAACTCGAGGTATGACAGTTAAAAGCTTTAAGCAAAAAATGTCAATGCACTATAGGTGTTTGATGAAATGTCTGAAAGGAAGTCGGGAGCCATTTTGGGGTGGTTACCATTGCACAGAAATTTTAGTTGGCTTGCATGTTGGATCAGTGTGTAGAATCTGGTTTTATGTTGGGATTAGAGCTTGTGTTAGTCGAAATTGTTAGATTTTTGTGAAGGTAAAGAGGGCATGCAAGGTCTCGTATGGTATTGAAATGTCAAAAAAAAAAATGTTGGAAGAAAACTTAGCACAGGTTATGGTTATAATGCAGATTTCAGCCAGAAGAGCATGTGTTTTGGTGTTGCTATTTGGTAGTCGAATTCCAATTTTGATGTTACATACAAGGCTCTGCAAATTTGTATTTGAAGCAGATATATATTTTGTGCTACCTTGATTTTGGTCAAGAAATGGAGAAGTGAAGTAGATTAGGCTTGAATATCTTGGTGGGTTGTTGTGTAATCCTATGTTCCAAAATTTTCCAGACTCGCACGTTGTCCTTAAATGATGGATGCACGATTTTTTTGAGTTCAAAATGATAAGACGTAGCTGTAAATGGTTGAACTGATAGTTGCCGAACATAAGAATAGAAGAGAAGTTGCAAGAGAACATAGGTTGGTGGATTTGTTGTTGGAAAAATTTAAGAGCCAAATTTGGTGTTGAAGGAAATTTCTAGTTTCTGCAGAATTTTATATTTTTTTGTTTGTTATGTGTCTTAACTCTTTGCTTGGTAGGAATTTTCAAAGAACTGTTGTGGGAGTTATAAGTTACTATCTGTTGAAATTGCTGTCATTAATGCTAGTAAAAATGATACTATTAACTTTGGAAACATTCTGCAGAAAATATTAGAAAACGAGATGTACAGATGCTAATATTTGCTGAAAAATTAAAGTGTAAAATGTAGTGGTTGGTGAAAATTCTAGTTTTGCAGAAACCTTATTTGCATTTTCTATTTTGCCTACAAATATGAGTTATTATTTTGTTGAACATGCTGTCAGTTAATTAAGTTAAAAGAGATGTAGGAAGTTTTTTAAATATTTTGCAGAAAAACAAAATATGCAGAACATCTTTGAGTTAATTATTGCTAGAAACATGGTATGTTGTGCTGTAATTCATTCCATGTGGGTTTTGTTAAAAGATAAAAAGCTTAAATAGACGACCACTTGATGAATAAATTATATGGTACTAGAATTAAAGAGGAAACGATAATGTAGTGCAAACTGAGATTGGTTTCTACAGAAAAGTTAAAGAAAAGTAAAAGAGTTGAATTTGTGTTGTTTTGTTTACGTTTGTTCTTGAAAGCGTGTAATGCCCTCTGTTTTGAGTGACTTATAAACCTTCATACGGAGAGCTGAAAGGTATACATTGAAATGTCGGTATTGTTGCTGGAAATTAAATGGAAATGTTAATAGCACGCATGATGGAGTTAGTTTCTGGAGAAAAAAGAATTAAAAGGAAATGGTTAGGACTTTCTGCGGAAAAATTGGAGCAAGTGGGACAAAGTATATCTTGTTAAATGTTTCACGAATTTAATGTGAAGATAGTGTAACGATCGATTTTGATCCTAGATGGTTTATAGTGAAGCTATATGTTTTGTCATTTGAATTACACCCATGATTAGTGATCAAAAATAAAGAGATCAATAGGTTAGAGTTGTGGGCATGTTGTGGAATTTTAGTGCAGAACATTAATAGATGGAAACTTCTAGTTTTCTGCACAATTTTTGGTTGTCTTCTCTATTTTGTGCTATGTTGTTAGATATAAATCTGATAAGCTATATTTGGTACTAGGAAGGCTATTATGAAGACAATCACTACCATTTAATCAAGCAATGTAGGAGTGTATGGAGTTTTGGAAAAATTCTGCAGAAAACTGTCAAAGTATAGAGTTTACGTAAGTGGGTTAATGCTGGAACTTGCTATGTTGCTGAGCTATTTTGTGTCCTATGGGTGCTGTAAGGTGATAAGGAAGTTAATAGATGCTTGTTTGATGAATAACCAATAAGTGTTGAAACTAAAGAGCAAATACTCAAACTAGTGCAGGCTGAAAATTTATTTTCTGCAGAACATGAAGCTCAAATTAGAAGTTTTGATGCGAGTTTTAATCCTTTGATCTTGAGAGAGAGTTTTTTTATTATATTCCTATGAAATACAATGATTTTAAGCCATACTTCAGGTGATTCCAATAAATGTTGAGCAACTTATGGATTTTTAAAGTTCAGATGTCAATCTGTCACCAGTCTTGCATGTCCCAGATATCTTGCTCGTTATAAGTAATTTTTAAGTGACCAATTTAAGTCCGATTATTATGGGTTTGGTCTTTAATTTTAATTTATGAAAGAGAAACATTTTAAGATAAATTTCGTGTGATTTAGATGTGTATTGAATAAGTTATGGAGTTTTGAAAATCGAAGGTCAAGCTAGGAGACAGCAGTACTGTTTGCTCTAGGATTTTTATATGTTACGAAGTGTTTTTGAAAAAGTAAATTTGTTCTGATTTTTATGAGTCTTATCTTCAAATTTAAGTTTATGAAAGCAGAAAAATTGAAATTAATTTGTGCAATTTGAAGTTATGTTGTTGAAGTCATGAATTTTTGAAGTTGGAGACGTCAAAGTTGTCAGCATAGATGCCCTCAGCAACTTGCATTTTTGAATAAATTTTTGAGTGACAAATGAGCTCTAAATTACCTGAAATTTTAATATGTTATAACATCGAGTGTAAGGATCATTTTGGCATCCAAGTTTAATGGTTCAGCAACATTAAAATAGAGTTTTACATTGTAGAACCACTGCTGGTTACTAAAGAAAGATGTCTGAGTTAATAATATATGTTTATTTTGAAATGAATGATTATTTGCTACATCAAGTGAATCTCTAAATCCTTTAAGTGAAGAAATTAGTATGACTCACTTGTAGGCAAGGCACCACCACAAGTGGAAAAATTATTTTTTTGAAAACTGGAATGATACACAGCATGAATATTTATCAAGAGCACGTCATGAGCATTTGCATTGATTTTCTCAAATGGAAGAAAGGAAAATTTTATGCAAATGAAAGTGAGATGTTATGCTATGTTATGATATGTTATGGGGCTAAATAGGATGGTCGGTACCGTACCTAAGTATGAAGGTGCATCATTCCAAAGGATGAATGCGAGAAGGATGACTCCTAAGGGCACCCACTCGAAGGACGAATGAGAGAAGGATGGGTAGTTCTTGTGGTATGTGCAATCCACACTGAAGGACGAATGCAAGAAGGTGTGGACCTCTAAGGGTCGTCTCTAGCCATCAGGCTTGGGGCACATCAAGGGCTAGCTCAACCAAATGACATGTTCCTAAAGGAAAGGGGAACAGTTTCGAAGGGAACGCACAACCCTAACTTCAGGGGTAAATGGAGCGATAGAAGTAGCCCAAATAAAGATGGAAAGAATTTTAAGCTAATTTTTAAGTACAACAATCTCATGCAGAAACGCGCATTTACTTTTGGCACTACATGTATATCTGTCATTCATGATCATTATCAAGTCACACGCATATCAGTTCATTATTCATCCTTTATTAAGTCATTCGACTTATAGTATTTTTTACTGTATCATTCCAGATGACGTTGTAGGTGAATAAACTTATGAGGAGAATCTAGAACATGAGGAGGGAACCGAGGGTTCCCCTTGTCACTTTTTGAAAAACTTATATACCTCCCTAGCAAGGTTTCGTGGCCTATTTAGGCTACAAGACAATCTTAAGACTTTGTATAAATTAAACTAAGTAATTTATGTTTTGAACTGTGATGTAGTCATAACTTATTGCTTGAATTATTGTTTGAGATTAAATTTCTAAATGTTCCCTTATGCATGTTATGTGGTATAGGTATACGTTTTACTTAGCTTATGTCCACTTACATATTTGTGCGCTATGTAAGAATGCGTGAGGATCTTCGTGGCAATCAACTATAAGAAAATAAAGTTTAGAGTAGTATTTTCAGAAACTAAAAATGACTCATACTTTCTAAATTATTAATATCGAGTAAAAAAATAATAATAAAGATAATAATTATAAAAAAAAAAATTATGTTGCAAGATTAAGTAAAGTGCTCTGGAGCGTTCGTCATGGTGAATGCTCACGGCTGTCATTAACCCTCTTTGAGCTAGCATTTGGGGCGTGACAATGATGTTGCCCTTAGAGACCGCTGGATTTGTGCGGCAGTGGTTTGTTGTAATTGGAAAGGGATATCCTCAATGCCTACACTTGCAGAGTGCAAGGAGTAGAGTCCTTAAAAGGGGAAGCTCGGGCAGCAATATTGGCTTGTTTTATTGTGGAGGAGTACGACAAGTGTGATGTGGAAGGGGATGCCCAGGCCTTAGTTAATCAAGTGGTGGATAGTGACATTGTGCAAGATTAAATTATCAAAGCAGAAGAGTTGACCATGAGAGCTCTGTTGAGAAGCCACACGTACACAATGGCAGTTTCGGTGGACACCGTGGGAATGGAATTATTTGGCACACAATTTAGTATGATGGGGACTCCAGCATGACTCTAGACTGAGCTTAAGATGGAGGATATTCCTCTGACCACTGTACATTGTGATGAATGTGCTGTTTATAGCAGAGCTTCCATTGTGAGTTAATTTCACGTTACTTGGAAAAAAAAAGAAGACAAACTCTTTCATCACATAGTTTCCCCGAGTATCTCCCTCTTACTCACACTCTCTCTAGCCAATTTGTCCTGCAGCCCTTTCTCTTTCAACAAGTACTCTGCCACAGTCTGCCACACCACTAGCCTCCTCTTCTTCCACTTATCTCCGCCATGTCCGGTGCTCTTCCCATCCTCTTTGCTCTCCTCTCCTTTCTGATCACATTTGCCACCGCTTCTCTATACTTTGTCTCTGTCTTGTGTTTCTTGTAGCTTAAGGTTGGCAAGGATGACATGGTTGGAAATTCGGCATGTCATGCCCCAATTAGGATTTTTCAGATCTTGAGAGATTAATTTCTGGAGTTTCGTTTTTAGGTTTGTTTTGGATTCTTTTTTGGGTGTTTGCTCACTGTCATTTATTGAATTTGGAAGATCAAAGTGGCAGGAGGAAATTGAATCGTGACCTTTGGAGGTCCAGAAATTCTAGGTTCTATTATATTATCGCAACCTATTGTTCATTCTCTATGTTCTATATGATTTGCTAAGGAAATGTATGAATCTAATAGGTACTAGAATTCCGAACTTTTTTTTTTTTTTTTTAGTAAGTAAGAATTCCGAACTTGAGTAAACAGAAACTTTTGCTTTGGTGGGTCAGGGAATTTGAATTTCGTCCTTTGAGTAAACACAAATAGAGCAAGGTATCATATGTCACATCTGTTATCTCCCTCTGTCTCTCCTACTGTCTTGTTGTAAAATGCTTTGATAATGGTAGGGTTAATTTTGTAAATATGGATGTAACAGTGTTTGTTTGGCAAGAAGGAATTTGAGAACATAGAGATTGGTTCGAGGTAGTCGGCCTTCTTTTGGCTTAACAGCACATTTTTCATTTCTTTTCTTACGAAGAAAAGCAACTTATACAATTAGATAACTGGGCCCATAATTGGACTGGACTAACTATGGAACTAACCCACTAACGCAACTAATGTAGAAAGTAATAACAGCCCAAATAAATGAAACTTCACTGACCCAAAAGCCCAAGGCCCGAAGCCCACTCTGACTAACACAAAGTTAGTCAACGACAACTTCCTACACCAATCTCGAACACTCCAGATTCCCCTAATTTGCCTTTCTCTCCTTCTCTGCGTATGGTCCTGTGACATTCCCTTCCTCTTCAGAAAACCTTGCCCATAAGGTGGGCGTATTCCTCCCGTAGGTGCCAATAGGAAACCCACATAGTGTGCTCTTCAATTGCACCCTTCCATTTAACCAAAATATTTCTGACTGATCGATTTCCTAGCTGATTAAATCAGCACTCCAAAATGTGTTCGGGCTCTACCAGAACAGCTCCTTCAGCGTCAACAGGTGGTAACGTGGGCAGAGGAACAGGGTGAGAGCCCAACTTCTGTTTGAGGCAAGAAACGTGGAATACCGGGTGAATACGAGTCTCGGGTGGAAGGGCAAGTTGGTAAGCAACCTGGCCAAGTTTTTTTTGTGATCTAGAAGGGGCCGTAAAAACAGAGGAGAAAAGCTCTTTTCTTGGTAGCCAACGTTTTCTGACGGTAAGGCTGGAGTTGCAGGTATACCCAATCCCCAATCTCAAAAATTTGTTCACTGTGATGCTTGTTGTACTGATTTGTGTACCTTTCCTGAGCTGCCTACAAATTATCTTTGAGTGTCTCTAAAATTTGATCCCTTGATTTGTGTTGGGATGCCATTGCTGCATTTTGGGTGGTGTTTGCGATGTAATGGATTAACCTTGGGGGGGGGGGGGGTAGCTATATAGGGCTTTAAAGTGTGTGATTTGGGTGGAAGGGTGGTGAAAAGTATTGTACCAACATTCTGCCAAAGATAACCATGTAGACCAGGATTTAGGTTGTTCACCACACTAGCATCTAAGGTACTAGCCGAGACACTTATTGACCACCTCTGTTTGATCGTCAATCTAGGGATGGTAAGCTAATGACCGAGCCAGAGTAGTCCCTTGGAGCTTGAATAGTTTAGACCAGAAAATACAGAGGAAGATTGGATCCCGATCTAAGACAATGGTCTGTGGAAGGCCATGGAGTTTAAGAACATGAGAGGTGAATTTGTTAGCAATAATGACAGCTGTATAAGGGTGAGAGATGGCAAGGAAGTGGGCATACTTGTTTAACTTGTCCACCACAACCAAGAAAACAGTGTAGCCATGAGAATTAGGAAGACCATCTATGAAGTCCCTAGAGATGTCAACCCAAGCTCTTTCAGGTATAGGTAATGGTTGAAGGAATCCAACAGGTTTTAGGTTTTCTGATTTGTTCCTTTGGCGTGTGTCACACTCACACACAAAAGGCTTGATATCTGCCTTCATCCCTAGCTAGTAGAAATCACCCCTAGCTCAGTGAAAGTCTTGTGGTAACCCGAGTGTCCAGCTGTAGGACTAGAGTGCACATGAGCTAATACTTACAGCCTTAAGTCCCTTAAGTTTCCAACATAGATTCTGCCCTTCCTCACCAAAATACCATTCCTCAGAGTTACATGTGTGCCTTGTTCCTGAACCTTAGACATGAGTGCTTGAGCAGAAGGGTCTCTCACATAGCTCTACTTCAGCTCCTCGATCCACACGGACTGGGGAAAAGTTATAGTTGCTAGAACTCCATCTTCTACAGCCACATCCCGCCTTGAAAGGGCATCTGCCATTCTGTTTTCTTTGCCCTGTTTGTATTCAATTGAGAAATCATATCCCAACAGTTTGGTCAGCCACTTTTGTTGGACAGGTGTGCCCACTTTCTGTTCCAACAAGAACTTCAAACTTTGCTAGTCAGTTTTGATTTTAAATGTCTAAACAACTAAATAGGGCCTTATTTCTACACTGCACATACTAAAGCATATAGCTCTTTCTCCTATGTGATAGATGTAACATCCTTTGCTTGAGTAGGGGTGTAAGTCCGGTCTGGCCTCCAGTTCTATGAAGCTGAGTTCTGTTGCTTATAGGATCTAGAACCAGTGATGATTTTGGAGATTTCTCGGAGGTAGAACCGAAAGTGGAAGTTTCGGCCAGTTCACTGGAAAATCAGTTTCGTTTATTTTTTATTTTTTTTAAAACTTAAAATAAAAACCACGTGGTTCTATTTTAAATAGAACGACATCATTTAGTTGGTTTTTTTGCAAAAAAAATATATTGCGGATCAAAACATGCCGTTTTGATTCACGGTTGTTTTTAAACAACCCTAACTCTCCAGTCTCCTCTCCGTCCCCGAAGTCTCCCCCTCTCCTTCGACCTTCGCACAGTTCTTTCTCACTTCTTAGTTCTTAGTTCACACAGTGAGTCAGCTCTCTCTCTTTTCTCTTACTTTCAGTCTCTCTCTCCTTTGATAGTTTGACCTTCGTACAGTTCGCAGTATCGTTGTATGTCTTTCTCTATCTCTCTGTCTGTTGCTCTCTATCTCTCTCTGTCTCTCTCGCTCTCTCTCTTTGTGTCTCTGTCTCACTCTCTAGTCTCTGTCAATCTCTCTATCTCTGTCTCTGTATCTCTCAGTCTCTATCTCCATCTCTCTATCTCTCGGTCTCTCTGTCTCCATCTCTCTATCTCTTTGTCTCTCTATCTCCATCTCTATCTCTCTATTTTAACAGATCTCTCTCTCTCTCTCTCTCTCGTGATTGTGAATCTGTTGCGATTTGTGAATTGGGAGTTTTGTGAATCTGTTGTGAAAATAATGTGATTTGTGAATCTCTATTTTATACATGGATGACATTTTGGAACTTGCATTAAATTAGTTAGTTTAATCTCTCTATTGTGAATCTGTTGTTTAGTGAAGGGTTGTGAATTTGCATGTTTAATGACTATGAAGTGAATTGGTGCTGAAATCTATGTATTTTGGAGAGGTATATCTAATTGATCAATGCGAGTCCTATTGAAATTAGGATACCATGGCACGTGTGCTTGTAATTATGTATACTGAGTTTTTCTTTTCCCCTAAAATGTGACTTTTCTAGCATAGCATTAAAAAGGGTTCGCTGATTTGTTATGTTAGTTCAAGAACAAGTGACTATTTCTTGAACTGAATTATATGCTTCCATGGTTTTGAATTTGTCAACTATTGGAAGTCATGAAAATATCTCCAACTGTACATTCTTTAGTAGTTTTGTCAAATGGCTTGATTTGCAGTAGATGAGAACTCAGATACTAGTGCTTTCCTGAGAACAGCTTCAACATTCCGGAATTTTATTTCACATGATCCTAGTTCCCAATTTCCAGCAGAATCTGGAAGGTATCATTTGTATGTATCATATGCTTGCCCATGGGCTTCTTGGTGCCTTGCATACTTGAAGATCAAAGGACTTGACAAAGCCATTGATTTCATGTTCAGTGAATTCAAGGATAACTTTCTCTAGATGGATTCAAAATTTTATGACCAATTCAACCTTGTCTATTTGCATAGGCTCAGTCAGTCAAACCTATATGGGGAAGAACAAAGGAAACTGATGAGCATATGGGATGGATTTTCACTGCATCAGAGACAGAGGAGCTAGGAGCTGAACTTCACCCTCTGAATGGAGCAAAGAGCATTAGAGGACTTATGAGCTTGCAAGTGTAAACTACACTGGAAAGTACACAGTTCCTGTATGTCACCCACATGAAGTGTGATGAATTGTATTTGTATTTGTGAATTGTGATGAATGAATAACATCTTTATTTTTTCTAAAAAATACTTAAATGTGCCAAAAAATATGGTCCAAAATATTATCGAAATTCTGACATCTGCTTCTACTAAGTTGGGCCAGAGTCGGAAGCGGAATTCATTTTGGTCATCTGCTAGTTAGCGGACTAGATGTCGGAATGTTAAATTCCACTTCTGACTTGTCCGCTATTCACCCCACCCTCGAGAGCTTGGCTGAAGTTAACTAAGGGTCTACCCTGCTGCATAAGCACTGCTCCAACCCCTACACCACATGTATCACATTCAATTAGAAATGTCTTAGTAAAATCAAGTAAAGTAGGAACGGGGGGATTTGTGACAACCTCTTTCAGCTTTAGGAAGGCTTGGGTAGTCTCCTTTGCCCAACTGAAGGAGTTTTTCTTCAATAGTTTGGTTAGGGGAGCTGCAATCTGCCCGTCCTCTTGGATGAATTTCCTACAGTAACCCTTAAGACCTAAGAAACCCCTAAAGGCTTTCAAATTCTTTGGAATAGGCCAGTCCAACATTGCCACAATCTTCCTTGGTTCAGCCCGTACCCCATGTGTAGAGATTAAGTGCCCTAGATAGTCTATTTCGTTTTAAGCAAAACGACATTTAGATCTCTTTGCATACAATTAATGCTACCTCAGCATATTTAAGACCTTCTTTAAGTGTAAAAGGTGGTCTTCTAAATCCTTGTTGTACACTAGGATGTCATCAAAGAAAAAAAGGACAAACTTGCATAAGTAAGGTCTAAATATGTCATTCATAAGGCCCAAAATGTAGAAAGGGAATTACCAAAAGTTCATAGTGACCCTCGTGGGTCCTAAATGCAGTCTTAGGCACGTCCTCAGCCCTCACACGTATTTGATGATATCCCGACCTAAGATCTAACTTGGAAAAATGGTAGCTCCATACAACTCATCCATTAACTCATCCACAACTAGAATAGGGTATTTGTCCTTGACTGTGGCTTAATTGAGAGCCCGGTGGTCCACACGCATCCTCCAACTTCCATCCGCCTTCCTAACCAATAACACGGGAGAGGAAAATGGGGACTGAGTTGGTCTGATAGCTCCCAACTACAATAATTCCCAGACGATCTTCTTAATTTCTCCCTTTTGGTAAAAAAGATACCTATAAGGATGTACACACACGGGTAGAGTTCCTTCTTTGAGAGTGATTTGGTGATCATGGCTTTGGATTGGAGGCAACCCACTCGGTTCATAAAACACATCCTCAAACTATTGTAGCAACCCTTTCACAAGAGATTCTAAATCTGCCTCTGTTTGCACAGCCACTGATTGTACAGTATGTAAATTCATCCCTTGCCGTTCCATCTCTGCAAGTACATGAAAATTTTGTCCCTTCATCATCGACCACTCCATAGGTTGTACCCCATGCATCAAAACAGATTTCCCTTGTAGTCAAAAGACATGGTCAGCTTAAGGGGGTCCCACAAAATTGGACCTAAGGTGCTCAACCAACTCACACCCAGCACAACATCATATCCCCTTAGTGGCAGCAAGTAAAAATCAGCTTCATAGTTGTGGCCTTGCATCTTAATAGCAACCTTTTCATAACCCCATCAGCCAACATAGTGTCACCATTATCTACCCTCACCCTTAATCAGTTATACTTTGTTACTTGCAAATTGTTTTTCTTAGCTATTGAGGGATCTTGGAAGTTATGAGTGCTTCCTGTGTTCACTAAAATGACCATCTTACTCACTCCAATCTTCCCAACTAATCTCATAGCACTCGGTTTAGTAGCATGTAAGGAAATTTCAAGTACATTGTGCCCCAACATTTCAACTGCAGGTGAGTCAGCAACTTCTTCCTCCTTTTCCTCCTCCTGTTCAGATACCCATTCCACTACGTCCATGATATAAATTCTCTTCCCAGTGCACTAATGTTGTAGGTTCGATTTCTCATCACAATTGTAGCAAAGACCCTTGTCTCTCCTTTCGTTCATTTATGCAAGAGATAACCTCTAAATAGGAAATCTAGGTTTAGAGTTTGTAGGGCCCTTAAAAGGACTCGCCCTCTCGGGTTAAAAGCCTTGTTCATAGCTGGACCTTGATTTCTCCCTGAATCCATAATTCCATATCTAAGACTTCTTGTGATGGTTGCGACACTTTCCTCCTAAATCTTAGCTAACCCAAAAGCTGAGTTAAGAGAAAAGGGGTTCAAAGACTTCACTTGAAACCAGATCTCATCCCTTAAACCACTGATGAAACAATTCAGCTTGTTATGTTCATATAGCACCCTTATCTTATTAGACAGCACCTCAAGCTAAGTTTTATACTCTGTAAGTGTGGTAGTTTGCCTCAGCGTATATAAAGCCTCCATAGGATCATCATAGACCATGGATCCAAATCGGGTGTACAGGGATTTAGTAAAGCCTCCAAGCTTATGAAAACACTAACTTCCTCCGAATCCTGAGACCAAATTAATGCATCCCCTTCCATATGAAATGAAGCCAAAAAAATCATTTGCCCAGCAGGTGTTTGATAGTAATTGTAAAACTGATTGACCTAATAAATCCAAGCGGTAGGGTTATCACCATCAAATCTGGGAAAATTTAACTTTAGAGGTTACATTGTGAAAATCCAGAGCTTCCATAAAACTCTTCATCTGGATTTCCAAAAGTTGGAACACTCTCACCACCCACCATACCTCCTCTAGGTCCCCTCAAGGATCTCCAGAGTCTCCTCTAGATCTGTCCTAAACTCCTGAGCCACCAGGATCCTCCTACCATTTGCCATGCTAGATGGACAAGGATTTCATGCTGTCTGCGATTTGCAGCAGCAATTAAGACATAGTCTCTAGAGCAAGTTTTGATGGGAATCTTGCTGGGTCTTCATCGCGTTGACAGTTTCTTCCAACTGGGATAGTCTAGCAGCTTGTGCCGTGAGGATCAATGCTTTGATACCAAATGTAAAGTGCTTTGATAATGGCGGGGTTAATTGTGTAAATATGGATGAAATAGTGTTTGTTTGGCGAGAAGGAATTTGAGAATGCAGAGATTGGTTCGAGGTAGTCAGCCTCCTTTCGGCTTAACAACACATTTTTTATATCTTTTCTTACAAAGTAAAGCAACTTATACAATCAGATAACTGGGCCCATAATTGGACTGGACTAACTATGGAACTCGCCCACTAACGCAACTAATGCAGAAAGTAATAACAACCCAAATAAATGAAACTTCACTGGCCCAAAAGCCCAAGGCCTAAAGCCCACTCCGACTAACACAAAGTCAGTCAACGACAACTTCCTACGCCAATCTCTAACACTCCAGACTCCCCTAATTTCCCTTTCTTTCCTTCTCTGCGTATGGTACCGTGACACTCGCCAATGGAAACTAATTTGCATATCACAGAACATCGTCTTAAGGGACTCGTAGAATTCAAGTTGAAGAATTTAGAAGATGGACGACAAGTAAGGCAATCTGAAAACTCATTCTTGAATCTAATGGGTAAATCAATTCTGAGAATATCCAATTTATAATTCAGTCTTAAACTTGATGCACAGGAAACATGTGGAGCAAACACCTGGTTTGAAATACTCGCTGTTGTTCACCTAATGTCTATGTTGACTTTGTTAGAGGCTAACTCATTAATGATTCCTAAGGACCATTTTCGTTCTGGTTTATGGGTAGTGTCGTCAGGTTTATGCTTATCCATGTGCATCTGGTGTTTGTTCTGAAAGTTTGCTTGCAGAAAATAAACTTACCAATTCTCTTCTGTAGGGAATTCTTCAACAATCTTCAGGTTCTTGAGAATTTCACAATAGCAGCCCAAATGTTTTGCCTCATTTTCTGAATTTTATGATGGCCAACTCTCAGACTAACAATTAGTCCATTAGGGTAGACTATCTCATAGCTATCCTTATATATGAAAACCCTAGCTGTGATAGTGTGTGGGATCGTTAGGGATCTCAGATCTCGGCCGTAGGATCACATGGAAAAACTCTTTTTCCATTAACTCCCTTATATTCTTTTATTCCGAATTTTGGGCTTCTACTAATTGTAATAATGTCCATCAACATATTACAATTCACCCCCAACAATTTGAGATTGATTTGTGAAATCCTTTTGCTAACAATTATTCGTTTATTTATCCTTCCACCATACTATATTCCACATGAGTCAATAGGACCGGAATCATATCACCGATTAAGTCCCTAACTCATATAATTCTCAATTCACAATTTGTAACTCGTTGGACTATCAATTGTTTCCAAAACAATTTCACAAATAAATATATAATATATATATTAATTTCAAAAAATATTTTCACAAAATACCATTGGCCAATGGATTCTTTTTCTAGTCTAACCTATACAGATATCTTGAATATACTGCCTCATCAAGAGACTGGTGGATTCCTTATTGAGCATTTATACAAATCCACATATTATGTACAAGACTTAACATTATTTGGAATATTTAGCCTAGAAAGATCATCACCAAATGACTCGATCAAAGCACAAGTACACAACAAATAATTATATAAACCTCTCAGGTCTAAGGATACAATAAACCAATTGTGCTGAATACCTTTTCAACATCAGTGATCAATTATATTCATATTTGATCCCGTTCAGTGCATGTACTCTTACATTACACCCACTCGTTTGCAGGTCACTACCTCAATGACAAAGTCCATCATCCTATTAAATAGAGGCTGTAGAGTACATCAATATGTACCTAGAACAAAACATCAAGTGATCATACTTCTTTGATTCATCAATCATTATGACGACTCAAGTAAGTCGGATTAGACTTGTCATGGATTTGACAGCAGGTATGGACCAATCAATTGTTCCATGGTGTGGATGAGGGCCACATGTTTGAAGAGAGATGTAGAGTTGTACATACTCATTAGAAGGAGGAGCGGGGTTGGGTGTGAAGACCAGCAAGAGAGATGCTGTTGACTTGCAGCAGGATATTTGGACTTTTGTGTCCCTGATATACTAGTTCGTTTACCACCAGATATCAAGTATCTAAACTGATTACAGTATTTTGAAATCCTTTAGCCAAATCTTATATCGTCTTTCATAGGAATAGTTATGAAATCACATGCATATGCCCAGGAAAAGGTTGCGGAAAGATTTGCAGGATGTTGTACTCGAAGCTATTGCCATTCAAGCAGTACTAGGCTAGGTATTGATTCCTCAAGGTCAACAAATCTAGAGGTCTCCAGATATCTGGCTGCATCGCTTTTTGAAACAGGGACTTAAAGTGCTGTAAATATTTGATATTTCCAGAACCAGACTGTGACATGCATACATGACACAAAAAATGCAAATACTAAGACAAATATTACTTACTCAAAGAAAACACAAGCACTTGTAAATAAATCTATCCAATATCTGGTCCTTTTTCTTATTTTATTTATTGAGTTGCAATCAATAACTATTTAATGGATGAACTCAACTTGATTCAGAAACATCCATAGATATTAATGATCTTGATGACATGTTCAGGGAACCGAAGTTCAGCTCAGAGACATCTATATAGCAATTGTGAGTCCAAGGATTAAGGCAACCCAAGAGGGGGGGTGAATTGGGTTTCCAAACTTTTTCGCTTTTAACCCCCAAAACCGTGTTTGCAAAGTAAAGTCTAATTTAGCACAAGTATATTAAAACAACAAGTAAATAAGTGCTAAATGTAAAGAGTAGGGATAGAGAAGCAAACACGTGATTTTTAGGTGGTTCGGCAAACCCGCCTACATCCACCCCTCAAGCTCCTTCACCGAGCCTTGAGGTTTTCCCACTATCTTCAAATAGCATACACTCTAGCTTCCGGGTGCTAGAGAACCGTACAAGTGTTTTCCCGGGCTTAACACTCAAACCCACCCAAGTGGTTTTTCGGGCTCACCACTCACAACCTAACCAAGCTTGAGATATACCCTCTCTAAGCTTCTTCTTTAGTGAACAACCTCACTAAAGGAATCACCTCTTTTGGATATGAAGATTGAAGAATAAACTCTCTCAAAGAGTGGATATGAAATTGGAAAGCTCTATCTCTTGATTCACACAAAGACAAGGATATGAAAGTGTGTTTGTGTGAATGATATGAGAAATATAGAATATGAAGGTTTGAATATTTCTCAAGTGATCTAAATGATATGTGGTCGTTGTGTGTTTATTTTGGACGTTATGAAGGTGTATTTATAGGCCACATATGAAAACTAGCCGTTTATAGCCGTTGGGAGTCGTCTGTTAAAACGAGCCGGTTGACCGCTACATGAACCGGTCGACCGCTTCAAGTTACCGTTACTCAACGGTCATATTGTCAGAAGTCAACGGATCTATTTCAAAATCAACCGGTCGACCGCTATACCAAGCGGTCGAAGACCGGTCGACCTCCTCAACTTAAGCACATGATCCGGTTCAATTAAAACCACGTTTTTGACCTCTTTGAAACACCCAATTTTAAAGACTTACTTCCCATAAGTATAAGAAAGGTTTGGGAGTTTGATTGGGGTGTTTTAAAACCTTTAAAAACATTTTAATCTTTCAAACAAAAGGTAAAATGGTTTATGCACGTTTTGAAAGATATGCAAGTGTGATTCATAATCCTTGTCAAAAGTGAAACTAAGAGTTACAAGGTTTATACCCTAAGGTCTTGAAACTTCACTTTTGAGCTCCTTGCATGTTCTTGATCTTCTTTCTTCAAGTCTTTGGCTCTTTCATCAAAACGTCTTTGTCTTTGAAGATGTCCATTTTATAAACTTGATCCATTTATTGAAATCATCAAAATCTCGATTGTGCACAAAAGCCAACAACATCTTTAGATATTGATCTTGATGACATGTCACTTTTGCATCAGATATGGAAAAGCAAGCTGAAGGTGATGATACCGGTGGTGAACAAGATTCTGGTGAAAATCGTCAGAATAGAGCATGGAAACAAAATATGTTTAGTGCAGAAATTATGTTTGGCAGCATAGAGTAGAGAAACAGAATATGTGTCTTTGTAAAAATTATGTTTATTGCAGTTTTTTATTTTGTTTTATTATGTCTTTCATTTTAACTTTATGAAATGTATGAATGTAAAGCATTATTCATTTTTGTATTCTATTTGTATTAATTCAAAATTATCTTTTTGGTTGTAATTTTAATTGTAATATTTCAAAAAAAAAAATGCTCTACTTGGATGTTCTATCATCAAATACACACATGTGGATGTTCTATCACCAAATAACCTGTTTGATCGTCTGCTGGCCGTTTTATCGTCTAATACCTATTTGATTGTCTACTGGTCGTTCTATTGTCAAATATACCGTTTGATCGTCTGCGAAATTGGCTGTTCGATCGTCTATCTTATATGATTGATTGGCTATGAACCTGGATCATCGATCGTCTAATTCATGACGAAAAAAATTTCGTCATTAAATGTCTTTGGTGACCAAATATTTTCGTGACTAAAAACTTTTAGTGATGCTCTTTTGCTGATGGAGCTCAAGACAAAAAATTTTCATCACTAAAAATAAGTCAATTTTTTAGTAGTGCAATATGTTGTGTTAGCACGTTCCTTACATCGTGTCATTTCCTCTTGTAGAACTGACTTATTTTTTTTCCCTCTCCTTTTTCTCATATTTGGAAAAGTTTGAAAATATTAGAGCTTAACATGTTTTACTTTTAAAGATTAGCTTTTGAAATTGATCTAAGGGAAAGTTTGCACAATTGGATATGGAAAATAACAAAGGAAAAAACAAGAAAGGAAAAGAAAAACATTGCTGTACTGTTCTCTTTTGCCATAGAATAGCATTATATATTGACAACGTCTAAACTGACAAGAGCGAAAGGGGCACTAATAGGCAAGGGAAGGCAATTCTTGTTGATACCAGTACAAATCTAAACCTCTAGTTGCATAAGCTTTGATTGGAAAAATTTCTATGTTTATTTTTTGTAATTATAAAAAAGTATGTCTTAAGCTTTTTTTGTTGTTGCTGTTAATATATATCGACATTTACTGGGACCTTGAAGCATTTTATGAGCGAGACAAAATCATTTTTCATTAACAAAATCATTGTCTACTTGTGTGATTGAATATTTATTTTCTTGCTTGATTATATATCTCGTTGATTTAGTTAATGTGTTCGCTTGGCTAGACTGAAGTTATAGAATTTTTAATTGTGTTAGAAAACACCAGTTCACCTTCTAGATGTTGTTAGAATCTAAACTTTTTTTTTCACAATGGTTGCCCCTTCTACCCTTTGTGACATATTAAAAAAACTATATCTTTATCTTTTGGCTTATTAATAGCACCAAGAACTAAAGGGTACATAATTTATTTATTTTGTGTCAACCGTAGTAGCATTTCATTGTTTGAAACTCCAAAGGACAATCTCTAGACACATTGAAATTATTTTGCTTCCACAGGCACTCAGGGGCGCTGCTGACTTCTTCTGCCGGCTGCCATCAAGACCTGCCAAGGCAGGTAAGAAAGGGTTTAGCTAATGGAGATATTAACTCTTCGGGAAACCAGTAACACGAGGGCGAGTGACTGGTCAAGTCATGAAACTTAGTAATTTTTATCAACATGGCTGCTATTGAGACAAATCGAACTTGTAGTCTCTCTTTCTATCTTCTTTAGATCAAAGTGCCCAAGTAAGAAATGTTCTAACACTGATTAAAAAGTTTCACCGGCCGGCAACATTCTTTTTCAACCATCAGGCCCAATCCAGGCCGGGAGTTTCCGAGGAAATATCAATGCCGCTATGTTCAGCAGCACGACCTATGCTAAAAACCTGCTCGTAATCCATTGTCAATGGATTGAATTTTCCCTATTTATTCCAATAGATTTCCACATGATCTATTAATGATATAATCTGATAGAGCTACTCGTAGAAAGCTGAACAGATTGGCACCACTTGAAATTTGATAAGTTGATTCTGGTATACATTTGGAATCTTCTATTCCGGAATACCGAAACATCTATTCTAATTATGCCTTTAAATGACTTGGCCCCAAACAGGTGCACAAAGTTGTTGACCGAGTGATGAGGACATTCTGATATATATATAATATATGAGAAACAATCCAAATTGTAGCTCTCTTGTTGCATTCATGTACTCTGTTTCCTTCACATCAGCATCTATATAGTTTAAATCGTCGTAATAATACAGTATATAAGTTTGCTTTTCTTGAGCTTCTTCAGTACTAGAACGCTGTTTCTTCAGCCTTATTGTAATGGGATTTTCTCAACTTACTTTAGCTCCTTGTGCATCCCGGTCTCTTTGTATCCAAGCTTTTGTTTTCCTCTGTTACTTTGGCTTGTGATCACCTTTGTGGTTGGTGGAGGGAATGAGACCGATAGATTGGCCTTGCTCGACTTCAAGTCCAAGATAACTCACGACCCAATGGGTGTTATGAGCTCCTGGAATGATAGCGTCCACTTTTGCCAGTGGCAAGGGGTTACATGTGGTCGCCGACATCAGAGGGTCACGAGGCTGGACCTGCAATCCCAAAATCTGGGAGGCTCCATATCACCACACATTGGAAATTTGAGTTTCCTGAGGGTACTAGCCCTGTTCAACAACAGCTTTACAGATATAATCCCTCCAGAAGTTGGACGTTTGCGTAGACTGCAAGATTTACTATTGCACAACAACAGTATTAGCGGCCAAATTCCTATCAATATATCCGGTTGCACCAACCTTATCCGCATCAGTCTTTACTATAATCAGCTGGTTGGAGAAATCCCAGCACAACTTGCCCTCTTGTCCAAACTCCGAGTATTTATAATCCGCAAAACAATCTCACAGGAAATATCCCACCCTTCTTCGGAAACTTGTCGTTTCTTGAAATATTCGATGTTATTTATAACAATTTGGGGGGAAGCATTCCTGATTCTTTTGGCCACCTGACAAAACTCATAATTTTGGAGTGGTTCAAATAGGTTGTCTGGCACAATCCCTCCATCGATCTTTAACCTCTCTTCTCTCGAGATTTTTGATGTGGGAGTCAATCAAATACAAGGGAGTCTTCCTTGGGACTTGGGCATCAACCTACCCAATCTGGAATTCTTTTCGATTGGGAAGAATCAGTTTACCGGATCTATCCCTGTTTCAATATCTAATGCGTCAAATCTATATCACTCTATTTTGGAGAAAACAAACTAACTGGAAAAGTTCCTTCTTTGGAAATGTTGCAGAGACTGGAGGTTTTCATTGCACCAACTTTCTTGGAAATGGTGGGGAGATGATCTCAGATTTCTTTGCTCTCTGACGAATGCCTCGAATCTAAGGAAGTGGGCATATCAGCCAATAACCTTCGGCGGAGTTCTACCTGATTGCATCAGCAACTTCTCAACGACTCTTAGAGTTTTGGATCTGCAGCAAATAAGATGTCTGGCAGCATTCCACCTGGTTTAGGAAATCTCATCAACTTGGAGTACCTATCGGCTTACGACAATAGATTATCAGGTCATATTCCCCTTGAAATTGAACATCTTTCGAAATTACAATATTTGGATTTATCTGGAAACAATTTCTCAGGGAACATTCCACCTTCTTTGGGAAATTTAAAACTTTTGTTGAAGTTGTTTTTAGAAGAGATAAACCTTTCTGGTGTAATCCCTTCAAGCCTGGCCGAGTGTCGAAATTTGTTGGTTTTGAGTCTTTCTGGTAACAACCTCAGAGGTTCTTTACCCCCAGAACTGATTGGTCTCTCATTCTCACCCATCTATATCAACTTGTCTGCGAACCAATTCACTGGTGTCCTCCCCATGGAAATAGGAAACTGGAAAAATCTTCAAATTTTCGATATTTCTCAAAACATGATGTCCGGTAAAATTCCAGCAACTCTTGGCGACTGTGTAACACTACAATTCTTGCCATGAGAAGAAACTCCTTTGAAGGATCCATTCCTTCATCTTTGGAAACACTACGAGTTATTGAACTTTTAGATCTTTCTAACAACAATTTGTCAGGCGCAGTTCCAAAGTTCTTGGAAGGTTTCAAGTTCTTGCAGTTTCTGAATCTCTCTTACAACCATTTTGAGGGTGAAGTACCAACACATGGAGTTTTCAAGAATACAACTGCAACCTCGATTAAGGGAAACAATGAACTCTGCGGAGGCATGACTGAGTTTCAGCTTCCTAAATGCGAATACAAGAAATCCAAGAAGAGGCCGAAGTTGACGCTTGCGTTCAAGTTGACGATCTCTGCACTTTTTGGGCTTCTCGGAATAGCTTTGATTGTGTCATTTCTGCTGGTTTATTTACAAAAGAAAAGAAATGAAAATACTTCAAGTAATTTAGGGAATTTTCTTCTGAATGTATCTTACCAAAGTCTCCTAAAAGCTACCGATGGGTTCTCCTCAACTAATTTAATTGGTGAGGGTAGCTTTGGATCCGTGTACAGGGGAATTCTTCATGATCACGGTGCACTTCTGGTTGCTGTCAAAGTAATCAACCTTTCACACCACGGAGCATCGAAGAGTTTTCTTGCTGAATGTGAGGCTTTGAGAAACATTAGACACCGGAATCTTGTGAAGGTTTTAACAGCGTGTTCAGGTGCTGACTATCAAGATCGGATTTCAAGGCTCTAGTATACGAGTTCATGGTAAATGGAACCTAGATGAGTGGTTGCATTCAACTCCAAGAACAAATGAAGCTCCCAAGAACAGAGGAATTTGAGTCTCATACAAAGGATGGATATCGCCATTGATGTTGCCAATGCATTGGAGTATCTTCACCATGATTGCGAAACATCGATTGTTCACTGCGATCTCAAGCCTAGCAATGTTCTTCTGGATGACGAAATGACTGCACGGGTTGGTGACTTTGGTTTGGCAAGGTTCCTTCTTAAGCAAACCCAAGATTTTCTACTAATCAATCAAGCTCCATAGGAGTAAGAGGAACAATGGGTTATGCTGCTCCAGGTGAAAATCTTGAATTTCTCATTTTCTAGAGTTTAATTTGGTTGCTTTTCTTTTGAATTTTCCTTTTAATTAATTACAAAAACACTGACCATATTCAATTATATGTTATGTGCCCATGTAGAGTACGGTTTAGGAAACAAGGTGTCGACGTATGGCGATGTCTACAGTTACGGCGTACTCTTGTTGGAGATGTTCACTGGAAGAAAGCCCACCGATAACATGTTCAAGGATGGTTTTACCCTTCATGACTTCGCCAAAGCGAGTTTGCAAGAACAAGTGATTAACATTTTTGATCCTGTTCTTCTTTCAGAAGGAGAAAATGGGGAAACAGGGAGAAATCATGTGTCCAATCAAAGTCCAAGAAGAAGTCTCAAAATCAGAGAATGCTTGAATTTGATACTGGGAGTTGGAGTGGCTTGTTCCGTGGAAATTCCAAGGGAAAGGATGAATATGGGTGACGTTGTGCTAAGTTGCATTCGATTCGACGGAAACTTCTTGGAACAAATGCAAACAGAGAAGCACTTCTTGGTACAAGTAAGTCTTCTTTGTCTTTTATTGCGAAAGTGGTGGCTCAATTAATCTTGCCGTTAGCTTGTAACTGGATTAAGGGCAGGAGGTCCTTGGATCGAACCTCTTGCTACCAAGATTCGTTGCACTTTTATGGGGCTGTGGTGAGTCTAAATTTTTGATTTTGTAGCTATGGCTAATATGAAATTTCACAACGGTAGGGAGCCCCTATAGTCATGTCCAAGTGGGAGCTGCCACACTCGTCACCCACCTTTCTAGTTAGAAAAAAAAAAAAGAGAAAAACGTCTTCTTTGTCTTTACCTTTTTAATTGCACCAAAACTAAAGGATTCCAAATTTTTTTTTCTTTGTGGGTACAAAATTTATTTATTTTGTGTGAAACCCTCTAGTAGCATTTATCTAAACATATTCCCAAAAATTAAACAAATTTACCGAACAAGCTTTGATTGTTTGAAACCCAAAAGGGCAGTCTCTAAACACATTGAAATTATTTTGCTTCCACAGGCACTCAGCGCTAGCTGCTGACTTCTTTTGCAGGCTGCCATCACGACTTGCAAAGTTCCGAGACAGAATAAATAATGAACTTGTAGTCTCTCTTTCTGTCTTGTTTAGCAGTCATGTACTCCGTTCCTCTTAGATCAAGTGTCCAAGTCTCTTGATGAATGAATTTTGTCTTTAATGAACGGTTGGTGGGTGTTGTGAAGTGGCTATTTTTGTAGCTGGTGGTGTTGTGAAGTGGCGGTTTTTTGTGCATGAAAACTTGTGGCACATGTGGCTGGTGGATGGTTGAAGTGACTGTTTTTTTGTAGCTATTGGGTTTTGTGAAGAAGCTACTTGGGTGTTGTTAAAGAAGCTGTTTTTGTAGCTAGTGGCTAGGTTTTGTGTTGTGAAGAACATGTTTTTGCCAGCTGGTGTTGTTGCTGGTCTTGTTAAGAACTTCGGATTTATTGCTACTGGTGGGTTTTGTCAATATGTAAAGCTTACACTTAGAAATCCGAACTATGCTTGCTGAGTATGGAAATGAGTTTTGAAATGATTTTGGAGCGGTCTGTTACTTGTTTGTATAAGAAAAATGGGGTATTGCTTACAGATATGTAATAACATATGCATACAGATATGTTGAGTACAAATGTTAAAACAAATTTGCTTGTTTACAGATATGAAATCCGACCGATATGTTTTTGAATGTTGAAGTCAATACTAATGGCTATACTCCTCTTTGACAGCAGCAAGTGCCATAAGTGCAAACATATATGTTGTTTCTGCAGAAAACAAAGGCAAATCGAGAAGCTATCTTCTCTTGCCAGGTTTCTATGCTGTCATGTAGTGCAATGAATAACTGAGGCTCTTCTTATGGATTCTCCACAAACAACCTTGGTCTTCAATAACCCTTCAATGCTCTGAAGGCCTCACAAAGGTGATTGAATATGAGAAAAAGCTAATCAATTGAGGTTATTTATCTCTGAGAGTTTTTCTCTATCAAATGAAGGCTCTAGGAACTCAAGAATATCCTTTCTAGGGTTTTGAGGTGGCCTTCAACAACTAAATTTGAATAATGAGAGAACCCTTAAGTTTTTCCATATGTAGGGTTTTGAAAGGTAGAGTTTCTTTATAACCTTTGAATGTCACTTGACAAGTAGGGTTTTATTAAAACAGTCGGATGTTGCTTGAGAAACATTTTTAATCTCTTGAACACTTCAACCAAAATAGCCAAACAAATTACAAATCAATTAGGACATATTTTGAAATAGAATTTTGCCAATAACTAAAAGAAACTAACACATATTAGCAGGCAGCTTTTCCCTTGTTTTCCACATTGGAACTTCTCCCTCCATCTCCTTAATCTTCTTAATCAAAGGAAGCAACATTTCTTAACTGCAAGGACACATCGAGGGGTCAAATCACTAGAAGTAACCACATGATGAATCCCTCTACCATATATGGTAAACAAAAACAACCAATTCAGTAAAACAAAAACAAGAACAAAAATTGGTTGCTTCAGACATATAGCAAACTCAATAATCAGTACATTTGTGATTACTTCCATTCCTTTTCTATTAAATTTGCGATTAAAATTCATAACAAGCAAACACAATAACACAACATTGCAGTAAACTAGAAGATAATTGTTATAATGGTCTCCTACATTATGGGTATACATATGTAATGGTTTAATTCTCTGGACCTTAATTGTTCTGAGAAATCAAAAAAACATTTAAACCAAACAACTACATTGAATTCTTTGGACCTTAATCAATTTGAGAAATCAAGGATGTATACCCCCTGCAATTGAAGGATAACCAAGTGCTCAATCAAAATCTGTGAAGTTATCCAAATAATACAATGTTGGCAAATTCCCTCTTGAGGTAGACCTTCCTGGACTATACTCACTACAAGAAATTTGACTTTTAGTGACGAAATTCTCCGAAAAAATGATTTTCATTACTAAAAGTCGTGTATTGGTAATGATTTTTTGTCACTAATGTCATCACATTTTCCATATCCATGATGATAATCACATTTCGTCACAAAAAGTGAAGTTATGGTGACAAAAATTTCCTCACTAATAGAATTTAAAATTATTAAAAAAACTTATTCGTGACAAAATTCTAATCCAACCATTTGATCATCCAATGATGCGATCAATCATTACTTATTTTAATTGAAATTTATACTTATATGACGAAAACGTTTGTCACGAGCATTGAAACTTTTTTGTGATGAAATGTTTCGTCGCTTGCCCGATCGATTGATTAATTATACAATTGCTCGAATAAAAAAGTGAAAACAAAGTTTTCGTCACCAAAATAATTAGATTTAGTGACGAAACATTTGTCATTTGTATCGATCGATCGGTTTGATATAATGATCAGTCGAATAATAAAGTTCCAACGGGTGAAAAACCCGTCCCATTGGCTGACGAAAGGTGCATGATAGGCATGTGGTGGAGATTATATCACTGAAAGTATACGATCAATCAGTACAACTGTTTTGATCGATCGTTAGAAGTGACAAATTTCAGTGAAAGGTCAGTTCGCGTGTTTTTGGAATTGATGCAGTTTCGAATTGACCACCTTCAATGTCAACTACCTACATTTGATTTATTAGTTCAAACCAGCCCTTTGCAGTCATGACCCCTTTGGCATTGTCGATGGTTTAGACCCTTGTCCTGTTCAATTCCTTGTTGATGCTGTTGGTAATCTAACTACTCTCAACTCCAAGTATACTCTCTGGATGAAGAAGTTAAGTTGTCTCCTTTCCACTCTAGTTGAGCCAGTCTTGCCTTCCATCTACGGGCTTAAGACCGTTCAACAAGTGTGGAGTTTTTTGGCAAACCTTTTTCCTTCTCCTTCCAAGGCTTGCATCGACCGCCTTCAACATCAACTCCAGCTCCTCCAGCAAGGCAACTAGTCATGTCTCTAGTACATTTTTGCTACCAAAGTATAGGCTAATCAACTTAATGTCATTGGACAACCCGTCAAAGAAGATGAACTGATAACCTTCATTCTTGGTGGACTCAACCCAACCTTTGCTGGATTTGTTTTCATATACAACTTTGTCACAAAGGACATGCTTATGTCTCTCATTGAATTGAAAGTTCAACTTTTCTCTTATGAACAACTTCTACAAGACCTCAACCAAAGCATCAATATTGCTGCTCCCCAAGCATTATTCACTTGCAACAACAAGAATAAGAATTATGGTTCTTCCAATAAATAGAATAAGGGTAAGTACAAGAAAAACAAAAAGAAAGGAAAATCAAGGCAAATCAATGTCAACACTTATGATTTCGAAGACCCTTGCCAGATTTGTGGTGATTCCAACCACATTATTGTTAATTACCCAGAGCGCTAAAATTATTCTTATCAAGGTTGACAACCTCCTGTGTATGGTCTGGTTTTGTATTTCTGACAGTGGTGCTAATGAACATGTTACAAGTAGCCTCCATCTACAGATCTATTAATTGATCCACCATCTTTGGATGCCAACTATCCTGCTACTCAGGTTGCACCTCTTAATATTCATTCGAAGGTCATGCGTGCAAAAGATGGCATTTACAAACCGTGCCCATCGAATCAAGGCTCTTTCATCAGTTCAGCACATTTCTTCTCAAGTTAGGTTTTCTCTACAGTCATGGCGACTCTTCCCTCTTTGTTTATTCTCAATCACGAGGCAGAATCTACCTATTGCTCTATGGTGACGACATTGTTCTTACAGGTGAGCTGCCAGGTTTCTGTTGAACCATAACAAGTCCATTGCAAGTGTAGATGTTATTTAGTTGGCATATAACTTCATGGTTGTAATTATGTCTTGTATATTCCTGGAGCTTCAAGCACTTTAAAGCACTGCATGGTTCAAGCTTCTCAACAGTGTATGAGTGTCTCTGGAAGCATTTGTAGTTTGATTGAAATCTTCCTACAGTTTGACATCGCGACGTTGGTGCGCTATTTGTTTTTAGGTAGACAAAGTTCCTTTGGAGTTTGAGTGAGGTTTACTAAGAATTGCGTAAGCTAGCCTGAATGTTTCTTACTACTTTAGGAACGCCCCAAATTGATATTGCCTTCGTGATTCCCACCTCAAAAGCCTAGGATATAAAAATCCTTTCCTCTCACTTTGTCATTTTATGTTCCTTTGTATATTTTAGAGAATAAGCCTCCATAGTCATCCTCTCCAATACTCTCTGTAATTATTTCTTAGTTTACTCTCTAGGAACTAAAGTGTACCAAAAAGATACAGTACCTATTCTTTAGTTTCCTATCAGGGTTTTTGATCACACCAAGTTTACCTACTTAGGTCTTAGAGTTTACCAGAAGTGCTGGTACCTGAGATAGTTTCTGTGGCTTTGGTTTGGAAGCAGTGGATGTGAAGTTTCACAAGGCAGACTGTGTGCAAGATCAGTGGTGAAGTTTCTAGCATGTTTGAATAGAAGAGACCGAGTTTCGTTCCTTACAAGATTGTAGATCTAGATTCAAGATTTGGGTAAGAAGTTCAATGAGTTAGAATAGCAAGGGATTTGTGTATGTCTAACGGATCACTATGTACTTTCGAGTTCTCATTCTAGTGAAAACCTTCTAGGCCACAAGACCCGTAGAGTTTTTCTTCTTGAAGTGTGTCTTCAAGAAGTTTCTCTTCGTAACCAATCCATGTGTCATTTGTGTGCGATTGTTTTGATTGTTGTTGTTGATTTGTTAATATAGATTGAATATAAATCTGTCCAATATTATCTTTAAGTTTAAAGATAGTTATCTTGAATATCTTGAAGCTTAGATAAAAAGATTTATTGCTTCATAGTTTCACTTGTTATCTGCATATATAAAATGTTGGTTAATTAATGGAATAATTGTACTTAGAAAGAAATAATGATGTAATTATTAAATAAAAATGTGAGATAACTTGAGGAAAAATAAAAAATCATTAATTAGTTTACTAGAAACAGAAAAAATAACATAGTTACTTGATTTTACATCTAAGTGTTTGAACTTCCAATTATTTTAGTCTTAATGTTATCAATGTTTGAACCTTATTTTTAATGTTTGAGCATTCATACACATATGCATCATGAGAGGAAAAATAAGTGAGAGAAAACTGAACCCACTGAGGTGGTTCCTAAGAAAAGGGTGAAGATACTGGGCACATCGGGGAGAGTGCAACCTCCCATTATAGGGAGTAGGTGGGCTCCCATCGGGGCATTTATGCCAATAGATCAAGTCTTAGTGTAGGTGGTACGGGACAAGTCCCACTAGGAGAGAAGGGACACAAAATCCCACTCTGAAGGTGAACAGAGCAGGCACCGAGAACGCCTCAAAACCAAAGGAAAGAGTGGATATCACTGTTATTCATGAACATTTCACTCATTAAATATCATATCTGTTACATTTGTTTATCAGCATCCGTGATTATCATATCTGATTATCGATATTTTTGTTGTGCATACCATGCCTTCTTCCTGACCTTACTGAGTCTGTATGACTCACCCCTTCTCTTTTATTCTATGGTTTGTATATATCTACAACTATAGGAAGATGAAGCTATTCAAGAGTAAGTAGATTATCAACATGGACCCTTACATCATTGTCTTGAAGATCTAAGCTTGGGTCTCGAATAACTTTGAGATCTTGGTGGAGCACACACCCCACTGGTATCTCAAAGACCCTCCACTGCCGAGACCCGAAGACTTTGGCTTTGTGGATGGCCCACCCAAGCCTATATTCCCTTACCTCTCTCCCTCGGCCCTGCCGAAGGAGTGTAGCCAAGTCTCCCCAGACGTCGGCGTGATAGACCTCACCTCCGACACCAAGGAGGAGGATTAGGGAGTAGGGGTGTAGTGTAGTTTTTATTTTCATTTCTTTTGTTTATGATGTAGATGTTAAAAACTTGTATCTTTTGAAAGATGGTTGTACAAGCTAGGTGAGCCTTAGAGTGCTTACACTTTTGTACCTATAGGCCTCCTTTTGTAGTCCTCGAGGACATATTTTGAAACCGTGTTAGTAATGAAAAAATTTTCGCTCATTTATTGTTTCTTTCTAATTTTACCTCTTGAATTTGCTATTAAGTTTTAACCTAAATACATAGTCAAATTCCTGAGACGTTTTTAAGACTACTACTAATTATGTCATAATTTCCTTATGATCTTGCAAACCGCATTTTGATCTTTAATTCATTTTCAAAGACTTCTCTCGTAAATTATACCCCTTTTATTTACAAGTCTTCCGCTGAGTAATTCAAGAGCAATATAGTAAACCCAAGTAGAAGAATAATTAGTAATCCCAACTTGTGTGCATATGATTACAATAAGTGAGCCTAGGGGTTAAGTACAAGCATGGGGCGTGACAGGAATGGATCTGAAACAAAATATCCTAGTACGAGATCAAAACCCGTGAATTCGTAACTTTGTTTGATGATCTAGCTTTCTGTTGTAGAACAAAAGAGAACTTCTCAAAGTATGAAACTCAGCTAGCATGACAAGAATTAAGCTTCTTCTGCCCCTTCAAGAATCTCAAAGCTTCAAGGTTTGAAAAGAGCACAAACCCCACACCAATAAGGTAATGTTCCCAATGCCGTAAAGCTTGAACAATTGCATATAACTTCTTATCATATGTTAAATATTTCAGCTTTGCATCACTGAGTTTCACACTGAAATAAGCAATAGATTTTCGTCCTTACAAAAGTACAGCTCCTATGCTGACATTTGACGCATCACACTCTAGTTGCGATGGCTTAGAAAAATCTGCTAGTGCTAGAACTGGTGCTTCAACAAGTTTGGACTTCAACTCTTGGAAATTATTTTCAGCCTCATTGGTCCACTGAAATTCCTTCTTCTTTAGAATATCCGTCATTGGAACAATAATGGTGTTGAAATGTCTAATAGAGCTTCTATAAAACGATGCCAAACCATGAAAGCTTCTCACATCTATTATGCTTTTAATTGTAGGCCAATCAAGAATAGCCTTTACTTTCTCATCATCCATCTTCATCCCATATGCACTCACAACATAACCTAGAAACACAACTTGATCAGTCATGAACGAGCACTTCTTAAGTTTCACATGCAGCTGGTTTTCATGAGCACTTTGAAAACATTGGATAGGTGTCCCAGGTGTTGCACTCTATCCTTGTTGTAAATTAAGATATCATCAAAATATACTACCACATACTTTCCCATGAAGATCTTCAAAACTTGAGTCATAAGACTCATGAAAATGCTTGGTGCATTGGACAACCAAATGGCATAGCCAACCCTTAATACAAACCATCCTTGGTTTTAAAAGTTGTATTCCACTCATCACCTTTTCTAATTTTGATTTGGTGATAAGCACTCTGCAAATCAATATTAGAGAATACTTTAGCATCAACAAGTTCATCAAGCATATCGTCAAGTCTAGGAATGGGAAACCTATACCTGACTGTGATCTTGTTAATTGCTCTATTATCAACACACATTCTCCACGTTCCATCTTTTCTTAGGAGTTAAAAGAGCTGGAACCGCACAAGGACTAAGGGATTCCTAATCAGCCCTTTTTTCAACAATTCAATTACTTGTCTTTGTAACTTAGCATTTTCACTAGGAGGCATTCTATAATGACACAAATTATGAAGAATAACAACGGAAGTGAAATTAATTTGGTCATGAATATTTCAAAGTGGTGGTCAACCATTCGGAAGCTCATCAAGAACTGCCTTTGAATCTGTCCAGCAAGTCTTGAACATCACTTGGAACCTCCTTTTTAACTTTTTCACTCCTATCCTTAGCAACAAGAGAATAAATAATGCCATCTTCTTTGTTAGATAATAAATTGATCTAGTTTGAAGAAGACACACTTGATGGAACATCCTTTATAGGGGTTAGCACATACTTTACCTTGTTGTGGATAACGGTGCAAGTGTTCCTCCTTCCATAATGGTAAGCCTTCCTATCAAATCGCCAAGACCTGCCAAGAAGCAAAAGGTAAGCATCCATGGGTAACACATCACAATATATCTCATCTTCATACTTGCCAATGAAAAAACTTTGCTTTGCTCCTTGTGTCACCATGATTTCTCCACCTTTTTTAAACCAAGAAATTTTGTAAAGCTTTGAGTGACGCTCACAAGAAAGTTTCAGCTTTTCTACCATCACCTTTGACACATTTTTTCACAACTTCCGAGTCAATCATCAAGATGCACTCTTTCCATGGGAAAGACAATAGGTTCTGAAAATATTATGCCTCAACCATCTATCATCTTCTTGAACAGTCATTACCCATTGGATTACAAGGCTTTCTGCATCACAATCACCTTCACAATATTCTGCATGAAAATCAACCTCAGGTTCTTCATTATAAATTGGCTCTTGATCCACATCTCCTTCTTCTTCTTCCAACAAGTGCAATTCAACCTTTCTTCTTTGGACATTCATAGGATCTATGCCCAACTTCATTACATCTGAAACATCTAATGAAGAACGAGTCAGATTTTCCGTGCTCTTTACTAACCCCATCATGTTGTTAAGCTATCTTTTGAAAGATAGGAATCAATTTTTTTTTCTTTCTCCTTCACCACCTTTGAAATTTCACCATTTTGGTATGAACTCCATTTCATTTTCTCTTCTGCCTTTAGCGCCTTCTGGTATGCCTCCTCCAGAGAATGCAATGAATGCATCATAAGCTCATCCTTAAGATTATACTTCAGCCTGCTCACATATCTTTCCACCAGTTTTATCACCAGATTCTTGCAAATTAACACAGCTCATAAGTTTGTAGAATTGACTATATAATCACCAACTGATTGCTCCATACGTTGATGGATTTGATGAAACTTTTGGTACAAAGTTTGAGAATAATCCAAAGGCAGAAACTTCTCATCAAGTTTCAACTTCATCTCAGCCCAAATATTGATTCTTAGAATTTCTCTGTGATATGTATTACGCGGATATTGCTCCCACCATATTAAAGCATGACCTTCAACTTCGTAGCAACGAACTGCACCTTCTTTTCATCCGAGAGATCTTTCCATGCAAGCAAGTTTCTAAAGATGCCATCCAATCACAATACTCATTTGCATCAAGCTTTCCTGAGTCTTGCACATGAACTTGGATGCTTCAATCATTGTTCTGATCTAAAGCATGAGCCAAAGTTTCCATGGACCATTGAATAACAACTCTTAGTTCAACGATAGTACTAGAAGAAGATGAATGATCATCTTGATTATTGTCATCTTCGAAGAAGACATTGCATGCACTTTCCCAACTCCTATGGCTACAAGTTGGTGAAGTTTGAAGACGTTGAAAAAGTTCATTCACATGTTTGTAGGTGTTTGATTTGATTCCCTAATGCCGCAAGTTCAGCTTGTACATCATCATGCTCTATATTTCTTTGATGCCGTGGTGGTATTATAAAAGACCAAGAGATATGAAGAAGATAAAAATCTTGAGATTCTGAAGAACAGTAGAGAAACCCAGACACCACAGTAGGAAAACTTGCTCTAATACCAATTTGATGCAAATTGGGATCCGAAAGGCTTGGCAAAGTACAAAAATGATTTAGCTAAGGGGAGAGGATAGTCCTAGGATGCTACTCAACAAGGGATAGAGAATGCCACTCAACGATACTAATCGCGGATGCCACTCGATGCAACCAAGACACACACTTGATTGGTTGAAGGATGCCACTCAACTCCAAGGAAAGAGACACTTGCAAGAATGATTCTTTGAATGAAAAGTTCTACCTATTTTTTTTGGATTGTCATTCATATATAGAGTTCATTACATCTGGTCAAGCTAGAAGAAATGAGATAATAAAGTCTAGACAACTTCCAACAGAAAAGAAATTAAATGTACTTTAAAATTCGCTATTTGCTGCCAGTCTCGATGACCTGTAGTAAAAAGATCATACCTTTCTCTAGGAATCTTTAAATGACACAAACTTAAGTGCGTTGGAAACTAGAGACGTAGAGTTTTCCACTGGTATATAGCACACCTTCTAGTTCTTTGTAAATAATTTCAAAATTAAATTTTTCGTCACCCTAAGAAATACAGATTATGGTCCTACATCATGATCCTCTGTTTGTAGAATCAAAATCCTGATAGATTTCCCAATGAGTGAGAAAAACGAATAATGATACTTATTTAATCCTACACAATTTATACCTGTCAACAAAATCGATAACTGAAATTACTGTTAGCTCTAATAATTTTATTTACCAAATAAAATAAAATATTTAAAAGTTAAAAAAATATTCAAAATAAACATAAATTATAATTATATAATTTAATTAATTAATAAACATTTTTTTTAAGAAAGAAATAAATCAGCGAAGGGGGGAAATTTCCCCCTCTACCGATGGTGAGGGACCTCACTCCGGAACGAAGGGGATGGAGGGAAGCCTCCTCAATTGGCCATCCCTAATAAGCCACTTTAGCTTCTCTTTCATATCCTGGCCTTCGTCGAACTTGTATTTAATTGGGACTTCTTCTTCTTCTTTTACCTTTAATTGAAAAGATGTTAAGCTGTTGCCCCTATAACTATCAAAACAGATTTTTACATTCTCTAAGTTTCCAAAATCATCATTGTACGCCCTCAATCCAAATCAGCCATTAAATTTGACGGAAAAATGTGAGAAATGACCGAAATGCCCTCAAAGACAAAATTTTAAAAAATAAGTAAAAATTTGAGAAATAAATTAAAAATAAGGGAAAATGGCATTTTAATCATTAGGTTTTACCACCTTTCATTTTTTAGTCCCTAGATTTTAAATTTTCAAATTTTGGTCTTTACATTTTCAATTTTTGACAAAAGAGCCCTTCCGTCAGAGCTCTGTCAGTTTTCTCAATGGCAGAATTTGCCAAATCAGTATTTTGCCGCTTCATTTCCAACTCACATAGGAAGAATGACATTTTAGTCCTTAGGTTTTACAACCTTTTATTTTTGTAGTCCCTAGATTTAAATTTTTCAAATTTTGGCCCTTACATTTTCAATTTTTGACTCTCGAGCCATTTTGTCAGGGCTCCTTCTGTTTCCTTAACAGCAGCACCACATCAGTAGAAAACTCAACAGCCCCTCCAAATGACAGTGTTCCACTCCTTCATGCTTTTAGCCCAAATGACGTTGTTTTGTCACAAGTATGATGCAACTGTGCAACCCAATATCCTTGAGATCAATTCAATTTTCTAACTATTGGGATTTAGGGTTCTTACGAAAAGGGGGAAGTAACGAAGAGAGTGAAGAAGTGGAATAGTGTGCATCATACTTATCAGAAAATGGTGTCATTTGGGCTAAATAAGTGAATGAGTGGAACAATGTGCATCATGCTCGTGACAAAAATGGCATCATTTTGGGCTAAGAGCGTGAAGGAGTGGAACGCTATAGTTTAGAGGGGCTATTGATGTGGCATTGCTGTTAAGGAAACAGACAGAGCCCTGACAGAAGGGCTCTTTTGCCAAAAATTGAAAATGTAAGGACCAAAATTTGAAAAAATTAAAATCTAGGGACTAAAAAAAAAAAGGTGGTAAAACTTAAGGACTAAAATTCCATTTTTTTGGTATGAGTTAGAAATGCTGTGGCAAAATGTTGGCAAGCACTGTTGTTAAGGAAATAGATGGAGCCTTGACGGAAGGACTCTTTTGTCAAAAATTGAAGAATGTATGACCAAAATTTGAAAAATTGAAATCTAGGGACTAAAAAATAAAAGGTGTTAAAAATTAAGGACTAAAATGTTATTTTTCCTAAAAATAAATAGAGTTTCAATAGCTTTATTTAAAAAATATTGCCTTTTTTAAAATATTATTTTTTATGTTTTAATAAATTTTTAAATATTTTTGGTAATTTTTGTATTAGAGGGCATTTTGGTCATTTTTAACATTTTTTCGTCAGACTTAACTGCTGATTTGGACAGAGGGCGTACATTGATGACTTTGAAAACTTAAGGATGTAAAAATCCGTTTTGATAGTTAGGGGGGCGATATTGATTTTTGCTCATAATTAAAGGGCGAACTACGAAATTACCCCTTTTTGTACATTAATTAATTAGGCTAAATTACGAATATACAACTTTTTGGAATTGAATTTTCAACTAGAAAGAAACAGGGAAAGATTGCATCCATCTTCCTTTTTTTATTTTTTTTATATTTACCTCACTGAAAACAAAAGGTGCCTTTTGTCAATTTAATTTGCTACCTCTTTGAGCTAGAATATTGCATGTTTACTACATCTAAAACTAATATAATATTAAATGTTTAAATCACTATAAGAAAACAGGGTTTACTCGCTGATTGCTTCCGTAGGCAAAAGTAGTTCAAGCTGTCGAAGAAGCTCTTCAGCCATGGTTTCCAGTCTTCGAAGCCTGGTCATGGTTGCCGCGTGCTCACTAGCCTTCTATGGCGACCGTCCTCCTCCGTTAGCAATGGCTTGCCTATGTCGACCGGAGATGGCGTTTGGAGAAGGGTGGCATCTGTCCTCAATGCTTCTTGTGTCAATTGGGGCCGTCGGGGTTGCTCTGTCCTCAACACTTTTTGTGTCATCAGGAAAGCCACGGTCTTCAAAGATAACATCGAGCCGCCACCAGATATGTTTGCTTGATGCTTACTAGTGGTCTGCTGGACCTTCTGCTTACAGTTGAAGTTTGTGGGCAATGGTCATTCCTGACGGATCAATGGTTGCCGAGATTGAATTTTTGCCTACATGAAATGGTGGTCGCATTTGATTTTTAGAGACCCAATTTTGGTGGGCATTGATTTTTTTTGTCGCACAATAATAGCAGTAGATCGACCACTTCCCATGGTGGTGTCATGGTAATTTATTGGCAATTCGAAGTTCTGTAGTTCAGTTATTTTTAATGTTACTTTCTTAATCATAATAATATGTCGCACCATATTGCAAACCGTGTGAACTGCTTCGACGGTTTGCACAGAAAGAACAGAGTATACTCGTTTCACCCGTATTCATACCATCAAAGAAAGCTGAGTGTCATATCTATTGGATCTCCTCTATTAGGTGTGGAAAAACAAAAGTGAAAGATGCTTTAGCTGCGCACGACCAAGCTTGAGGAGCTTTAGAAACTCAAAGCCTTTTGCCTTTCCTTGCCTTCGTTGTTGCATTGTCGTACCTGTGATGGTTAAATATTAAAACAAAATTCTGCACAACATATACATCCTCAAAGTTATGAAATCTTCAACACTGGAAAAATACCTCCCTGGATGTCAACTGCCATGTGTGTCTGCTTTATTGCTGGGTCACCCAAATCTGCGGGCACATCATCGGGTGCTGTTGAATCATCGGAGCCTACTGCAGAAGAACCCTGTAGAGATTATTAGAGCTGCTGTGAAGCCAAAACCTGTTCGCTCCTTGTCTTTGACTGTCGCATTGCATCGCCTTTCTTTAAATGCCCTTCTTGAAGCTCTGGGAGCCAAAAGCAGGATTTGCCTTTAGACGCTTGGTGGGAGATGTGGGTTTCCAAAGTATATGTTAATTCTTAGTCGTCTCTCAGTTTCAAATAGAGGTGCTACAATTCAAAATGGGTGCTAATTTTTTGCCCCAGGGCCCCAAGTCTTTCCGCCCGTGTCTGTTAGGACCATATTTCAAACGATGGAGCTTTCGCGACGATAAGCTAGTTTTTTTTAATTCCGCGTGGTTGATGAGTACTTTTATTTTGCTTTTTTTTCACCTTTAGACTCGACAGCTCCAAGTTTAAGTGGAGAAAGCTGGAACTTTTGCTGACAAAAAGTAAACTGCGCGTGGCTGATGAGGCTTTTGTCTTGTAGTGCATATTTTTCGTAACCATCAATATCGGCTAGGGTCAATGATCGTGTGACACTCATAACACCTTGAAAGCTTTCGCAATTGCATTCCTCTTAAAGAAGACGAGTATGTTGACCCCCATTGGATCTCATCAACCTTGATACAGATCGAGTTGATGATCTGGTGGCAACTCTTCGACCCAACACCCTAGTTTCGACTGACTGTGTTGCTCTCTAGCGAGTTATCAGCTCTGTGAACTGAACTACCCGTGTGTTCTAGTGAATCACGTCCGTGTACCTACATATGGAGATTAGAGCGGCTAGCCGTGGTGTTCTTTGATGTGTCGTGCACTCGTGACACCATCTCGTTAGTTGGAGGTTCTTCGATCTATGCAGGTGAGGAGGTTCTTGATCTGGTCCCATAAACACGGTGGTTTCTGCTGCTTCTGCTTGTGTTGGGATTGTAGGTTTTTATTTTCTTTTAAAACACAATACAAACCTGATTTGGTGATGTGGTCGGCCAGGCCACGTGGCACCATCTCGTTAGTGGGTAATGGCAGATGGACAGGGTACTTTGCAAAAAATGTACCTTAGGGACCTTGTGACTAAATTGTAAAAGCTGTATACCACAGAACCTACAGGGTAATTGAGCCTAAATAAATATAAAAGGTAATAACAAACCTATTAATAAAAAACAACAAACGATTCCATTGTCGTTAAAAAAAAAGAAATAAAAACATAAAAAAAAATACCCTTGGAAAGGAGTTCAGAATGTGTTAAAGAAATAGTTCAAAAGCATAAAAGTACCAACTACGACGTAACCGAGTGCAGAGTGCCTCGTACAAAGCCTGGGATACAGCAGCTGCACTGAGAGACTGTGTCCCTCTACGGAAGTCAGATCCGTCCGCATAGTACTCGCTTAGAGCAGAGTTCGCCTCTAAAGTTGTTAAGCGAGAACTGATATCCATGCATAAGAGCTGCATTGGCTCCAATATCATTCGAAAACCTCCTTCAACTCCCCCATCAAAGTGTTGTGGAACTCTCCCCAGCACTGTGGGCACTGAGACGGGGGCTCCTCGCATGGCAATGAGCCTCCTCAAAACCGAGACCCCGTCAGCCTCTAATAGAAACTTGTAGACCCTACATGTCGCCTAGGCCGAGTCGTGGAACCGCTCAATCCGTCAACTGGGCAATCGAAATGAGAGGGCAGCATTCCCCTCTTGCATCGTGTTATTCCTTTGGGTACCATCATCAACTGGAGAAATTGCGTCAAGAGAAGACCGTCCGACAACCTTGAACGGTGACTAGGTGTCCCCGTTGTTTAGCCTAAATAGTGGGCAGTAGAGAGGCAGACCCACAGACTCTCATTGGGAGCCATCAAAACATCAGCTCGCCCAAAGTCCAATTGGACACTCTTACGTGTGCCGCCTCGGGTAAATGTTGTAGGCGAATATTAGGAGCATGATAATACCATAATGGGTCAGTATATCAGATTCTGGCGTGATTAAGGATTCGACGATGACCAGGTCCTTTGACCAGGGAACGTACAGAAGACCTCCTCAGACAGTTTGTACTTCGTCTCCATTACAGGGAAGACTCCCGCTCGACTCTCTGTGGAGATCCCCATGAAGTGCTGTCCACAGAACTCACTTCCTCTGCAAAACCGAATCAGCAATCGATATGCATATAATGAGTGTTCCAAACTTGTTGCTATCGAATATCCGTAACTAACAGCAACTGCAGCATATGAAATCCCGGACAAAATCTGATAGAGGCTTCTACAGGGATCATCCGAAGATGTGAGACCCACCATTATCAAAATCGATAATCTCAGATAGTTCCTCTGGCCATCCTGATATTGATCTCGGTACTGAGAACTGGACAAGCTGTCCCTCTACGGAAGTCATCGTCCCATAGTACTCGCTAGAGCAGAGTTCGCCTCTACGAAACTCCATGCAAAGAGCTGCATTGGCTCCAATATCATTCAAACCTCCTTCAACTCCCCCACAAAGTGTTGTGGAACTCTCCCCAGCAGGGCACTGACGGGGGCTCCTGCATGGCTGAGCCTCCTCAAAACCGAGACCCCGTCATCTAATAGAAACTTGTAGACCCTACTGTCGCCTAGGCCGAGTCGTGGAACCGCTCAAAGTCAACTGGGCAATCGAAATGAGAGGGTTCCCCTTTGCATCGTTTATTCCTTTGGGTACCATCATCAACTGGAGAAATTGCGTCAAGAGAAGACCGTACGACAACCTTGAAGGTGAAGGTGTCCCCGCTTTAGCCTAAATAGTGGGAAAAATGTAGAGAGGCAGACCCACAGACTCTCATTGGGCCACCATCAACATCAGCTCGCCCAATCCAATTGGACACTCTTACGTGTGCCGCCTCGGGTAAATGTTGTAGGCGAATATTAGGAGCATGATATACCATAATGGGAGTATATCATTCTGGCGTATTAAGGATTCGACGATGACCAGGTCCTGACCAGGGAACGTACAGAAGACCTCCTCTACAAACAGTTTGTACTTCGTCTCCATTACAGGGAAGACTCCCACTCGCCTCTGAATCCCCATAACTGTCACCAACTCTTCCTCTGAAAACCGAATCGCAAATATGCATATAATGAGGTTCCAAACTTTTGCATCGATATCCGTAACTAACAGCAATGCAGCATAGAAATCCCGGACAAAATCTATAGAGGCTTTACAGGATCTCCGAAGATGTGAGACCCACCATTATCATCCATGATATCTTCGATAGTTTGCCCCTCGAATGGCATATCCTCGATGTCTAAAAATGAAACTTGACTGTCAATCCAAGTGACAACCCAAGAGAGGGGTGGGGGGAGTGAATTGGGTTCTAATAAAAATTCAGACTTTTTAAAAGATAAGCAAAGCTAGATATTAAAAAAGTGTTCAACACAAAGCAATCAAAAATATGAGACAAATAAAAGAAAGTAAGGGATGGAGAGATAACACCGATATTTTTAGGTGGTTCGACTATGACTTGCCTACGTCCACCTCTATGTCTATTTCCTTCATTGGGTTTTCTCCACTATTCACCAACAGTAATCTTACCTTAGCTTTCAAGTGGTAAGTAACCTTTACAAAGCGTTTTCAAGTCAAGTTTCAACTCTCACTTAAAATCCCAACGACCCAAAGTGAGATTTCCTCTATCTTCATGGGTAGGCCCAAGCATATCCCCACACTTAAAATTTTTACAATAGATTCATACAAGAAGTAATAAAGAAGGAGTCTTTAAGCCAGATGTGCAAGTGTAAAGCACAATAATGAGGAAGAAGACAATATTTGAGATCAAAAGCTCTAGTTTTGCAAGCATCAGCAGAAGCTTTCTTGGGATCTATTTTTTTTTATTCTTCAAGCTTTTTCTTTCTCTTGGAGGCTAGGTCATAAACACTACAACAAAATGAATTTTGGTGTCAAACATTTTTGTCACCTAAAGTCAAAATTTTGTCAGCAAAAGTTGTTGGTGTCAAAAAATTTTGACACTCGGTATGATAGGAGAAGCCTGTCACCCTTGTTTTGGGTGATAATTTACGAGGTTCCTCAAGAAATAGCATTCGGATGACAACATATAATGTTCGGACGGTTTTCATTTCGTGTGACAAATATAAAAAGTCATAGATTCTTTTTTTTTTTTTTTTTCTGTTCGCATGTACCGTGCAAACGTTAATGTATTACCTGACAAAATCAGTTTCGTTATGGAAAACTATGCGAACGTCTCTAATACCTATATGAACGGAGTGAATTTTTGTGTCAAAATGTAATTTTGTATGCAGATTCATCGTCCGCACGATGACAAACAACGTGCACACGCTTATTATTTTTATACTAAGAAAACGAAATTGCCACGAATATACTACTTGAACGGCGACAAAACGTGCAGACGATGCTAAAATAAGGACCTGAGGACGATTGAGTTGAGTTCGGACATTTGCAATGGTAATGCATGCGGATGATTATTTAGAGCGTGCGGACGTGTAACATATTAGCCAATGTTCGGACATTATTAATGCGTTCGGACTGCTCTTAGTAATAATAGACAATACTAAAATTTAATTTATTTAATTATGTATTTAATATTAAAACATTATATTAAATATAAGATAAAATTAATAATGGTCTACAAATTATATCTAACCGACATAATAGTAAACAAAATACATAATCAAAATCAAATACATAATATAAAATAACTATTTGTAGAAATACCAAACGAGAAACATAATTATAAAATCTAGTACAACCAGGAGATTAACAAACTATAAGTAAATAATAACGGAAAACATAAATCAAAAGACTAGTCTGAATCATGACAATGAACTAACTCGTCGAGATCTTGTCTGCCAGCGTTGCAAACATGCTCCAACTGTTTCTCCATAACATCCACCCAGTTGATGAGTGTCCAGATCTGTATCGAAATATTATAGAGAGACTGGTGCAACTGGGACACGTGATCTCTCACAGTATGCGGTTCCATCCATGTAGCATTCAGCTCCTCTGTCACAGCCTTGTCCGACAAAGCAAACTTAGTCTCCAGATCGTCCAAACGGGTATGAAAATCCTTGCACAGCATATACGTCGGCATAACCATCGTCCGTATACTCTCCTTCAGCTCTACTACCAGCTCCTCCGCTCAAGCAGGTCGCTCAATCTATGCTCCGGCGATGGTGATACTTTTCTCAGAGTGATCCATGGCCAACCTAACAAAAAACCATTCAAATATCAACAAAAATAGATCAATGACCAAATCAACATTTATGTACATTACGGATAGTCTAATCCCAAACTGTCCATAACTTAAACAATTTCGGAATTAACAAAAATAAATATTAAATAAACTTCACGCAAAACTGATCGGATAGATTAACAGCCGTCCGCACTACAATGAACGAAAAGATGTCGTTTTGTGAAAAAATGTCTGCACGCCATAACGGACGTCTGAATAGAAACAATTGCAAAAAAAACATTCGGACGTCAATAGTAAACGTCTGGACTGCAATTGTCGAAGAATAGACCCTTTGACAATCAGACGCCCACCGACCACTTTAATAAAAAAAAAACAGCCGATTAATATCAGCATTTCACACCCAATCAACACCAAACATGTTTATAAGTAACCAAAAGCATTAAACAATAAACAATCAAGCAAATAACGTATTTTTACTCAAAACCCACAAAAAAGGTAAAACACCGTACCTCTCAAAGTTTCCAAATCCCAAATATTTGCTCCAATCCACCCAAAGGTTAAGTAATCTATCCCTGACTCTCCTCCTCAATGATTCAAATGACTTTCCAAGAGAAATCTAAACAAAGACAAAGTGGAGAGGGTTTTTATCAGTTTTCGAAAGAGTTGCGAAATGAACGTACAGTTTATGGGTTTTGGCCTTTTAACTCCTAGAAACTACGTCCAAACGGTAATAAGTTACGTCCAGACGAGTTTGCCAAAAAATTTGGCGTGAAAATATACCGCCAAGAATTTCATGGCCATCCAGACTCTTATCCAAAATTTCGATGGCGTCCAGATGCGTTTCGAATTAAATTCAATAAATTGTCAAACACGCCAATGACACCATTTTACATCCAACCCCACGATGTCGTACTAGAAAATGAACATTCGGACGCCTCATTTAGAACATAGGAAACTTTTTGTTAAATAAACGGTGTCGTTTATTCAACAATAAACGTCCAAACGGTTAAATTAAGTCCGAACAGTACCTTGTTAAGTAACTAAATTACAAATTAATTATGTATTAAAACTTTTGATACTTCATTTATTAATTATACTACATTTATTAATATGTATTTTTGATACTGGATTTATTAATTATATACCATCAAGCAAAAAAAATATTAAAACTTTTGAAACAAAGCAAAACTTCACAAAACGTTAAACTTACAACTTTCCATTCCATTTCGCACATAATGAGAGAGGATTATCTTGAAGAAATGTATATTAATTTTAAGATTTTATTAGATTCATTATAATAATTATCTATATATACTTTAATAATTTTGATACTACATTTATTAATTATTCATTTCTTATGTATGTGTGTATATATATACATATATATATATAATATATATATATAATATATATATATATATATATACTCAATAAGTTTTACAACATTTATTTAATTACTACATGTCGATGGCGTCCGGACGTTTTTTGAATTAGAAAATGAACGTCTAGACGCCTCATTTAGAACACAGGAAACCGTTTTGTTGAACAAACGACGCCGTTGATTCAAAAAATAACATCTGAAAGGGTTAAATTATGTCTGAACGCTACCTAGATAAGTAAAATAAATTACTTATAATTTATATGTATATATACTTCAATAATTTTGATACTACATTTATTAATTATTCATTTCTTATAAATTAATTACTTATGTATTTCATCTTAAATTTTAACATAAGATTGTAAGTGTTACAGTTAACAACAATCTAAGTAATAGATCAAGCATCGGCCTAGGCAGGTCACTCTTGATCATACACACGGTGAGGGGGCTTCTCAACTTCCTGCTGCTGTACGGGAGTAGGAGCCTGCTGTTGCTGCCTAAGTTGCGCCTCAGAACGGCTCAAAGTGGTCCGACAGATGGGACAGATAGACGCCTTCCTTTCCATGTCCGGACCATCCATATAGCCCACACTATAGAGGAACTGTGTCAAGAGTAGATTGTATGACAATGCAGCTGAAGAAGTGGTCTTCGCCTCAGACCGAAGAAACAGGAAAATGTATGGGGGAAGATCTACAACACATCCTTTAGCCACTCCCAACATCAGCTCGCCTCTCATAATAGGGCACTCTGTAGTGCGAACCCTCGGCTTGATATCGTAGGAGCAGATGAGGTGCAGAATACGCCAAAGAGGGAGCATGAACTTCTGCCTAACGAAGGGTCCGACTAGCACCACGTTCTGGCCCATGAAAGTACGGAATATGTCTTCCGCATCTGGCTTGTTCGCCATCTCCACTGTAGGGTATGCTCCAATCAGCCTCTGCATCCCATAATAACGCTAGGATGTCTGCTGACAATTGAAAGGTCACCCCACGTACAGTGACAGTCCATAGCATTGCATCAATATCCTCAACATCCAGCAGTGCACGTAAAACTCCCAGACCAGATCTACAGAAGCTATGTCATCTCTCTTCAGATACCCAATCCAACCCTGGTTATCCATAATGTCGCTGATACTCCGTCCCATATACTTCAGCTCCTCGAAGTCAACAACGGAGACCTCATGCTCTGCAATAACTAATCGACTTAGTATCTCAACCCGCTGCTGCTCCAGCCGCTCCTCCCGCGTCATATAATCTTTTGGACTCTCCTGATCTTGCTATGTAGAGGTCTCGAAAAATGAGGAAGATGACAAATAGTGGTGTTTAGTCATTTTTTAATTTGTAAAATAAGACAAAAATGACAGAACAATCAATTAAAACCGTCCGCACAGTCGTACACAGCGTTCGCATAGCCCAAAAATGATGCCGTCTAATTAAACAAGCGTTTGGACGCCCATATAGGGAGTCCGAACATCTAATGAAACGACCTAGATTTAGAGACTAGATGTGCGCACGGTTAGAAAACCGTCCGTAACAAAATACTCATAAAAAATAAATTTTTAACATGTATATATATACAAGCAAAAACGACAGCGTATAAAAAAGCAACGTCCACACGCACAAATAACCCGTCCGAGTGGGTAATAAAGCGACAAAGTTTTAAGAAACATGCGTGCGCACGCTAATACAACCGTCCGAAAAAATAACTTCTTAAAAACTTTTATTTTAAAATGTGTATATATACTGAGTAAAATGACAGCGTATTACAGACATCCGTCTGCAGATATAAACAAACTGTCCGAACGTAAAACAAAACAACCTAGTATAATAAATAGACGTGCACACGCTATGAAAACCGTCCACAACAAATTACTCTGAAAAACTCTTATTTTTGAGTTGTGTATATATCGTAGACAAAACGATAATGTCTAAAGGCCTATCATCCCGCACACTTATAGTACCATCCACATAAAATTCTAAAACGGCAACTTTTGAAAAAATAACTGTAGAAATTGAAAAATATCTGTCCGGACGGATAATAACCGTCCGGACGTGACGTGGCAAAGAAGACCAAGTTGGCTCAGTGATGGCCAACCTTTCCACCACCTCTAAAACAACCCCAAACCAGCACCAAACATTACAAAATTATAGCCTAAACAATCCTACAATATTACGCAATCCATATCAACACAAAGATCGGCCATCAAACAACTGTGATGGCTGAAAATCTGATATGACATTTTCTTCGAAAATAACGTTAAAAGAATGATTTTTAAACAAAAAAACGCAAATAAAAACATGAGAAATGTACCTGGATAGAAAGAAATCCACGAAATAGGACTGAAGAGCTAGATTTTAGACTCTAAACGTGAATGCATGTCTATGAGAAAGGAGAGAAAAGGGTGTAATGCGACTGAAAATGTCATTCAAATGGCTACGTAAAATCTTCTCGAAATGACATCGTTTGGATGTTAAGGTTTCATGCGGACAGGCAGACGATTGGAACGTGCAACGTGGAGTACCCCATTAGCCGAAATTACAGCCATATGCATTTGAATGGTATTTAATCATGCAGACACTAACAGCTATTCTCCACGGTTGTTTGACAAAGAAGCCTGTTGATCATGTACGAACTACTCCAGTAGTTCAGACGGTATCTTAGACAGTTTGGACATTTATGTAGCTTTTGTGACAATTTGAATTGCTTGACTAATGGGCGCACCGTTTTTCGTAATGTGCAGACGCTTTCATAGATGCTAACGAATGTTTTAAGTCACTAATATGTGACTTTTGGCTTTTGTCGACCCTGAATACCATGTGGACGTGGTTTATGGATGTCCGGACGGTTTTGTAATTCCTGGTTGACCTTAGGTACTGAAATTTTTATTTTGACATGGAAGGTACATGATTTGGTGACAAAATTCATTTTGACATCCAAAGTTTGACACCTAAGGCCAATTTTCTTGTAGTGAAATAATGATGCAAGTCCTTACTTTTCTCTCTCCATCTTATTCTATTTATAGACTTTTAGACTTGTATCGTCCATAAGATGTTGGATTGTACCGTTGGAGTGGTGCCTTGATGATTTAAAATAAAAAAGTTGAGCAGGTAGCGTTCTAAGATTTTTTACAAAATCGCAACATGCGTCGACACCTAGTCGGTATGTGTCAACTGTAACAAATTGTTAAATAATTTGATAAACTTTGTATTGGATTGATGAACTACACGAATAATAACATATTGGCCATTCAAGATGGCAAATCTCCCCCAAATGCTATCTGCGTAAATGATCTTCGATACACTCACGGGACTAATTCCTCTCTCTATAACTGCCATCCAAATGGGCTTGGGCTAACTACTAACAAGGCTTGAAGCCCAAGACAACTAGCATGACAAACGTAAAGACGAAAGCAGTAAAATAACAACTGCTGGCCCTTAACCAACTAAGCCCAGCTAACACAACTTAGGCCAGCTGAATATAAGCCCAGCCCAGCCCAGTCACTATTTTCATATTTGTTGACACATCAATACTAGTGAGATTTTCTGCTATGTGAAAGTGTCATTTCCGCTCCAATTCTTCTTTAAACACCTACAATGAACAATGTGGACATTTTAGCTTATTCAAAGGTGTTAGAGAATATAGAGACTTTTGAAGAGAGAGGTTCTCAATCCTTTTGGAAATCATTTTTAGTAAATGAGGATTGACAAGATTAAAATCTAAATTCCTTCAAAGCAAGTACATAGGGTTTGTTATCATTAAAATAAAAAAGGATTGTTCAAAGAATAACCTTGGCCTAACACTAACCCTCTATTACCACTAATTGGGAGAGGATCATTGTCCCATGCTCTTCCAGTGTCATGGGTGGTGGATTGCTAGTATCCTATTGCTTGAAGCTCTCACCCAAAGAGGTAGTTGAAGAACGTTGGCGCTTAGACATTTTTGAATTTGTAAAAGAAAAAGTATTCCCATGGTCAGTGCACAACATTCCCATGCATACGAAACCCCATCTGGACGAACCCAAAGTGAGTGAACATTACAAAAATGACAATGTTTAAATAAATTATAAGTCTGAATGGAAAGGTAAAGCGTTTGGATGTCATGCAAATGATGAAGCTTGCAAAAAAAACCTAACAGTTCACGTCCGCACCACCTAAGAAAGCCATTTAAACATCATGTATTATAAAAAAAACCTTAATATTGAGGCATCCAAATAGATTAAATACCGTTTGGACGTATCGGGGAAGAAGATCGAATGTACTCAACCAATGCCACCTGTAAGTCCAAGTATTAAGGCAACCCACGAGGGGGGTGAATTGGGTTTCCAAACTTTTTTGCTTTTAACCTCCAAAGTCGTGTTTGCAAAGTAAAGACTAATTTAGCACAAGTATATTGATGCAATAAGTAAATAAGTGCTAATGTAAAGAGTAGGGTTAAAGAAGCAAACTCGAAATTTTTAGGTGGTTCGGCAAACCCTTCTACATCCATCCCTCAAGCTCCTTTACCGAGCCTTGAGGTTTTCCCACTATCTCCCAAATAGTGTACACACTAGCTTCTGGGTGCTAGAGAACCTTACAAGTGCTTTCCCAAGCTCAACACTCAAACCCAAGTGATTTTCGGGCTCATCACTCACAACCCAACCAAGCTTGAGATATACCCTCTCTAAGCTTCTTCTTTAGTGAACAACCTCACTAAAGGAATCACCTCTTTTGGATAGGAAGATAAAAGAATAAACTCTCTCAAAGAGTGGATATAAAATTGGAAAGCTCTATCTCTTTGATTCACACAATGACAAGGATAAGAAAGTGTAATTTGTGTGAATGATATGAGAAATATGGAATAAGAAGGTTTAAGATATTTCTCAAGCTATGTAAAATGATTTGTGATCGTTCTCTCTTGGTTAAAGGCAATAGGAAGGTCTTTATATAAGCCACTTGAGAAACTAGCTGTTTCTAACTGTTAGGAATATTACCGTTGTACCAGTCAACCGCTTCATGAACCGGTAGACCGCTTCAAGTTACCGTTACCCAACGGTCATATTGTCAGAGCTCAACGGATCTATTTCAAATCATAGACCGGTCGACCGCTACACCAAGTGGTTAAAGGCCGGTCGACCACTTCACTGGCCGGTCGACCTCTTCAACTTAAGCACATGATCCGGTTCATTTAAAACCACGATTTTGGCCACTTTAAAAATCCAATTTTAAAGACTAACTTCCCATAAGTATATAAAAGGTTTAGGAGTTGATTGGGGATGTTTTGAAACCATTAAAAATATTTTGATCTTCCAAGCAAGAGGTAAAATGGTTTATGCACGTTTTGAAAGATATGCAAGTGTGTGATTCAAATCCTTATCAAAAATGAAACTAAGAGTTACAAGTTATACCCTATGGTCTTGAATCTTTACTTTTGAGCTCTTTGCATCTTCTTGATCTTCAATCCTCTTGTCTTTTTCTCTTTGATAAAAATGTCTTTGTCTTTGAAGATCTCCATTTTGTAAACTTAATCTATTTATTGAAATTATCAAAATATTGATTGTGAACAAAAGCCAACACCATCATCCTCCCCACCCCACCCCACCCGCACAACCATCGCAATAAATAGCTAAACACTACAAAATTATAGCCAAAATAATCCTATAACCTAAACCAATCAATGTCAACAAAATGATCAGCCACCAACCAATGGTGGCCGAAATTTAAGATTGATTATTTAAAAGTAAAACTCTAAAAATCTAAGATTTTAAGGCTGAAAATGAAAATAAAAAGGCATGAGTATTATCTGAATGTAAAGAACACCTCCAAAACGTAAGGAAAATGAGGATTCGCGGTGGAGAGATTGTGCTAGGCTGGAGAGAGTATTCAAGGTTTGGTAACATTATGGCATCTCTAAGGACTCTGTTCTTCTTTAAAATCCATCGTTACCGTCAGTACTATGGCATTTGGAGGGTATATTTTCCATGTGGCCCAATCCAATTCATCCACATTAAATGCTAAATCTGAAACGATTATATTTTCTTTCAGAACCTTCGTGTGTCTGGATGGCTTTAAGTCGGCCGTTGTGAACCAAAGGGTACACGTCTCAAGCACGCAACATGGATTCCCACGAGTCGTCCATGGACCATACGGACGTTATACAACTGTTTATTACCGTTTTGTGCATTAAACGCTTCACAATGATGTGGCACTCCTCTGCATCTGGATGTTCCGTAATGCCATCTGAACGGAGTTGCATATTTTGTGACAAGTGCCAATATGTCACTAATTGGTAACGACGTAAGTTCGTCAACCAAAAACTGTGCGGATGATATTGAGTTTCGTTTGGACGATTTGTCAGAATCGATGACGAAATAGATGCGTCACAGATATATAACGATTGGGTGGTCCGTCACCCAAAATGTGTCCGGATTTGTTCTAAGAATGTCCGAACGGGGGTAGTTGCATGTACTATGCGGGAAATGATTCAATGACGAAATTTAATTTTTGTCAACAAAGGGTGCTCTTTAGTGACAAAATTTGATTTGACATTAAATAATTTTGTCACCTTAAATAATTGTCCTTGTAGTGTTTGTTTAAATGGACGAGACTGAGTCTCATTCCCTGCAAAGAGTGCAGATCCAGATTCAAGATTTGGATAAGAAGTTCGGTGGGTTAGAGTAGCAAGGGTATTTTCTAACGGATCACTGTGTAACTTCAAGTTTTCATACTAGTGAAAACCTTCCCGGCCACAAGGCCCGTAGAGTATTTCTTCTTCAAGTTTGTCTTCAAGAGGTATATCTCTTCGTAACCAATTTGTGTGTCATTTGTGTCTGATTGAATTGATTCTCGTTGTTGAATTGTTAAATTTAGATTAAATATAAATCTGTCCAATATTGTCTTTAGTTAAAAGATGGTTATCTTGAATATCTTGAATCTTTGATAAAAATATTTATTGCTTCATCGTTTTTCTTATTCGCAAATATAGAATCTCGGTTAAGATTTTGGGTTTTTGAACTTGTTGATATTCTTGTGAAGTGTGCAATAAATTCAAAGATCAGAAAAATAATTTAAAACAATCTATTCACCCCCCTCTAGGTTTGGGTGTACCATATTGAGTCTTAAATCGCCACCTATTGTTCATTATCTATTTTTGTATGATTTGCTGAGGAAATGTATGAATCTAGTAGGTACTAAAATTCTGAACATTTTTTCTTTTTTTGGGTAAGTAAGAATTTCGAACTTGAGTAAACAAAACTTCTGCTTAATTTGGTGGGTCTGGGAATCTGAATTTTGTCCTTCGAGTAAACAGAAATAGAGCAAGGTATCATATGTCATATCTCTGATCACCCTCTGTCTCTCACTCCCTGTCTAGCCGATGGAAACTAATTTGCACGTCACAGAACATCGTCTCAAGGGACTCGTAGAATTCAAGTGGAAGAATTTAGAAGCTAGACGGCATGTAAGGTGATCCGATTAAAACTCGTTCTTGAACCCAATGTGTAAACCAATTTTGAGTATATCCAATTTATAATTCAATCTTAAACTTGATGCGTAGGAAACATGTGGAGCAAACTCCTGGTTTGAAATACTTGTTGTTGTTCACCTAATAGCTATGCTGACTAAAGTTACGACTGCAAAAAACTAACTTACCAATTCTTTTTTGTTGATCCCGAGAATTTTTCGATAATCTTCAAGTTCTTGTCAATCTCATAATCCCGAGAATTCCACAATAGCAGCCCAAATGTTCTGCCTCCTTCCTCTCCATGCTCACAACTTCTTAGGGTTTTCTTAGTCCTGATGGCCAACTCTCAAACTAACAATTAGTCAATTAGGGTAGACTATCTCATAGCATTTCTTATATATGAAAACCCTAGCTGTGATAGTGCGTGGGATCATTAGGATCTCAGATCTCAGATCTCAGATCTCGGCCGTAGGATCACATGGAAAAACTCTTTTTCCATTAACTCCCTTATATTCTTTAATTCTGAATTTTAGGCTTCTACTAATTGTAATCATGTCCATCAACATATTACAATTCACCCCAAAATTTGAGATTGATTTGTGAAATCTCTTTTGCTAACAATTATTCGTTTATTTATCCTTCCACCATACTATATTCATATGAACTAATAGGACCGGAATATTATCATTGATAAAGTCCCTCAGTCTCATATAATTCTTAATAAATCTGTAACTCGTTGGACTCTCAATTGTTTCCAAAACAATTTCACAAAGAAATATATATATATATATTAATTTAGAAAAAATATTTTCACAAATTCCTCTGGCCAAAGATTTCTTTTTCTCGAGTCCAACCCTATACAGATATACTTGAATATACATCTCACAAAGAGACTGGTGGATTCTTATTGAGCATTTATACAAACCCACTTATTATGTACAAGACCCAACGTTATCTGAAATATTTGACCTAGAAAGATCATCACCAAATGACTCGATCAAAGCACAAGTACATAACAAATAATCCATATAAACCTCTCAGGTCTAAGGATACAATAAACCAATTGTGCTGAATACCTTCTCAACATCAATGATCACTTCCAAAAGGTATTCATATTTGATCCGTTCAGTGCATGTACTCTTACATTGCACCCACTCATTTGCTTAAGGTCACTACCTCGATGATTGAGTACATCATCTTATTTAATAGAGGCACAATGAGTGTAGACCTATTGTACATTAATATGTACCTTGGTCTAGAACAAAACATCAAGTAACAAGGAACCAAAAAATCATACTCCCCGCCTTTGATTCATTAATCATTGGCATGACTTTTCTACAATGTCACTCAATAATAATGTAACATCTTATGTCACAACATATTACCCAATATAATAAATATAAACATGTGACATCTAAATAACAATTATTTAGAATAATGATTTTTAGGGCATATTTCTTACACTGACTTTGTCAAAGGCTGACTCGTTAATGATTCCTAAGGATCACTATGGTTCTGGTTTATGGGTCGTGCCGTTAGGTTTGTGCTATCCATATGCATCTGGTGTTTGTTCTTCAATTCCTGTTGAGATCCATTAACTGGTTCTTATATTAGAATAACCAATGTAATCTAAACTTCTACCATCGATCAGATTGCAACAGAGATGTTGTTGACTTGTTACTTAAGGCAGCATGATACTTGGACTTTTGTGTTCGCGATATACTAGTTCATATACCACAAGATATCAAGTATCTAAACTGATTACAGTACTTTGAAATCCTTTAGCCAAATCTTATATCGTCTTTCATAGGAATAGTTATTTGAAATCACATGACATATGCAAAAAAGTATCCAGGAAAAGATTGTTGCCTGAAAGTATTTGCAGGATAGTTGATACTTGACTCTTTTCACTTGGAAGTAAAAGAACCATAGTAGCGATGCAGTAAACATTTTCAAGGAAATAAAACTGGGTACTCAGGTCAAACGGGCAACACAATGCATATGCTTGCTTTTCAGGATGTTGTACTCCAGCCATTCAAGCAGTACTCTAGAGGTCTCCAGATATCTGGCTTCTTATACACAATTGCATGGCAAGTATAAGTGTTATTTTCCCATCATAACATATAAGTGCTTCTGTGGATGGAATTGAAACAGGGACTTAAAGTGCTTCTGTTATTTTCCCATCACAACAAAAAATGCAACTTACCCCTAAAACAAATATTACTTACTCAAAGATAAATCTATTTATTTTGGTCCTTTTTCTTATTTTATCTATTGAGTTGCAATCAATAACTATTTAATGGATGAACTCAACCTGATTCAGAAACATCCATAGATATTGATCTTGATGACATGTTCAGGGAACTGAAGTTCAGCTCAGAGACATCAATAGATATTGATCTTGATGACATGTCAGTTTTGCATCAGATATGAAAAGCAAGCTGAAGGTGATGATACCGGTGGTGAACAAGATTCTGGTGAAAATCGTCAGCATAGAGCAGAGAAACAAATATGTTTAGTGCGGAAATTATGTTTGGCAGCATAGAGTAGAGAAACAGAATATGTGTCTTTGTAAAAATTATGTTTATTGCAGCTTTTTATGACTGTCATTTTAACTTTCTGAAATATATGAATGTAAAGCATTATTCAATTTTGTATTCTATTTGTATTAATTCAAAATTATCTTTTTGGTTGTAATTTTAATTGTAATATTTCAAAAAAAAAAATGCTCTACTTGGATGTTCTATCATCAAATACACACATGTGGATGTTCTATCACCAAATAACCTGTTTGATCGTCTGCTGGCCGTTCTTATCGTCTAATACCTATTTGATTGTCTACTGGTCGTTCTATTGTCAAATATACCGTTTGATCGTCTGCGAAATTGGCTGTTCGATCGTCTATCTTATATGATTGATTGGCTATGAACCTGGATCATCGATCGTCTAATTCATGACGAAAAAAATTTCGTCATTAAATGTTTTGGTGACCAAATATTTTCGTGACTAAAAACTTTTAGTGACTCTTTTGCTGATGGAGCTCAAGACAAAAAATTTCATCACTAAAAATAAGTCAATTTTTTAGTAGTGCAATATGTTGTGTTAGCACGTTCCTTACATCGTGTCATTTCCTCTTGTAGAACTGACTTATTTTTTTTCCCTCTCCTTTTCTCATATTTGGAAAAGTTTGAAAATATTAGAGCTTAACATGTTTTACTTTTAAAGATTAGCTTTTGAAATTGATATATGGGAAAGTTTGCACAATTGGATATGAAAAATGGAAAAAACAACAAAGAAAAAGAAAAACATTGCTGTACTGTTCTCTTTTGCCATAGAATAGCATTATATATTGACAACGTCTAAACTGACAAGAGCGAAAGGGCACTAATAGGCAAGGGAAGGCAATTCTTGTTGATACCAGTACAAATCTAAACCTCTAGTTGCATAAGCTTTGATTGGAAAAATTTCTATGTTTATTTTTTGTAATTATAAAAAAGTATGTCTTAAGCTTTTTTTGTTGTTGCTAATATATATCGACATTTACTGGGACCTTAAAGCATTTTATGAGCGAGACAAAATCATTTTTCATTAACAAAATCATTGTCTACTTGTGTGATTGAATATTTATTTTCTTGCTTGATTATATATCTCGTTGATTTAGTTAATGTGTTCGCTTGGCTAGACTGAAGTTATAGAATTTTTAATTGTGTTAGAAAACACCAGTTCACCCTCTAGGTGTTGTTAGAATCTAAACTTTTTTTTCACAATGGTTGCCCCTTCTACCCTTTTTGACTTATTAAAAAAACTCTATCTTTATCTTTTGGCTTATTAATAGCACCAAGAACTAAAGGGTACATAATTTATTTATTTTGTGTCAACCGTAGTAGCATTTCATTGTTTGAAACTCCAAAGGACAATCTCTAGACACATTGAAATTATTTTGCTTCCACAGGCACTCAAGGCTGCCATCAAGACCTGAAGGCAGGTAAGAAAGGGTTTAGCTAATGGAGATATTAACTCTTCGAAACCAGTAACACGAGGGCGAGTGATGGTCAATAAACTTAGTAATTTTTATCAACATGGCTGCTATTGAGACAAATCGAACTTGTAGTCTCTCTTTCTATCTTCTTTAGATCAAAGTGCCCAAGTAAGAAATGTTCTAACACTGATTAAAAAGTTTCACCGGCCGGCAACATTCTTTTTCAACCATCAGGCCCAATCCAGGCCGGGAGTTTCCGAGGAAATATCAATGCCGCTATGTTGCAGCAGCACGACCTATGCTAAAAACCTGCTCGTAATCCATTGTCAATGGATTGAATTTTCCCTATTTATTCCAATAGATTTCCACATGATCTATTAATGATATAATCTGATAGAGCTACTCGTAGAAAGCTGAACAGATTGGCACCACTTGAAATTTGATGTTGATTCTGGTATTTTGGAATCTTCTTTCCGGAATACCGAAACATCTATTCTAATTATGCCTTTAAATGACTTGGCCCCAAACAGGTGCACAAAGCCGTTGACCAAGTGATGAGGACATTCTGATATATATAATATATTAGAAAAAATCCAAATTGTAGCTCTCTTGTTGCATTCATGTACTCTGTTTCCTTCACATCAGCATCTATATAGTTTAAATAATAATACAAGTTTGCTTTTCTTTAGCTTCTTCAGTACTAGAACGCTGTTTCTTCAGCCTTATTGTAATGGGATTTTCTCAACTTGCTTTAGCTCCTTGTGCATCCCGGTCTCTTTGTATCCAAGCTTTTGTTTTCCTCTGTTACTTTGGCTTGCTGATCACCTTTGTGGTTGGTGGAGGGAATGAGACCGATAGATTGGCCTTGCTCGACTTCAAGTCCAAGATAACTCACGACCCAATGGGTGTTATGAGCTCCTGGAATGATAGCGTCCACTTTTGCCAGTGGCAAGGGGTTACATGTGGTCGCCGACATCAGAGGGTCACGAGGCTGGACCTGCACTCCAAAATCTGGGAGGCTCCATATCACCACATTTGGAAATTTGAGTTTCCTGAGGGTACTAGCCCTGTTCAACAATAGCTTTACAGATATAATCCCTCCAGAAGTTGGACGTTTGCGTAGACTGCAAGATTTACTATTGCACAACAATAGTATCAGCGGCCAAATTCCTAGCAATATATCCGGTTGCACCAACCTTATCCGCATCTGTCTTTACTATAATCAGCTGTTGGAGAAATCCCAGCACAACTTGCCCTCTTGTCCAAACTCCGAGTATTTGTAATCCGCACAAACAATCTCACAGGAAATATCCCACCCTTCTTCGGAAACTTGTCGTTTCTTGAAATATTCGATGTTCTTTATAACAATTTGGGGGAACCATTCCTGATTCTTTTGGCCACCTGAAAAAACTCATACATTTTGGAGTGGGTTCAAATAAGTTGTCTGGCACAATCCCTCCATCGATCTTTAACCTCTCTTCTCTCAAGATTTTTGATGTGGGAGTCAATCAAATACGAGGGAGTCTTCCTTGGGACTTGGGCATCAACCTACCCAATCTGGAATTCTTTTCGATTGGGAAGAATCAGTTTACCGGATCTATCCCTGTTTCAATATCTAATGCGTCAAATCTATATCAACTCTATTTTGGAAAAACAAACTAACTGGAAAAGTTCCTTCTTTGGAAATGTTGCAGAGACTGGACACGTTTTACATTAGCACCAACTTTCTTGGAAATGGTGGGGGAGATGATCTCAGATTTCTTTGCTCTCTGACGAATGCCTCGAATCTAACACAAGTGGGCATATCAGTCAATAGCCTTGGCGGAGTTCTACCTGATTGCATCAGCAACTTCTCAACGACTCTTAGAGTTTTGGATCTACAGCGAAATAAGATGTCTGGCAGCATTCCACCTGGTTTCGGAAATCTCATCAACTTGGAGTACCTATCGGCTACACAATAGATTATCAGGTCATATTCCCCTTGAAATTGAAGATCTTTCGAAATTACAATATTTGGATTTATCCGGAAACAATTTGTCAGGGAACATTCCACCTTCTTTGGGAAATTTAAAACTTTTGTTGAAGTTGTTTTAGAAGAGGTTAACCTTTCTGGTGTAATCCCTTCAAGCCTGGCCGAGTGTCGAAATTTGTGTTTTTGAGTCTTTCTGGTAACAACCTCAGAGGTTCTTTACCCCCAGAACTGATCGGTCTCTCATTCTCACCCATCTATATCAACTTGTCTGCGAACCAATTCACTGGTGTCCTCCCCATGGAAATAGGAAACTGGAAAAATCTTCAAATTTTTGATATTTCTCAAAACATGATGTCCGGTAAAATTCCAGCAACTCTTGGCGACTGTGTAACACTACAATTCTTGCCATGACAAGAAACTCCTTTGAAGGATCCATTCCTTCATCTTTGGAAACACTACGAGTATTGAACTTTTAGATCTTTCTAACAACAATTTGTCAGGCGCAGTTCCAAAGTTCTTGGAAGGTTTCAAGTTCTTGCAGTTTCTGAATCTCTCTTACAACCATTTTGAAGGTGAAGTACCTACACATGGAGTTTTCAAGAATACAACTGCAACCTCGATTAAGGGAAACAATGAACTCTGCGGAGGCATGACTGAGTTTCAGCTTCCTAAATGCAAATACAAGAAATCCAAGAAGAGGCCGAAGTTGACGCTTGCGTTAAAGTTGACGATCTCTGCACTTTTTGGGCTTCTCGGAATAGCTTTGATTGTGTCATTTCTGCTGGTTTATTTACAAAAGAAAAGAAATGAAAATACTTCAAGTAATTTAGGGAATTTTCTTCTAAATGTATCTTACCAAAGTCTCCTAAAAGCTACCGATGGGTTCTCCTCAACTAATTTAATTGGTGAGGGTAGCTTTGGATCTGTGTACAAGGGAATTCTTCATGATCACGGTGCACTTCTTGGTTGCTGTCAAAGTAATCAACCTTTCACACCACGGAGCATCGAAGAGTTTTCTTGCTGAATGTGAGGCTTTGAGAAACATAGACACCGGAATCTTGTGAAGGTTTTAACAGCGTGTTCAGGTGCTGACTATCAAGATTGGATTTCAAGGCTCTAGTATACGAGTTCATGGTAAATGGAACCTAGATGAGTGGTTGCATTCAACTCCAAGAACAAATGAAGCTCCCCAAGAACATAGGAATTTGAGTCTCATACAAAGGATGATATCGCCATTGATGTTGCCAATGCATTGGAGTATCTTCACCATGATTGCGAAACATCGATTGTTCACTGCGATCTCAAGCCTAGCAATGTTCTTCTAGATGACAAATGACTGCACGAGTTGGTGACTTTGGTTTGGCAAGGTTCCTTCTTAAACAAACCCAAGATGGTTCTACTAATCAATCAAGCTCCATAGGAGTAAGAGGAACAATGGGTTATGCTGCTCCAGGTGAAAATCTTAATTTCTGCGAATTTCTACAAAAACACTGGTTATCATGTAGAGTACGGTTTAGGAAACGAACGTATGGCGATGTCTACAGTTACCTAAGATGTTCAAATTGTTTAATGGACAAAGAACAATGACCATATTACAAGTGGAAGTAGAAAATTGGGGAAGAAAAGAATGATCCTTTGAAGGACGGAAGATTGAACTTTTAGATCTTGTCAGGCGCAGTTCTTGGATTTCAAGTTCTTGCAAATCTCTCTTACAACCATTTTGAAAGTACCATTTTCAAGAATACAAAACCTCGATTAAGGGAAACCTCTGGGAGGCATGAGTTTCAGCTTCCTAAATGGAAATCCAAGAAGAGGCCGAAGTTGACTTGCAAGTTGACGATCACTTTTTGGGCTTCTCGGAATAGCTTTGATTGGGTTTATTTACAAAAGCTTCAAGTAATTTAGGGAATTTTCTTTGAATGTATCTTACCAAAGTCTCCTAAAGCTTGGGTTCTCCTCAACTAATTTAATTGAGGGTAGCTTTGGATCTGTGTAGGGAATTCTTCATGATCACGGTGCACTTCTTTGCTGTCAAAGTAATCAACCTTTCACACCATGGAGCATCAAAGAGTTTTCTTGCTGAATGTGAGGCTTTGAGAAACATTAGACACCGGAATCTTGTGAAGGTTTAACTGTTCAGGTGCTGACTATCAAGATCGGATTTCAAGGCTCTAGTATACGAGTTCATGGTAAATGGCAACCTAGATGAGTGGTTGCATTCAACTCCAAGAACAAATGAAGCTCCAAGAACATAGGAATTTGAGTCTCATCAAAGGATGATATCGCCATTGATGTTGCCAATGCATTGGAGTATCTTCACCATGATTGCGAAACATCGATTGTTCACTGCGATCTCAAGCCTAGCAATTCTTCTGGATGACGAAATGACTGCACGGGTAGGTGACTTTGGCTTGGCAAGGTTCCTTCTTAGCAAACCCAAGATTTTCTACTAATCAATCAAGCTCCATAGGAGTAAGAGGAACAATGGGTTATGCTGCTCCAGGTGAAAATCTTGAATTTCTCAGAGTTTAATTTGGTTGCTTTTCTTTTGAATTGTTTTAATTAATTACAAAAACACTGACCATATTCAATTATATGTTATACCCATGTAGAGTACGGTTTAGGAAACAGGTGTCGACGTATGGCGATGTCTACAGTTACGGCGTACTCTTGTTGGAGATGTTCACTGGAAGAAAGCCCACCGATAACATGTTCAAGGATGGTTTTACCCTTCATGACTTCGCCAAAGCGAGTTTGCAAGAACAAGTGATTAACATTTTTGATCCTATTCTTCTTTCAGAAGGAGAAAATGGGAAACAGGGAGAAATCATGTGTCCAATCAAAGTCAAGAAGAAGTCTCAAAATCAGAGAATGCTTGAATTTGATACTGGGAGTTGGAGTGCTTGTTCCGTGGAAATTCCAAGGGAAAGGATGAATATGGGTGACGTTGTGCTAAGTTGCATTCGATTCGACGGAAACTTCTTGGAACAAATGCAAACAGAGAAGCACTTCTTGGTACAAGTAAGTATTCTTTGTCTTTTAGAAGTGGTGGCTCAATTAATCTTGCCGTTAGCTTCTAACTGGATTAAGGGCAGGAGGTCCTTGGATGAACCTCTTGCTACCAAGATTCGTTGCACTTTTATGGGGCTGTGGTGATAAATTAATTTTGTAGCTATGGCTAATATGAAAATTTCACAACGGTAGGGAGCCCCTATAGTCATGTCCAGGGGGAGCTGGCCACTCGTTCACCTTTCTAGTTAGAAAAAAAAAAAAAGAGAAAAAAAGTCTTCTTTGTCTTTTACCTTTTTAATTGCACCAAAACTAAAGGATTCCAAATTTATTTATTTTTTCTTTGTGGGTACAAAATCTATTTATTTTGTGTGAAACCCGTCTAGTAGCATTTATCTAAACATATTCCCAAAAATTAAACAAATTTACAAGTTTTGGTTGTTCACGTTTCTAATGAACCGTAATAAGTTGTTGAGTAATCAATTCGACGGACTTCAAATGATCGAGCTTTCATTGTTTGAAACCCAAAAGGGCAATCTCTAAACACATTGAAATTATTTTGCTTCCACAGGCACTCAGCGCTAGCTGCTGACTTCTTTTGCAGGCTGCCATCACGACTTGCAAGTTTCGAGACAGAATAAATAAATGAACTTGTAGTCTCTCTTTCTGTCTTGTTTAGCAGTCATGTACTCTGTTCCTCTTAGATCTAAGTGTCCAAGTCTCTTGATGAATGAATTTTGTCTTTAATGAACGGTTGGTGGGTGTTGTGAAGTGACTATTTTTGTAGCGGACACGTGGTGTTGTGAAGTGGCTGTTTTTTGTGCATGAAAACTTGTGGCACATGTGGCTGGTGGATGGTGTGAAGTGACTTTTTTTTTTTTGTAAGAAGCTATTGGGTGTTGTTAAAGAAGCTGTTTTTGTAGCTAGTGGCTGGTTTTGTGTTGTGAAGAACATGTTTTTTAGCTAGCTGGTATTGTTGCTGGTCTTGTTAAAAACTTCGGATTTATTGCTACTGGTGGGTTTTGTCAATATGTAAAGCTTACACTTAGAAATCCAAACTATGCTTGCTGAGTATGGAAATGAGTTTTGAAATGATTTTGGAGTGGTCTGTTACTTGTTTGTATAAGAAAGATGGGGAATTTTTGCTTACAGATATGTAATAACTTTTGCATACAGATATGTTGTGTACAAATGTTGAAACAGATATGGGGTATACTTGCTTATAGATATGAAATCCGAATATGTTGAGGGTCTATACTCGGCCTCTTCTACAGCAGCAAGTGCCATAAGTGCAAACATATATGTTGTATTCTGCAGAAAACAATGGCAAATCGAGAAGCTATATTCTCCTGCCTTATTTTGTGCTGTCATGAAGCGCAATGAATAACTGACAATTATGAACCAAATGATTCCCTCACCGACCAGTTTGCCTCCATTCAATTTGTGTGCTTTAAAAAACTTAAGCCTAATCTGTGTGTTATTCAGAGAGAGAGAGAAGTGGGTGCTACTAGTCACTAGTCTAGAAAAAGAGGACAACAAGTACTGATACGTATAGACGACTCCATTGAATTGAAATTTGTTTAATATTGTCTTTGGTACAAAGTCACGCAAATCTCTTATAGAACTAAACTACCATCGAATTGGACATCTTCATTTGAGAGTCATGTTGCTAGTCTTTGACAAAGTCAGACAATCCTCACAGAATTCCGGCTTCATTCTAGACTCATATAAACTCGACAAACAAACAAATTGCTAGTCTAATACATAGTCATTGCTAGTCTAATAAAAACTCAACGCTAGTCTAATACAAGCTCAAGGCAATAATTGCCAGGCCCTCCATCGTAACACATCGAAAGTAAATAAATAGAATGATAGCAACAATCATTATCAACGAGGTAATCAAGCATATTGAAAAATCCGGTTTATACTATTAACACCCACTACAAGAAAATTGCTTTTGGGTGTCAAAACAGTTTGTCACCAAAAGCTACAATTTTGTCACCAAAACGTTTCCTTATAAAAATCATGCTGAAAGGAGGTTTGTCACTCTAACCACAACATTTTCGATGATGGTTTGCCAGTTTTGTCAGGAAAAATCGTTCGGACAGTAACCGTAGGAGTCCGGACGGTTTTCAGTTGGTGTGACTATTACACAAACATCACACATGGGTTGTTTTTGGTCCATTCGGATAACATGTTTGCACGCCTTATGTTGTGTGACGAAAATCTAATTCATCACTGAAACACATCCATAGGGTCCAAACCAAACGTTCCAACGTATTTCATATTTGTGACAAAAAAATAAGTGTCAAAGTATGTAACGTTCGACCACTTGTCCAATGGTTCGAACGTGATCACTATTTTGAGGAAAAAAGAAAAATCCAGTGAATATAATGTGCGAATGGTTAGTAAATGTACAGAAGATCATTAAAAAATGGTCCAATGTGCTGTATAGGTCGTCCTAACCCACACACGTAACCCGCTTTCGTCTCTAAGATGTTTGTGAAAATTTGCACTTCTGTAAATGACCTTCCCTCAGACTTGTGCTCTAACTGTAGCACCTCCATCTTTTCGTACAAGTTGAAGAGAAAAAGTAAAGTTAGTACATTAAATATTAAAATTTAATAATGCATAATATAACTTTATATAACTTACAAACTTTTCCCGTGCACTATCTAATGTCCAGTACCATCCTTATTAGTATGCATTTTTTTGTACATCAATGCAGGATTATTCTGATCAGTTTCTGAATCTTTTTGCACACCAAGAAATGACATATAAATTAATTACCTTAATTATGTATTTAGGTAATCACGCACTATTTCATAGTTGAAAATATACTTGGATGATTGAGCACATTACTATCATAGCTAACGTGCACTTGAAAGACCTCAAACCCGAAGTGTGAGCAACCGTCAACTTAGCCCTATTTTGATGGTTGATTTCACTTCTTCTCTATAATGCATATCTATAGTCTTAGTAAAAACATCACTATGTAAATAAATAATAAATATTAAATTAAACATTTTAGCTGAAATTCTTCAGTACTAAATAATTCCCAGATAGGAGCCCAATCTTCCTTCTTCATGTTCGGGTACAGATGTTCTAACGCTTCTTCTTTGGTAGGGAACAAAGAGTAGTACTGATGCATTTTGTTCCGATGTGTTCTATACGCTATGTTCATTGTAGACATCACAATTTTTTGATTCTCTGGCCGATCATAATTGACGTTAAAGTCATCCTAAAATAAGCAATTTTAGTATAATTAAATAATAAATAGTAAGCGTAAGCGTAAGCACAATTTATTCTAAGTTACACTTACCAACACTTTGTTCATTACGTAAGACTTAACTTCATTAGAGACTTTGGACCACTTGACAGCATCCAACGGTATATGTAATCGCACGAGCAAACCAATATGACTAAAGAGCATCGAAGATGCCTTGTCATCACCGCCCATACGACCCTCGGGGATATGAACACTCAGCTTTCCTGAGATACGAGCCTTCTTTAATGCGATTTCGTGCTTCTTACCCCGTACTTGTTTAATCCCCGACGTGGCTATACATAAGCAAAAATGTTAGTAACGAAAATTTTAGCATACCTAAAAAGATTAGGACAAAAACCTTAACTCTAATGATGGTTTAAAATGATTGCACACACAACTACTTTGGGTGGTACATGGGCTGACCATCATAGGAGATAGTGAATCATTGCCTGCTCCTTATGAAGGACTTGCCGCACCAACTACTCTACTACTTGAATTGCACTGAAGACATTTTCCCCCAGCTGTCACGATGTCCTGTGACTGCACGAGCATAAAAAATATATTAACGAAATTATATTGGAATAAATACATAAAAATAACGACAAATAACAGAGATTCATAAGAGATGCTGTAAGAACGAGTGCACTCTAGAAAAGGTGGGAATCCCTATGGGCGTCTCTTCTCAAAGGAACATTTTCATTTCCTCATTGTCTATTCAATCATGTGATACTTACAGACTTGTATATCAATATACCCCACCTCACTAGACTTCCATATACAGTTTGTTTCTCTAGTCTAAAGATGTTGACGATCAAAGACTTTGTATTTGGGAATACCTATGGATGTCTCTTCCTGATCTAGAGTACTTTATCTTCATGACGCTAATATAAAGAGATTCACTCTCTCTTTTAAAGCGCCATCTGATGTGTTGAGAATGCAAAATGTCATATTTTTCTCCCTTAATGTTTAGTCTTTTATACTTATTTGGTGCCTAAATGTACTCATTATTCTTATATTTTGATGTAGGATGCAAATGCAGGCGTTAAGTGCAAAACGAAGTTAATTGGGTGATTTTGGACAGTTTCAACATCGCTTCGTAATTTGGGCATAAATCTCTCTTCCAAGAACTGATTGAGATGATTAAAGATGATATGGAACTCCAAGAAAAATATATACAACTTTCATGTTTTGGGTTTTGAGAGCTACTGGCTGCATGAAGGACAAAATTGGGCTTGAAGTTACGACACTTGCACTGTTGATGTTCTGGAACATTCCTTAGCTTGCAATTCTAATACGTGGATTTGACGCGGTTTATTTTCGGAAGTTTCCAGATCTGGTGCACGAAAATTTCAGCTGAAAATACCACTTTCCTAGTTATATTAGGACTTTATTTTATTTTTAATATTTTCCTTAATAGTAGTTAGATTTGAATATTGTTATTTGAGGATAATCTTTAGAATATTTTTACAAGATTTTGTAGGCTTCTAATTAGGAGAATGAACGTATAAAGGGAGAGAGGAAATCATTAGACTTCAGAGCCGCCTCTCTCTCCCCTCTTCTCTAACTTCTCCTTCGAGTTTTCATCATGGCCCTGCGTGGCTAAACTTTTATAATTGGTCGAAGGGAATACGGAAGCCTCGGAATCAATAAAACTATGAGATCTAATTTGTTTTCATTGTTCAATTTATGCTTTGAGTATCAGATGTTCTTCTGTGCCTATTTTCATGATTGTCTCGTTTAATGACTAGGAGGCCTACTAGTTTATTATTTGTTGCAATCTAATGCTAGGTTAGATATCAAATTTGTAATTGTTTGATCCCTCTAATTTGTGAAGCAACTAAGATTTAATGATTTGTTGTGTCAGAAATTATTAGATCTTTGGAAGAATGATCAACTAAGTTAAATGCAACCGCTTATGCTTGTGTTGTTTAGCTTCATCGATCTCTCTAATTCTTAAGGTAGCTACTCGATTAAACCTTTAGCACTTGTCTTGGGTTGTTTAGTAATTAGGTTTAATTAGATCACTTGTTTTCTAATTAACTGTGACTAAGGAAAGATAGGAAAATAGTTCCAATGATGAATATTCAAAGTGTGAATTGATATATACTTGCATCAACGATCAGTTGTAAAATTCCGATGGTGGATGTTGACTTAGACCAAGGTTTGTTCTTTTGATTGATTTCGATATTTTAATTTGAATTGTTCCTTAGTTCTTTTTCTCAAAATTGTTTTCGTTATACTCAAATCCTCCCATCCATGTTCACATAGCATAAAACTAGGCAAGATATTCTTCGTGGGAACGATCCTTACTTGCACCACTACAAGTATTTTTAGGAGTATAGATTTTATTTTTTTCGTTGCTTGTGACAACACACCATGATGCAACTCGTAATAATTCCTAAACGGGTAAAAGGGCTACTAAATGCAAAATGAAAAAAAAAACATTTCATAAAATTAATTCACACAAAAACGTCTAGACAGTATGCAAATCGTCCGCACATGAACAACCTAAGCTATGTCGTTTCAAAACGAAATTGTCCGCACACCTTGTAGTCGTTCGAACAATTAACGATTGCCTGAAATAATTGTCCGGACGGTTACAAGAAACGTTCGAACTATGATTGTCGAAGAACAAAGTCTTCACAAAAACACACCATAGCAGATGGTTTTAATCCAAAAACATTACAAAACATGTCATTTTGTATCAAATCAATCCCAAACTCTAACTAAACATAATTAAAATCTACTCAAATTATTAAATAACAAAAAATCAAGCATAAACACATATTTTCACTTGAAACCCACAAATTTCAAAACTCTTGTACCACAAATCTTCGAAATCCTCCTTTCCTCTCTACTCTAGGCAATATGCATAAGTTGTTAGATGCATTTAGAATCAAATAAACACAAGAAAATTAAGATTAAGACAAAAAATCAACAATAAAATCAAGCTAGAATCTCCTGCCGCATTTCCAGCAATATCCCCGTCCAATGCTCCAAAATACTTCAATATGCTTGAATCTCCTTCTATCAAATGATTTCTCAGCAAATAGATGGAGTTTGGCTTGATTTTAGAGGTTTGGTGAGTTTTCAAAGAGTTTCATGAATGAGCCATGGTTCCTAGGTTTCATGGTTTTGTATCTGTTCAAGAATCATCCAAACCATTGATGAAATGTCCGAACACTATTCGTGTGAAATTTTTTCACATGAAACTTTACCGCCAAGAAATTCTCGGCGTCCCAACTGTTATATCCGTTGCACACGACATCATCTTAACAATGGATGACTCCATTTTTCCCTAGAAAAACGATGTTGTTTTCCTTTGAAACTATGTGAACAATCAAGGCAAAGTAAACAGAACTTTCTTTTACATAAACTACACTGTTTAAATCATTTGTTAACCATGCCATTGATTTTTAAAAACTGTCCGAATGGTTTGCTTTGGTAGAACGACATTGTTTTCCTTTTTAAAACGACATCGTTTTCCGTCCAGATTAATGCTAATACATTCGAACGGTATTCGTATTAATCTTTCTCACCTTAATTGTACAACATAACATACTTGCAAATATATATGGTATAGTACAACATTTATAAACAAGTATGAAATTAATTCTATCATACTATATTTACATTTACATTTATAAGATATGCTACCATTTAAATTTTGTTAGGATACGTATATAGTTAATATATTAAGTTAAGTAAGAATTAGTTAAATTTAATCAACATAAAATAGAATTAACATAAATATCCAAAATAACTAACATGAATTAGAATCAACATAAATATCTAAAATAAAAACCATATGTTAGCAAATACAAACCCATAAACAAAAGATGTCGAGAAAACATAGCGTACAATAAAACTAATAAAGAAATAAACATGAAAATAGCATCATAGTCATGGTGCGGGCTCAAAGGGTCCTAATCTGAGGGCCTTATATATCTTCTCCAAGAGCTGCTGCATATCGCCCATCCTTGTCGTGAGTGTTTGCGACTGTGTCTAAATGGTAGTAAAAAACTATCGCAAATCAGGCTTTTGCTCCTGTATGGCACTCAGATCCTTTCTCATAGTGGAGACCTCCTCCTTTAGCGTTCTATCAAGCAAAACTATGTTTGCTCGAGAGTGGTGAGATGAGCACTGAGATCGACGCACAACTGAAGAGTAGGATCAAAAGTCGTTCGTTCAACTTCCTTCAACTCCGCCATCCAAGAGTCTGCCCAGACTGGTCACTCTGTTTGCTCCTGCCGACTGGAACTCTCCCCTGCAACATGAATAGGAGCCGCTGGCACTGGCTGAGGCTATCTAATATCGACACCATTATGGTCTGATAGGGACCGGTCTGAGGGAAGAGTTGATTGTTATGCGGAACAAACTAACTTCCATGACAGGATAAATATCACAGTTGTACCATTCTCTCAGTACCGCTCCGATATAGCTCCGAACACTCATCAAACGGGTGGATAATATGGAGGAGCGGTTGAAGCATGTTCATGACACCATCGGACAAGATCTTGATAAGCCAGCTCGTCCTCACGATTTAGACTAGTTGTTTTTGCTATTATTTACTTATGCTTTGTTAGTCTCCGGCTGGTACTAGACTTTATGATTATTTTTTTCATTCGAGATTTATATCTTTGACATTTTATATTAATTATGCCTTTTCATTAAATGGACGTTTAGAACGAGTACTAAGTTAACCGAGCGGTTAGTATAATTAGCTATAACGAATGTTTAATACAAAAGTATGCTTGACACCCATCCGGACACTGCCGACAGATTGTTGATAATACGAACAGACTTCGCATTTTCACTTAACAAGAAAATTTCCTCTGAAATTTCTCCCCCCTCACACATATTTTCTTCTAAAAATTTTATGCAAACTCCTTCATTTGAGGACTTAATCACGTCTTGGTACGATTTATTCAATTTTAGTATGATTTTAACCCTAAAAATCATGGCTTTTTGAGTTTTACGTAGAAAACTTCAATCTCATTTTTTATTGAATACGTTGTCTTTTTCGATTGATTATTTTGTAGATATTGATTGTGTTAAGTGTTAGGATTGTTTTGACTGCATTTTTGTATTATTTGGTGTTTTATTTGAGATTGTGTGGGAAGTGGAGGCCAGCTGCCATGGTTGAGTTCACTCTGCTATCTTCCTCGATGCCTTCAAACGTCTTCGTATACCATTCGGATGGTAAATTGTATCTTTTAGTGAAAATGTTATTGTTTTTATTTTGTTCAGACGCCTTTTCCATGCTATATGGATGCCTATTTATATTAATTTGGAATTGTTGTTTCATTTGTATTTGATCCGGATGACTTTTGTGAGGGGTTCAGATGTGTTGGTGACAAGGGGTTCACCTTGTCACAAAGCTTCAAATTAGTTAGAATTTAAACATAATCTTTAAAATTCAGTCTAGACGCACAAACTTCGTCATTGGGATGCTTTTGTAAAAAGGTCATCTTTTTCAAGTCGTTCGGATGGTTGTTTCTTTCCATCGGGACGTTTCTTGATCTCAAATAGTGACGTTTCTCAAAAGCATTTGATGTCTGTGCTATTCATGCGAACGCTTGTTTTACTGTGTGAACAATTGTGTGTTGTAAGAATGCTTTTTTAAACTGTGCGAACGTTATTTCCTATTCTTGCGAACTCTTTCTCCTCACCGTGCGAACCTTAGCGCACCATGGGTGAAGGTTCCAGCAGCCAGCCAAAAGCTGAATCACATTTATCTTTGGAGCAGCATCAGGCCTTAATATTGTTGCGATCGATCGTTATTGAGCAACGGGTTGTCCTGGCATATTTCAATGACCTGATATTCAAAGATCAATCACATCCTGTGGTTATAGTAGCTCAGGGTTGGGGACCTTGCCTACAGAGGACAAGTGTGGCCTCTACAGATATGGTCCAAGAGTTTTACCTGCAACTCTTCTGGTGTCCAACATCTCGGATGCTGCTTGGGAGGTCACTATCCGCAACACTTGTATCATGTTCTCATCGGATGAGCTAGTGAGGTTTATGGGCTATGAGAGGCCCTTGGATACTTTCCCGACGATATGGCTTCCCAAGGAGGACCAACCTCCTACATCTGAGGTATTTTGAATGATGCTAGGTCTGGATATATTAGTGCTAAAGGGAAGCAACATGAACCATTGACAGCAGCTTCCCTTTTGGTGCACCTCATCTTCGGATACTGCATCAAACCAAAGAAGCACACTACAGAGTGTCCGATTGCATGGGCCTAACATTTGTTGCTAGTGGCACGTGGGACACTAGTTGATCTAGCTGCATATATATTCATGACAGTCTGAGCGGAGGCCCTATCACATGAGTTATCGGCGCTACTGAACATACTTCTACTGACGTTGTTCCTTCATGCGATGCTAGTACCTAAGGACACTGTGGAGTCGAAGGGACATCCACTTCTGCCCATTAGTAACACTATATTGTCCTGTTCTATGGCTCAGACACGTCGACAGCAGAGGTAGGCAACTGCTTTGAGGCATCAGGAGTAGCCTCCATTATTTGAGTTGGGGGATCCTAGTCAGAGATCGACCCTGGGACGTCAGATAGAGCAACCAACATGGGCAGATCTCTTGGTGTTGGGTCCGAAGACAGAATTGAGTGCTGCAATTCGAGAGATGATGTAGCCCACCCATCAGGTGCTCGATGACTTTAGCACTTGGCTCACGACCTTGAAGGCTAAGGTCAGCATGCAGGACTTTTAGTTGAGGTATGAGGTGGAGTGAATTTGGTTTGATCTAAAGGTCGTGGCATCTTCGAAATAGTTGGCCATCCTCATTAAGAGAGTTGGAGAGATAGAGGAGCACATGAAGCAAGTCTATTATTCTCTCGTGCTCGTAGATGAGTAGCTCCCATGCTTATTATTTTACGTTATTTGATTTTTTTTGTATTATATTTTGAGGACATTTGATATAGTTATGTTATTTTGGTTATGTTATTTATATTTTGGACATTTCATATAGTTGTATATTTGATTTATATTTTGGACATGAATATTTATGGTTAGTATATGGATATTTTTGTTTATTGATGCGTAGTTAAACATGTTAATTTATGTTGTGTTTCTCTTTTCGTTACACTACTTCAAACCTCAAAACTATTTAACACACTTAGGTAATTTATGTTAATATATGGATCTTCAAAACACTTGAAATTATATCTGTGACTATATACTTTTCATCAACACACTTAGGTTTATATTTGTTATTACCTCACTTGGGTTATTTAAAAATTGGTGAGAAATTGAATCGAATGAGGTACAAATAAAATAAGTTCGTTAAAATACGTTTGGACGCCAGTTTAAGCACCTGAACAGGTTACTATAACGTCAAACAGTGTCTTGTACTATAAAATCCACGTAGGACAGGTTAATTGGTGATTTGGACAATAATGTTAAACATCGTTTGTTTGCTAGTACACAAAGAAATGCTATCATTTGGGGCTGTAAAATGGTGTCGTCTGCAGTGTGAAACCCTACGGATGCCTTTAAGTCTGTTCAAACGAGTGTGAAATTTTGGGCGGCAATGATTTCGCTCAAAAAAATTATGACCTAGGCGTGCCCACGTACTTAAGCTCGTCCAGACGAGCTTTTTGCAGAATGAAAGTGCGAATCACCGACAGTGGCAACAAACGAGCGAAATCTTGAAAAAATTGAGATTTGAAGTGGAGAAGAAATGGGGAGCTTGTTTGGGCATTCAATCTCATCGAAAAGGAGGTGGAAAGAGCAACTCAAGGAGGATTTCACATTGAATTGCATTTAAGGTTAGTGGGTTTAAAATTTTATTGATTTTAGGGTTGGTTGTGATGTGTTTATATTGAAGTGTTTGCGATTTGGGCTATTTTTGGCTAAATTTTCGGTTGATTTAGGTCTGTTCATCGAAGAACTACATTCTTCAACCATCATAGTCCGGAGGGAATACATTCCGATCGGACTTGCATGATTTGTTGTATTCTGTCCAGACGTGCATGATTTGTTCAAACGCGATGTTAATGCGTCTGAACGCTTGATGTATCGTTCAGTTGATTTTTACCCCATCTGAGCGTATTTTTCTATTATTTTTCATGCATGCATTTAATTGCCATAGCCGTTTGAAAATTACACCAATTCGGATAATTGGACTCGGTGTAATTCTTGAATTGTCCACGTTATGGACAGTTTGGGTTTACAATATTAGTAATGTACGTAATTGTATCCGTCATTGTGACCGATATCTTTAGAAATTTCGATGCAAATCTCCTTTTGCCCTTCGAATACACATTTAGCATTGAGCTTACACACTCGCCTTCAACGGTGGGTGTTTAAACTCAATGTTGAAGGCGTGTGCTTGGGGATTGATGGTAGATGCTATCAAAATTTCTAAGACATCGGTCACAATGATTAGGTCAATTACGTGGAGTGTGATATTGTAAACTTGAATGGGATGGGACCTATCACCCAAGAAATGGAGTTGAGTGTGAATGTCATTATTGTTTGTATTTTCATCTTTGAAGGAACATTATGGATAAGAGTTGGATTTATAAGGCTGATAGACTTAAAGTGTGAAGTATAGTGAAGGTGTTCGGGATTTTATGAGTGTTGCCGTAGTTATGCAGATAGTTGGACTTGTAAGGTGTCATATAAGAGATGTAAGAATGTGTTGTTCCAACATGTAGATTGAGCTTACACACTCGCCTTCATGGGTGTTTAAACTCAATGTTGAAATTGATGGTAGATGCTATCAGACATCGGTTGACAATTACGCTTGAATGGGATTATCACCCTAAGAAACAGGAGTGAGTGTGAATGTCATTATTGATTTTCATCTTTGAAGTTATGGATAAGAGTTGGATTTATAAGGCTGATAGACTTAGAAGTGTGAAGTATAGTGAAGGTGTTCAGATTTTATGAGTGTTGCCTGTAGTTATGCAGATAGTGGTGGACTTGTAAGGTGTTCATATAAGAGATGTAAGAATGTGTTGTTCCAACATGTAGAGTTATGATTGGGTTTGACCAGAGTTACACTCATTGTCAATTTCAGAAGTTCTAACGGATAGTGACTTTAGAACCTGAACTGAGCAGTGAGGATACTAAGGGAAACATAAATATGATATGAGAGACATGTTAGAAGATTTTGAGGTGGGAGCAGCGATTGATGGGATTGCTGGACAATTTATGTCGGGTCTCGAAACAAATGAATTTGGTTCTAGGAAGGGTTTTCTGCGTATACCAAGTTATAGGGGGATGCTGAGCGAGAGTTGTATCCTGGGTGTAAGAAGTACTCAAAGTTGTCCTTCATTGTCAGATTACTTTGTGTGAAGTCGAAGAATAATATGACTGTAAAGACGCTTGAAGATGTGTTGGGGTTGATAAAAAATGCACTGCCCGACGGGAAGAAACTTCCTAAATCTTATTATAAGGCAAAAAGTTAAGAAAGAATTTGGGATTTAGCTATGATAATATACATGCATGCTTAAATGATTGTGTACTATTTTGGAAGGAGTACAGTGAGTTACAAGAGTGTCCGGTGTGTGGGCATCAAGGTGGAAGTACAGTCAGAATAGTAAATCAAAGGTTCCTCAAAAAGTGCTGCGGCATTTTCCATTGAAACCGAGGTTGCAACGGTTGTTTATATCAAGGCAAATGGCAACGGATATGCAGTGGCACCAAGAGAAGCGTGTGTTGAAGATAGGGTGATGAGGCATCCTGCAGACTCTGTGGTATGGAAAGACCTTGATAAGAATTATGAATGGTTTGGTCGAGAATCTCGAAATGTCTAGTTGGGTTTGGCATCTGATGGTTCAATCCATTTGGCAACATGAGCTTATCGTATAGTATATGACTATTGTACTAATGTCATAAAATCTACCCCCCGGGAAGTGTATGAAGGATTCAATTTTCATGCTCTCATTTCTGATTTCAGGTCCAAGAAGTCCTGGGAATGATATCAACGTCTACTTGCAGCCTTTAATAGATGAGTTGAAGGACTTGTGGGAAAATGGAGTGCAAACGTACGACGCGCAGTGTCAAGTTCATTCAAGTTACATGTTGTTTTGCTTTTGTCAATAACAACTTTCTGACTTACCGTAATCTCTCGAGTTGGAGTACAAAAGGACGGTTAGCATGCTCTAATTGCAATGCGAACACAATGTCGTTTTGGTTGAAACATGGGGGCAAACATTGTTTTTTAGGACATCACCGATATTTGCCCATGACACATAGGTGGAGACAATGATGTCGACATATTTGACACAAAAAAAAAGTTTAAATCAATGCCAAAAGAAGTCAACTGGAGAGAAGATACTTTAACAACATGCATTGGTACAGATATGTTTATTTGGGAAGACTCAGAAGAAGAGAAAAAGGCTGAAAATGAGTTAAGTTGGATGAAACGCAGCATCTTCTTTGAGTTGCCATACTGGTCAGAATTTAAACTTCAACATAATTTGGACATCATGCGCATAAAAAAAATATTTGTGACAATGCTAGTGCTCTGAGGGATTTGGCATTAATGGGCATTAAAAAGAGTTGCATTTGTAGGTTCAGGTCAGAACGACTCACTCTAAAATAAGCATCACAAAGGCTATCCCAAGTATAGGAGTTTTGTCATGTAATAATTAGCCCAAAAAGCCAGATCGTCTCCTCAGGAAAAATAGACCACTCGGAAAACAAAGATACAAGACACACTGAACACAGTTCAGATTCATATTTTTATTTTTTATTTTTTATTTTTGAGAGTTAGAAATGAAATTAAAACAACACAAAACGTAAACTAAGAATATAGCATGCATTAAAGTAAATGACAAAAAATAAATAACGGTAAAGAAACGACGAAAAGTAAATGACATAAATTAAATGACAATAAGTAAATGGCAATAATTAAATGACAAGGAATAAAAAAAGTGAGCACAAGATTTTTAGATTAAATAATATCATCTTATTACAACTCATGATTCAAGTTAAAAGGAAAAAAAGAATGAGAACATAATCCGAAATTGAAATAAAAATTACAGAAAATTAAAGAGCAAGAAACTTAAATCTAAATTTTAGGAATTGAAATACAAGACATTGGAATAATAAAACATAAAATAAACTAATCTAAAAACTGAAAATAATGAAGAGAGGGAGTAGAGATACGGCCGAAGAGAAAAAATTGGGAAAGAGAAAGAGGTGAGAGTATCGGCTAAGAGAGAAAATTGAGGGAGAAGAAAAGAGAAAAGGAAAAATAAAAGGTGAGAATTTGAGAGAGAGAAGAGAGTAACGCATAAAATAAAGAAAAGCTAGAGAGAAAAAATATGGTTTTGGACAAGAGAAAATAGTGGAGGAAGGAGAAAGGAGAGAGAGAGGGAATAATGACAAGGAGAGGTAGGGCTGAAAAAATAAAAATAAAGAGGTGAGAAAGTCTATGGTTTGTTCGGCTAAGAGGTGAGAGAAAAAAGGAGAGAATAGAGAGAGATGAAAAGGTGCGGCGATGAGAGAGAAAGAAGGGAAAAGGGAGAAGAGGGTTGAGCGGCAAATAGAGAAAGAAAAATAAAAGATAGAAGAAGTGCGGCTGGAAAAATAATATAAAGAGGTAGAGAGAGTGATTTGGCTAAAAGGAAAAAGAGAGAAAAATAGGGGGAAAAGTCAGCCAAGGAGAGAAGAAAAAGGGAGAGAGAGAGAGAAAATAGGGAAAATGAGGCTAGGTTAGAAAAAGTAGGAAGGAGAAGAATAAGATGTAAGGTTTGCTAGGTTAAAAAGAAAAGGAGAGTGAAAGAGAGATGGAGGGCTGAGATTTAAGTCTCTTCTTTCTTCATTGAATTACAGCACTGTCATTAATGAATCCCTCTTGTTCTGTCATGTATCCTAAAAGATTGCTTATGTTGTTTGCGAGTCCAAAAAGCAATTAATTTTATCACCGTTTACAAAAATACTTAATTAGTTCATGGCATTATATGACGAAATTAAATTCATAAAATAATTACTATGCCAATAATAACAGTGCAAATGATAAAAATAATAATTTTAGAATGTATCTGGACACAGTATGACTTAAGTACATACATGCTAAAGATGAGAAAAAAGTGCATGTTCAATAAATTAAATCTAAAGTCATAAAAATTTAACAATTAAATGCACAACTTAGATTTATCTTAACCATTTTTTCATCTAAAACCAATATTTAAAACATTAAATAATTAATATTATATTAGTTTTAGATGTACTAACATGCAATATTCTAGCTCAATCACAAACCCCGATTAACTTTTTGCTAGTCTCTTTGCAAAGGAAGTGAAAGACAATGAGCTAGACACATCCCAGGAACAAAATTTCAACTAACATCAACTACCATTCAAACTCAAACGCCACAACTTATTTTGAAGTTAGGAAATAGATTTTTGAACACACTTGCATTTTCAAACAGTTCTCAACAAGCAGGCAAGCATTTCACAAAGATAAAGAGATCAGTTATGTGTGTGTGTAGAGAAATACTCAAGACAAAAAAAGGAATGACATCACAAGAGTGACAAGCCTTAGGATTAGTGTCCAATAAAGGACCCTAGCATGCTACAAAACCAAAAGGAATGATAGTTTTCACGGTTAGCACTGTTAATTAAAAGCTATTCTATAGCTCCCAATGCTTAGGTAGCTGTTTCCACCTCAACACTCGAGTTCATCGACTAAAGCCTATCAACACAATCATCTTCACAACTTTTTTTTTTTTAATCTCTGTTTCTTTTCTTCATCTTTTTTTAGACAATGGTTCAATAGCTCTATCACTTATCTGCTTCTCAAAATGTCGCTCACCCAAATGTCAAAAGCAATCTCGAGTATGTGCTTAAAATTGAACTGACCAAATTATCTAAGTAAAGTGTGCTAGTGTGAGATGCAACAATGTGATGCAGGTTCATTCTCAACTCAAAGTCCTGATTCACATTAGGCATATTGTAGGAGTCTGAACAAGTGATATTAGTTGAATACCCACTCCTAAAATGTTACTGTAAGAATAATGCCCTAAAAATCATTTGTCTGGATAATAGTTATTTATATGTCATGTGTTTATATTTATTTATTGGGTAATATGATGTGACATAAGATGTTACATAGATATTATTGAGTGACATGTAGAAAATTCATGCCAATGATTAATGAATCAAAGGCGGAAGTATGACTTTTTCGTTCCTTGTTCACTTGATGTTTTGTTCTAGACCAAGGTACATATTGATGTACGATAGGTCTACACTCGTTGTGCCTCTATTTAATAGGATGATGGACTTCTTCATTGAGGTAGTAACCTTAAGCAAACGAGTGGGTGTAATGTAAGAGTACATGCACTGAACGAAATCAAATATGAATACCTTTTGGAATTGATCACTGATGTTGAGAAGGTATTCAGCACAATTAGTTTATTGTATCCTTAGACCTGAGAGGTTTATACTTTCTATTTGTTGTGTACTTGTGCTTTGACCGAGTCATTTGGTGATGATTTTTCTAGTCAAATATTCCAGATAACGTTGGGTCTTGTACATAATAAGTGGGTTTGTATAAATGCTCAATAAGGAATCCACCAGTCTCTTGATGAGGCAGTATATTCAAGATATCTGTATAGGGTTGGACTAGAAAAAGAATCCATTGGTCAATGGTATTTTGTGAAAATATTTTTCGAAATTAATAAATATATATTATATATTTATTTGTAAAATTTTTTTGGAAACAATTGATAGTCCAACGAGTTACAGATTATGAATTGAGAATTATATGAGTTAGGGACTAAATCGGTGATATGATTTCGGTCCTATTGACTCATGTGGAATATAGTATGGTGGAAGGATAAATAAACGAATAATTGTTAGCAAAAGGGATTTCACAAATCAATCTCAAAGTCTCGAGGTGAATTGTAATATGTTGATGGACATGATTACAATTAGTAGAAGCCCAAAATTCGGAATAAAAGAATATAAGAGAGTTAATGAAAAAGAGTTTTTCCATGTGATCCTACGGCCGAGATCTGAGATCTCTAACGATCCCACACACTATCACAGCTAGGGTTTTCATATATAAGGATAACTATGAGATAGTCTACCCTAATTGACTAATTGTTAGTTTGAGAGTTGGCCATCAGGACTCAAAAATCCTACACATTTGTGAGCGTGGAGAGGAAGGAGGCAGAACACTTGGGTTGCTATTGTGAAATTCTCAAGATTTTGAGATCAACAAGAACCTGAAGATTATTGAAGAATTCTCGAAATCAACAAAGAGAATTGGTAAGTTAATTTTCTGTAAGCAAACTTTCAGTTCCTATATCAAATGCCCATCACAAATCTACATAGAGTCATACAAAAGTGAATTGAGGCATGTTCAAATAAGTGTAGTCATGTGAGATCAATACAACATGAGAGTTTGATAGAACTTGCTCCCCCCAACTGAATTAAACATTGTCCTCAACGTGAAAGCATAATGGGAACTGGTAAAGATACGCACAGAGAGAAGCAAACCAATAGAAAGCAATAGAAAATAACAGCCAGCGAGTGGAAAAGAACAAAAAAGAAAATAAGGATGCAAAAAATAATAAAAAAAGTGAAAAGAAAAAGAAAGACAATAAAAGAAAAAGGTCAGAGGACTATCCTGGGGTCATGTGGATCAAAGACTAGCATACGCCAATTGCTTGTGTAACTCGCATCTAATAACTGAGGGGAACCTTCTATCTTTGTTAATTGCCCTAACGAAGAAACTGTCTCAACAAAACCCTTAGATAGCTCAGCAGAGCTATCCTCAAATGCACTATCGGAATCAAATACTGATAACTGCTCCAAAACGTCAAAATCATCTATCCTGCCAACCGTATGCGCCTCTGAATCATCACAACCACTCAGCATCTTGCGGGCATTGAACACGTTCATCTCAAATGTCATATTCCTAAATGTGAGCTTCAATACTCCACTTTGACAATTGATCAATGCATTGGAGGTAGCAAGGAACGGATGTCTAAGAATGACAGGTGCCTGGTAAATAGTGGAAACTGGCTACGGCATATCCAGAACTACAAAGTCCACTGGATAGTAAAAATTATCCACCTAAACCATTACATCTTCAATAATACCCTGTGGCACCTTGACTGGTCTGTCAGCCAACTGTAGCATGATGGAGGTCTTTTTCAACTCACCCAACCCCAACTGCTCATATACTGAGAATGGTAGCAAGTTCACACTGCTTCCCTAACAATGGGGAAAAATTGCATGTTCAATAAATTAAATCTAAAGTTATATAAATTTAACAATTAAATGCACAACTTAGATTTACACCTCTTAACCATCTTTCCATCTAAAACCAATATTTAAAACATTAAATAATTAATATTATATTAGTTTTAGATGTACAAAACACACAATATTTTAGCTTAATCACAGCACGAGGTCATGCTACAAGCATCATTTACTTTAACGACAGATGGAACAAAAAGTGTTGTGAGTGGCTGAAGGGTAAGTTTCCAGATGGATATGCCTCTGACATATCTCGGTGCGTGAATATAAAAGAAGAGAAGATAATGGGTATGAAGAGTCACGACGCACACGTCTTGGTGCAACGACTATTACCATCAACGATACACGGGTTGTAAGGAAACGAAGTGTGTACAGCGTTGACTGAGTTAAGCTTAATCTTCAGAGACTTGTGCTCAAGAACATTTAGACGTTGTGGACCAGTTAGAGAAGGACACAGAATGATTCTTTGCAAGTTGGAATATTTATTCCTTCCATCATTTTTTACAAGTATGATTCATTTAGCCGTTCATTTACCTAGGGAAGTGAAGAAGTGAGGAGAGGTACATGGGAAAGATGTAGCACTTCGTCAAGAATAGGACACGGTCTGAGGAGTCCATAGCATAGATTCATGTGTTAAATGCATGTGTAAATTTTTGCTCAATGTATTTTGATACGGTTGAGATGAGATTTAATAGAAAAGACCGAAATTTTACTGAGATAGATGATCAAACTAGTTGGGGATGTCGTCCTTTTGTGTTCACTAAGAATGTTCACCAACTAGGAGCTGGTAAGGGTCGCGATTTGGATAGAAAGGAATTTACAAAAGCGTAGTGGTACGTACTCAACAACTGTTTGGAAATCAGCCAACATATAGAGGAAGCACTTTTTACAATCATCGTTCATTTAAACACTTATCAATTCATATTATTTAGTTTATTATAAAAAATCTTATTTGTTTATAGTGAGCAATTGGAGGAGGTGAGAAGACAATCGCCAATAAATGTTAATAGGAGGCATGAAGAAGGATTTTCGCTATGATTTAGAAATCGATTATTTTTTTTATTTTGTCTCTATTCTATGTTCCTTTTTTGTTTATTCTCATTAATGGGTGTTTATTATTTTAGATACAAACTATGTGCAAAGAAAATCCAGATTCTGTATTGGATGATTTGTATGCATTAGTATCCAATCCAGATCAACGGGCACTTTGTTATTTTGGGTGTGTAGTGAATAGAGTTAGGTTTCACATGGACCTTCGTGAATAGTTTCGTAGTACTCAAAATAGCAGCGTGATTGTTCCATGGGACCATGCTGGGAAGACGTTGATTTTTATGACCAAGGAATAGAGATTTACTCCGCGTTTGTATTTTATATTCATTTTGTGTTACACAATTAATATGTTTTTCACTAATATTGATTTATTTGGTCACAGGATGACGTCATGCCAACGGGAGGAAAACAAATTCGGTTCGATTTATCTGGCACATCAATTCGAGTTGGAAGTACAACAATACAGTAGCAACGTCAGGTCCTTCACTTAGAGATTGCAATGAAGTCCCGTCCCCTACCACAGCCAGTCCAGTAGGCACCCAAAGTAGTTGTGTGTGTAAGTATCTTACCCCATCAATTTTGATTAAATATTAAAACTTTTCAAATTGTATGCTAATTGATTCTTAAATGTATTATTCTTCATTTGTAGCGATGTCCAAGATCAAATACGGAAGGAGTAGCAATGTGGGATTGCATTAGTCAAGGCTCATCATGGAGGAAAGCTGACAGTCCATATCCCTAATGGACGCGCGAGCATTCATAACAAGGCATCCTCGATGCTCTCAAGTCATATTGGTTTGCTTGTTCGATAGCATGTCCCATTTCAGACGACTAAGTGGAGGGAAGTCCCTAATCAAGTTAAATCATACATGACGAACCGAGTGTTGGTAAACATAATTTATTAAATTTTATTTATGCAAACTTTTATACATACTAACTGTTATATACGTTAAGGATGACTTTCAACTAGATTATGACTGACCCGCGGATCGCATCACTATGACGTTTACGATGAACACAACATACAGGATGCATAGGAATAGAATTTAATAACATTATTGGTGTTCAATACCAAAGAAGAGGTGTTACAACACACGTATCCCGAGACAAACAAGGAAGAATGGGCTCGTGTTTGTGATTTATTTACAAGCGAGGAATTTCACGGTAAAATTTTTTATTTTGTCGTGTAAGTTTATCTTAATTTATTATTAATTACCGCAACAACTGTAAATATACAACACAGAGGAGGAGTGCAATCAACCGGGAGAATAGGGCTAAGCTGAAGATTGTACACACTTCAGTAGTGTGGTCCTTCCAACGTGCAAGAGCAATGTTAGTAAGTAATAAATTTACATTTTTTAGAGATATTACTTAAATAAATGACTTAGGTATTTTAATATGCACATTGGATATTTCTTTTGGTATATAGAAAAATTTAGAAACTGATCAAATTAATCCATAGCAATAAGGATGGCATGTGGACATCAGAAGATGAATGGGAAAATTTTGTAAGTTCTAATGTTAGATTTAATGATGCATTCATTCTATCTTATGTTTTATATATTAACTTTATCTTGTTTTCTAAATTTGTAGAAAAAAAATGGAGACGTTACAGTTGCAGCACAAAAGTGGAGATTTTTCCTGAGGTATTTGGGATGAAAGCGGGTAATGTGCGTGGTTTAAGCTGTTCAGTACGGTTGTTGGATCATCATCCTTTGATTTGTCCCGGAGATTGGAGGAGGCCAGATTAGAGATAGAGGAGATGGGGACTAGACAGATGGAATATGCAAAGCTTCTGGTTAGGCAGACAGAAATGGAGTTGATGATGCGAGAGCATCAACAGTATTTGGAGGAGCAGCAATGGAAGCAAGAACAAGAGCAAGAATAGAGGCTGCAACGAATGGAACAGGAAATGTGTGAGCAGATGAAGGAGCACATAAGAAGCCCACATCCCATTTGACGCCCAAATGGAGATTTAGGTAGATTATGTATTTTCACTAACTCACTTATCGATTATGTATTTTGTTACTTTATGACGATTACATATTTGTAGACATTTTATTATTATTGTGAGTATTGAATATTTTCTATTAGTATTATTTGCAAATTCTTTTTTAAAATTTTAATTAAATTAATTCAAATACATGATAAGTTGTTCGAACGTAACAAAACACATCTGCTCAGTTGTGTTGGTAATACGTGCACACGTGTACACGTCCGTCCTCACCTACTATATGAAATACTGTCTGCAGGGTAATTCTTAAGTGCACACAAACCTAAATTAAAAGTCATTCGCATGGCGAGAAACTCTATGCAAACTATTGAATGGGTGATTGATGTAGGATCGTCAACATTTCATACGTTCCCACGAGTTCAATCCATTAAGCTTCTGCACATTCTAAATAGTTGTTCGCACAGTTTTGAGGTGACAAATAACTATTTCGTCATAAATGAAATAATTGTGCGGACGAGTTTCTAAAACCATGCGCATGATATTTTTATGACAAAATGATTTTCATCACATTGGACAAAACGTTCACACGTCTCATGAGAACGGATAGAGAGAACTAAGCCATAACGAAATTGAAGTTGGTCAAGAAATCAGAAAATCGTTCGAACGGTATAGTTTCGCATCCAGGCAGTTTTGCTTGAGGAAACACTGAAACAATCACCTAAAACCTTTACTGACAGGCTTTAGGTTACAAATCAAGTGACAACTTGGTTTTTTTACCTAAAACGTTTGGTGACTAAATTGGCACTTTGGGTGACAACATTTGTTGACACCGAAAGTGAATTTTCTTATAGTGAGGCTTGTGAAAGTAGGCCACGATTTGGAGCAAAGGATGGTCATTCCAACTGAGGGAGCTCTTTAGTTTCAGGTGGGAAGCATGTCATCGTACACTCAGATTCACAATCAGTGGTAGGACAAGTAACTGGAAAGTTCGAAGCCCAAGATGAAAGAATGGCGGCATATTTGGGCCAGTCCCAAGAGCTCAGAAAGCATTTCGAAACCTTCAAAATACGGCATATACCCCAACACCACAATGCTCGAGCTAACGCATTGGCAACTGAGGTTTCAGGATCTGCCAAGATGTTTAAAGGACGAGAAAAAATCGTACAATCCACAGGGATCGTTTCTGAAGTCAGAACAATCGACAATGTGGAACCCAAACATTGGTAAACCTTGATCATAAAAGTACTCAAGGGAGAAGACTCCAGGATCGAAAAATTCTAACTCTAGAACTTCAAAAGAATAGCCCAATGATACCCGATCATAGATGAAAATTTGTATCGCCGAGGTTTCTCTGAGCCACTATTATGTTGCCTCGGTGCCCAAGATGCTGACGCTCAAAAGATGGTGCAAAATGTGGAAAATGCAAAAGATTTGCTAACACCATAAATACGCCTGCCGAAAAGATGACGATTGTCAATGCCCCATATCCATTCATCCAATGGGGGATTGATATCCTTGGTCCATTTCCTCTGGGGTGGAAGCAATTGAAATTTCAGATAGTCACCATCGACTCTTTCATCGAGTGGGTAGAAGCTGAGCTACTGGAAAAGATTACCGAGCCAAATGTTCAGATGTTTGTGTGGAGAGACATCGTATGTCGCCTTGGGCTACCCAAAGCAATAGTCACAAACAAGGACAAGCAATTTGATAACAAGAGTTTTCGAGACTTTTGCACAGAGCTCAGAATCAAAAACTACTACTCATCTCTATATTACCCGCAAGCCAACAGACAAGTGGAGCTAGCATATCAATCGTTGTTGCAGATTATCAAGACAAAACTCGATGACCAAGGTTTGGTCACATCATTTCACTCCAAGTGATTTAATACTTGAGAAAATATTACCAGGAACCAAAGACCCACAACAAGGCAAACTACACCCAAATTGGGAAGGACCATATTTCATTGCCGGCCCCAAATGACCAGGAACATACAATCTGGAGTACCTGCAGGGGAAGGCGCTACAATATCCATGGAATTCAATACACCTCAGAAAATATTGCTTATAGTCATGCGTTTACGCTTGTGTTAAATTATGATGTTTTGTTTATTATAAATGAAAAACGTGAAGTTTTCTTCAAACATGGTGTACTGAATCACAGGGAAGACGACATTGGAGAACTCCGGTTCCCATTCACAATGAAGACGACATCGAAGAACCCCAGTTCCCAATCACATCAAAGACAACCTTGAAGAATCACAGTTCCTAGTTGCACCAAAGACGACCTCGGAGAACCATGATTCCTAGTCGCACAAAAGATAACCGGGAAAACCATGGTTCCCAATCAGTCGCACCAAAGATGACCTCAAAGAATTCCAGCCTTTGCAGTCAGAGCATCAGCAACCTCAAGAGCTCTGTGACGAGCCTTGGGCAGTTCAAAATTCAATGCTTCCTCTTTCTGAAAATAGGACGAACGATATGCCATAAAGCACTAAAGCACGTCCTCCTTCTCCTTATCATACCTGGACTCGATGTTATGCTTCTCCGTCACGTACTCTTCAGCTTTCTACCATAGCTCGGTAATGATAACATCCCAGAAGGAAACCTCACCTTCTAGAGCCCTGACTCTAGCCTCAAAGACCTCGGCCTGAGAACAACAAGTACAGGCTACTGTCCGCATCTCGGACATCTCCCTTTTCTAGGCATTTAGCTCGTCCTAATGCCCTCGTATCATTAAATGAGCTACTCATGTTCCTCATCTTGTGTAAGCTCGGCGACGTCCAGAGAACCCAAAGTCGACACGCAACGAGATAGATAGTGAAAAATCCATTGTAGACCCTATTAACACCTATGGGGATAGAATAGGTGCTTCCCCTCTATTTGAAAATTCAATAACAATTTTAGAACAAGTCCTAAAATTGTTGAGTCTAGATTTGAATAATCAATCAACAAAATATATATGCAGCGGAATAATAAAACAAATATTAATCACATAAGAGACAAGGATTTTGTTGACGAAGTGAAAACCTTTGAACTTACCTTTCAAAGGAAAAACTAGGCTAGCAGCCACCAGAAATTCACTAAGAAGTAAAACCTTATAGCGGTGCTTTAGACATGAACAACATCCATTTGCTTGACTCTGACTACCACGATGTAACAATCAAAGTAATTCAACCTAGACCTGCTTTTGACGGTTACCCTTCAGCTCTCTAAGTTTCTTGTTATAAACTCGTCAAAAACGTCCTTGTTCTTTAACACTGGGAACTTCGGTAGCAAAAATCCTACAGGAAGGTTGGTTTCAATGGTGATTGAATCTAGATAACTCAAGAAAATTTGAACTGTTTATGAACATGGATATCTAAAGGATTTTCTCTCTCTAGGTAGGAGGATTGAATTTGAATAATGCTTCGAATGATCTCCTCAAAGTTTCTTGATCGATCTCTCTATATATTTATAGAGTTGGTTGAGTTATGTTTCAAAAAAAATCTAAAATAAAGGAAATATTTAAAAATCCAAATTTTGAAATAGTTTCGAAATTTTCTCAGAGACTTTGCATCACCAGCTCCTTGCTTTTAGCTCTTCATTTTGACGATGTCCTTATCTTTTCAAACTTTGAAAGACTCCTTAATCTCTCTTGAACACTTTGACCAAACTTAAAATACAACTCAGTTTGAATTTAATTTTGACACGAAATTACCCCAACATTAAAACACTAAAAGATAGTACACCGTGCGATCTACCTTCAAACGCCTAGAAAGGTGTAGGCTCTTACTCATCATCTCCTCCACGAACAAGGGTTGAGCATAAGAACTTGAGTGTCAAGAAGGATTGACCGAAGGTGGAGAATCAAGATCCTCAGAAGACTCCAGATCCAGTTCACCAGCAGGAGGTACAAGAATCCCCTTGCCTTTAGCTAAAGGAGCTAGGGACAACCCTGAACTCCCAGCAGTACTGGCTACAGGCATACTGGGCTCACCAGTCGGTGCGGTCTCTTGCATGCCCGAATCACCAACAATGGAAGCCTCAAGCGCACTGGGCTGTCTAGTAGTGGGTACCTCTACTCCAGTTTGCCTTACAAGAGGCACCCCTGTTCAAGACACGTTGGAAAGTTCTACATGGGAAGCCTCCACCACGGAGGAACCCACAAGAGGAAGTTCCGGTTCAAGGAGCATCCCAAAACGACCCTTAGGGGTCCCCATTTTAGGAAGGTCACTCCCCACTCCAGGAAGGCTCGAGTGACTCGCAAAAGCAGAGTTAGACAAAACAACCACATTCCAATGGCCCAACAGTCCCCACTAAATCTTTAGCAACCGAAAAAGTCCCATCAAGAATGGGAGAGGGACTCATCATCACAGGACTAGAAGGAATACCTCCCACCTCAGGAATATCCCTCATCTCCAGATCCACTACCTCTGTACGAACTCCAGCGTTGAGACTTCGCACTGGAGGCATTTCCTTAGAACTTGTCGCAATAGGATAACAGTTGAATCACAATACATCAATAAGCAACTAGAAGAAAAGTCCAATGATGATGAATACTCATCGTTGTTGGCCCCATGCCTTGAAGGTCGGCAAGCCAAGAGAATTCCATCATCTGCCTCATCTTCCTCACGATCAGAAGGAGCAGGAGAAGGCATTCTCCTCCTTTTATAACCAGAGCAGCTGGAAGATGCTTTAGCTTCATGGGAAGGTCGACGTTTAGAGGAACAACTGCCCAAAGGGAGATTGTGAGAATCCCTCCTAGTCCCACCTCCCAAAGAGAGACTATGAGAGTCTTTCCTGGTCCTTGGGGGAGGATTCATTGCCTTAGAGAAACTAAGATGGGAATAACCAAAGTACTCATCAACATTCTCCTTGCAAAGGAGAACATTCTAGTCAAAAGGCTTACGTTCAGCAAGGGCATTTACCTGACTTTCTTCAAGAACATAAAGATTAGGAACTTCTTTCTAGAAAGTATCGGGAACAGAGCCAAAAGTCCAACAAAAGGAAGAAGCACGAGAAGACTCCAAAGTGCTCCCATCCAATACCCGACACAAAGAAAAACAGTTCGTGCCATCCACGATTATTATCAGGAGAATGAGCAATCAAAGAAGGCTCCTTTAACGAGGATGAAAATACCAAAATTGATCCGATAAGAAGACAAAATAGGGCATAAAACCACGTGAGCTCTTTGAGAGTCACGTGCAACTCTGTGGTATTGGGAACATCCCAACAAAACCCACCAGCCATTGGGAACAATTTGGATCGAAGAGAGGTTCAAATGCCTCAAGAATAAACGGACACTTAGAGGAAGGGGAAACCTTACCCCAAGCTGCAAAGGAGTCTCGAAGAAGCATATCTCTCCCATGGTTGTTCTGGAGTATGGCATCTCTCCGAGAGAAGGGAGACGAAGACAAGGTCCTGGGTAATTCTAGAACGACTCCAATGTTCAGCATTCCTCTCTGTAACCTTTCTTGCCCTAGCAGAACTATTAGAAGAAGGACCAATGTTAGACATTGTGATGTAAACGAAGGAGGAAGCAAAAGCACGAAAAGGGAAGTGAGAGAACAAAAGAAAAGAGAAAGGGATAATTACAATTTCCTCTCTCAAACTACTACCCAATTCTCAAATACCTCCACAACCTTTAACTCATTGCGACTCACCCCTATAAGCTATACTTCTCATTACGATTTCATTCGTCAACCCTGAAGTTGTTTTATTGAATGGTTTATATCCCACGTAACAGACACGTGACATTTTCATTACGTGAAAAGAAATTTTATCTCTGTTTGAGTCCTCCTTAGCCTTCTAAAGTGCATGTAGAAATTTGTAGGGACAACAAAAATTATGTAATTAGCTGATTTTTTTATTAAAAAAAAAAAAGATAACTCACTTAGAATCAAGTTGGTCAAATACCTCCACAACCTTTAACTCGTTGCAACTCACCCCTATAAACTATACTTCTCATTACGATTTCATCCGTCAACCAACTGAAGTTATTATATCAAACAGTTTATATCCCACGTAACAGACACGTGACCTTTTCCTTACGTGAAAAGATAATTTTACCCCTCGTTTGAGTCCTCCCTAGTCTTCTAAAGTGCATCTAGAAATTTGTAAAGCCAAAAAATAATATGTAATTAGCTGATTTTTTTATTAAAAAAAAAAAGATGACTCAGTTTGAATCAAGTTGGTCAAATTTGTCATTTCAAGTAAGGAGAAGGTCACATGTCTTTTACATGGGACAAAAACCGTTTGATATAACAACTTTAGCAGGTTAGGGGATGAAATCGCAACGAAAAGTATAGTTTGTGGGGACAAATTGCAACGAGTTAATGTTTGTGGGGTATTTGAGAATGAGCGATAATTTAAGGGAAAAAATAATAATTAACCCAAAGAGAAAACTTGGAGAATACGAAAAAGCGTAAGGCTTAACAAGCCTGCGGCAAGAACTCTATACACAGGGACGTGAAAGGCAATATAACCTAAAAACCCTCGGTCTCGATACAAAACGCGTCATTTCAAAGTTTTTTGAAAATCCCAAAACGACGCAACCGAACCCATGACTGAACAGTCGAAAAGACAGTAAGGCCTACAGGAGAGTGGATAGAAGAAAACGACAAAAGTGCACAGAAGCCTAACGTGGAACGGAGTGGTTCAAAGATTTTCTGGAAATCCCGAAGCGATGCTCGTCAAACCAGGATCAAGTGAATCGAAAAGACAAGTGAACAAGCAAATGAACGAAGTACCCACTATCGTGGAGGGAAAATGAAGTGTTTTCTCATGGAATTCAAAAGTGTTAGATTAAAGTCAGAACATAAAAATGCATTAATGCCTAGTTTGCAGCTATGAAGGCCCACTATCAAACAGGCATGTTGATAGCAGGGCCTATAAAAAGATAGGCATACGTTCAGAAATAGAAAAACAAAAGCAACTTTCAGCAAAATGGATGAAGTTATTATACTCCTTTACCTCTCTCTCGATGTTCTAACCATTATTGCCAGTTATGCTGTGAAGGGAAATCTCGATGACTGGAGGGAGTTCAAGTTATTTTCCTGAGATTTCTATCAGGCAGGATCGAATAATTTATCCTACAATTGGATGAATCTCAAAGATTATTCGCATCCATGGATAACGACTGATAACTGGTACTAGCTCAGGGAGCATTGTAGGGAAGTACGAAATCTCCATGAGGTCATCATGGAGACAACCTGACAGCTGCATGAAGGAGTCACCCCGGGAGTCATTTACAAGCGGAGAGGAGCTGCTTCAAAAGGGTACAAATTGTGCCAATACTTCCTAGCCATCATCTGCCACTCTCTGAAAGGAGAGATGGTCCGCCAGCAAGCACGAGATATAATTTGGGGATTAATCATGCAGCTAGGAAGGAAGGGAATGAGGACACTCACAAGGAACATCAAGGGTTGGCTGACGAACCATATCATGCATTGGGGCAACATTTTCCATGTGGAAAATTATGTCCCATGCCCAGATGGCTATGATTCACCCTTCATGTCAAATCGCGGGGAACAGGCTAAAGAAGAAACCTCTGTAAAACATGTTATGTGAATAAAGTGGTTTTACACCTACGCAATCACAAGTTGAAGCAATGAACTGGTCCAAATGTTTTATTTCAATACCAGTGATTAATGAAATTAAATTTTATCTTGTAAAATTTCTTTTTATAGGTTACATGGTTCGAAACAAAACATGCCATTCGAAATCAAGTCCACCGGTTAAAATCAAATTAAAGGGATAATTGCCAAAAATGAACCGACAAGACTGGAGCTGCACACCACTGCTAGCAAAAACAAAAAGGGGATTCAGTAACTGCAGAAGTATAGTTGGCAAGGCACGCGTCGTTCACACCTGATAGAGAGCCGGAGCATCAAACGCCAAAAGCTACCACATTAAATGGAACGTGCCACTGAAGAAACGGAGACATGATATCCTCCAACTTCCCCCAATTGTCAAGGGATTTTCAAATAAACTTTTCGAAAAAGTCACGGTCATCTCAAATAGATAAAAGGAGAATTGCTTCAATGAAAAAGAAAGCAACCAAAGATGAAAAAATGCAGCCATCTAGACGAAACCCTAATGGATCCCTACCCAAAGAAATATGGGCCGAGATAATCAGTTGGGTAATCCATGACGACATGATAGAATGGCAAAATCTTTGCACAGTATCAAAAGGTTCAACAAAGCAGCTCATGCGCCAGCAGTATATCGGAGATTAAAGGTTGAAGATGTACAACCTACATATCCACCTACAGAAGCACGGTTGGCTCTTCATCAGAGGAAGTGAAAAGATGTGCTGGAGAGAGACTATAGAAGAAGTATCGAGAGAACTCCATGCTTCGGCAAGGGGAGGCAACACAAATGCCAAGTATCTCATTGCATTGGCCTATCACCATCAAGGAGGAGATGCAAGAAGAACCGCCATAGCGGTAATGACAGAGTTAAGAGGCAGCTAATAGCAGAACAAATGGAAGCTGTGTACATTGCTATTGTAGATTGGGCAGTAGCCAGGTGGGGGAAAACTAAAGTGCACCGGTATAGGTTGAAAGAAAGAATGGGGTGCCCAAAAGATGAAACCTGCTATATTCCTGAACAAGAAGGTTGTCCAATATCATTTGAAGATTGGTAGATTTCTTACAAGAATCACTTTTGTGATGTTTGTTATGGTGATTTATTCTTAGGTTCAAGGGGAGAAGAAATCGAATCGACTATTCCCTCCTGGATTGATGTATGATTATTTAATAAATAAATTTAGTTCGTTAAACATTAGCTTTGATTCACATACACACGTGTATATGAAAGCATCAAAAAACATTCTCGACCTCATTCATAAATGTCTCTGTTAGAGAATAGGGTGACTTTGATAATACCAAAACTGAATCAGTCCAACCCAAATCAATCTGAGCTGAAAAAGTTGATCATACAAAGAAACTGACAACGATGAAAGGCCCATATAATCCCAAACCCAAAGGAAAGGTGGCCACGAAATGAAGTACGTCGGTTATAAGCCAACTTATAACGGGCACACTCCTCGATCCCCACGATCCCAACATTTTCACGTAAAGAAACTAACTACACATGAAGAGACATGCGAAGGGAGCGCTCTACATGACATGATAGAAATGAGGGATCAAAGTCCTAAGGAAAGGGGAAACATGAGAACGTGAAGGGAAGCCTATAAAAGAAGAGTATAGTGAAGAAGAAATATATGTAAAAATAGACATGTTGAATAGTGAGATTATGATAGAGATACTGACTTAAACATCGAAGGTGTAACACCCTAGTGGTTGGGGTCATCTTTGTTATTTTGTAGAGGGAAATACACGAAGGTTGAGGTGCATTTACTCCGAGGAATGACCAGTTTTCGAAAGAAAGTGCGATACCTCCAACTAGGTTGTTTCTTCTAGTAGCAAATACTAGGAGCTTGGACAATGTTGCAAGCTCTGCCGGGATTTCTCCAACCAGGTGATTATAGTAAAGATGGATGCCTAAAAGGTTAGTACAACTGGACAAAACTGCTCAAAACTGGCCACTGATATTTGATCTTGCATTCTACGCAAACATCCAACTTCTTGGGGGATTACATCCATAAAACTATTTTTTTGAAGGAGTAGTTGCCTAAGGAAACTCAAGTTTTCAACTTGTGGTGATATAGAGCCCACCAGATTTTTGAATTGAAGGTCCAACTTGGTGACCCTTTGATGTCAGTGACCACATGCACTACAAGATAATTCACTATGGGTACCAAAAAAATTTGTCAACAAAGGTTATAAATTTGTTAGCAAAAGTTTTGAGTGTCAAAAAAAAGTTTAAGGGCGGCTTTTTAGTGTAAGCGTGTCATGGAAGATTTTGCATAATAGTTTTCAATTTGTGTAACGACTTCATTACCTTCGTGCATGACTTATTCTGACGTGATGTATTTCATGAAGATATTGTAATTCATCGTTGAAGACCGTGTGAATCCCTCTAAAAAGCATTCGCACGAACACTCATAATGTGTAGAAATAAAAAAATTTCACCGAACACAACGTCGAATCATTGACATATATGTGCGGACATTGACTCATTTTCTAATGAAACATAAAATCGTCGCAGACCAAGGGCGTTTGCACTGTTCAAAAGAATGTGTGGACGACAATTAAGTAAAGAAGAGGGGACGATAATAAACGTGCGCACGATATTCCATATATGTTTGTGTAATTACAAGGATTAAGGCAACCTAAGAAGGGGGTGAATTGGGTTTCAAAACTTTTTCAAAAACTCACCCTTAAGAATGTGTTTTCTAGCTACAAGTTCTGCAAAGAGAAACGATTGCAATTAAGGATTAAACATGAGAATGTATATCGCAACTCAAATATGCAATTTAGACTTTGAATAAGAAACTAGTACCTCAAAGTAAAGAGATAAGGGAAGAGAAGCATACACAAGATTTTTAGGTGGTGTGGCAAACTTGCCTACATCCACCCCTCAAGCTCCTTTACCGAGCCTTGAGGTTTCTCCACTATGCTCCTTTCAACCAAAGAAAGGTTTCCTTACACTTGAGCTTGAGAAACACCTCTTCAAGCCTCAAGAATGAGTTTGAGAACAAATCTCTCCAAACTCCTTTTGATGAACAACTCTCACCAAAAGGAAACAAGAAAATCACTCTCTTAGAAGTGTAAAAGGGTGAACAAAAATACCCAGTTAAACTCCCTTGATGGAGTAGATGTTACAATGAAAGATTTCTATCTCTTAGGCTTCACACAATAACAAGGATGTGAAAGTTATGATTATGTGTGAATGATGTTAGAAGTAGGATTCAAAAATTTTTTTATCACTCTTAGTCTTTGTAAAATGATTTTGGTTGTTAAGCAATATTTATGTGGCTTAGGGATGGCTTTAAATAGGCCTCATAAGAAAATTAGCCGTTAATAGTCGTTAAGGGTCGATCTATCAAAAATTCACGACAAACCAGTCGACTGCTACATGAATCGATCGATTGCTACGAGTTACTGTTCCCCCAATGGTCAGAATGTCGGAACAGATCTATTTTAAAACAAAGTCCAGTCGACCTCTACACCAAACGGTCATACGTCGGTCAACTACTTCACCAGCAGGTCAACTTCTACAGCTTAAGCACATGATCCGGTTCTTTAAAAACCACGATTTTGACCTACTTGATTCACCCAATTTTAAAGACTAACTTTGCATATGTATACAAAAGGTTTGGGAGTTTGATTGGGGATAATTTGAAGCCATTAAAAAAATTTTAATCTTCCAAACAAGTAGTAAAACGGTTTATGCAAGTTTTAAAGAATTATGCAAGTGTGTGGTTCAAATCCTTGTTAAAGATGAAGTCTAGAGTTACAAAAATTATCCTAGTAACTTGAGTCTTCACTTTAAGAGTCACTTCCATTGAAAGGGATGTTGCTCAATCACTTCGTGCTCATTTTGCTTCACATTCAATTATTTTATTGTTATCATCAAAACATTTGATTGTGACTAAAAGCCAACAGTTCATATGCACGTATTTCAAGGTTTGCAGACTCCTATGTTTCGATGGTCATTCGAACGAATTTAGTGTGTCCAGACAGTTTACAATTTATTTAATTGATGTGAATTTATTTAACAATGCATTTAAAAATAAATTAGTCATGAATCTCAAAATACTACATTAATTATAAAATAAAGGAATAACAATTGTCTATAAATATATAATCGTCAAAATATAAATAAAATACATAATCGAAATCAAATCTAAAGACAATCTAACCAAATCTCTATTTAGGTGTCAAATGTGTTGTGAGTTGCCTTATGTGCTCCATCATCTGCTGACACATTTCTTGTTGCATTCGTTGCAACCTCTAATCTTGATGCTCTTGTTACTTCCACTATTGTTCTTCCTAATACTCCTGCTGCTCTTGTATCATCTTCTCCATTTCTGCTTGCTTGATAGTTATCACATAATATTCCTTCTGTCGTGCCCTCAGCTCCTTTATCTCTACTCTAGCCTCCTCCAACCTTTGGGCCAAATCAACAGATGACATTGAAGATAATGATCCAACTCCTATACTAAACAGCCCAAACAGCGCACATAGCCCACTTTCGTCTCCAAGACCTCAGTGAAAATCTACTTTCTGCAAATAGCCTTCCCTTCAAACTCGTGCTATAACTGTAGTGCCTCCATCTTTTCCTACAAGTTAAGAAAAACAGAGTGAAGTTTGTTGGTTTTTGTTCACAATCAATATTTTGATGATTTCAATAAATGGATTAAGTTTACAAAATGGACATATTCAAAGACAAAGATATTTTCATCAAAGAGCCAAAGACAAGAAGATTGAAGATCAAGAAAATACAAGGAGCTCAAAAGTGAAAATTCAAAAAATGGGCTGGGAAAAAGCGCGCCTAAATTACCGTTCGAACATATTTTTCAAACACTCAAACAATTCTTTGTTGTCTCAACGACGTCGTTAGTTTTCAAAATCGCTCTAACATTGTTATCAAAATGTTCGAACGACTTTTGGAAAATGAAACAGCGTCGTCTTATTGTTTTTACTGTTCGAGTGATACTTATGCATTATGTTGGCCTAAGGTTGCTCCTTGAGCTAGCTAACTCAATTTTGATGACAACAAATGATAAAATAGCTTCGGAGTATTTTTTAAAATGTGGTTGTCAATCCACTATTCAATCGAGAGTACTCAATTGTATTTAAATCTCTCTCTAGTTCATTATGCCCTATATTTGATATAAACAACATGGCATGCACCTAAACTATTATATTTTTCATTGTAGGAGTTTTCATGTTGAAATGGAAAGGATTGCATATCAAAAAGCACTGGAAAAACTCTATCTGCCAAGATGGTATCGACACATGGGAAATATGGTGTTGACACATCGCACAGCTGCTAGAATGCCATTTTGATGGTGTCAACACATGAGAAGTATAGTGTCGACACATAAGAATCAGGTCGACATATGGTGAAGGAAGTGTCACACATGCCACAGGCACCTGCAAGTCAATTTCAGACTTGAAGATGGTGTCAATGCACAAGCATATATATGTCGACACATGTTGCAGGAACCCAATTTTTAAAACGATGACTTAGCACGCAAATCAAGACATTGTGTCACTTAGGGCACCTCTCCAACATTCCAAAGGCCCTTAGGACCCCCAAGACTAAAGACCAATAAAGACAACATTATGGAGAGAGAAAAGACATCTTTTGCATTTCTAACATCATCAAATTTGACCCAACCTCCAAAGAGAGAGAAATGCACAAAAGAACAAAGCTACACGTCTCCCATGAGATTTGCTACTTTCTTACTGCCATCATATCAGAGATCTTGTCTTATAGTCATTTATTGAGCATTGTATTTGTTGATCTAGATTTTATAGCTATTGTTTATAATGCATTCCTATCATTAAACCTTTGAAAAACCTTTAAGTGTGGGATACACTTGGGCCTACCCGTGAGGATAGAAGAAATCTAATACGCTTTGAGATTTGTGATTTAATTGAAGAGTGAGCTCGGAAAAACTCTTGTAACGGTTACTTAGCACCCGGAAGCTAAGTTGTGAACACTATTCGATGATAGTGGAGATGACCAAGTAAGGCAATAGCCTTTTGGGTGGACGTTGGCAAGTCATAGCCGAACCACCTAAAAATCGCGGTGTTATCTCTCTTCCTTAACTCTCTTACTTTATTATGATCATTTATTTTTCTTTGTTTTATATAGCATTAAGTATTTACCCCCCTCTTATAGGTTGCTATTTAGACTCACAAATTGGAATGTCACGCCAAAAAGCAGCGGCAAATAAGCACGCCAAAACTATCGTTCGAATCTATTTTTCACACACTAGAAAGATTCTTTGTATGCCAACGACGTCATCTTGGTTTTCAAATACAGTTCTAACGGATACCAAAGTACCGTGTGAACATTTTTTAGAAACTATACGGTATCGTTTCATGCTTTTTAATGTTCGAACTGTACTTATATGTTTGAAAGATTCTTAATAATTTAAATAACATGTAGAAGGTACAATATATTACATATATAAAATGTATAATGTACTATTACATAATATGTACGAGGTTCTATTATATAATGTGCAAGGTAATATTATATACTATGTATATGGTACTATTATATTAAATCATATGGACAAGGTACTACATATTACATATATAACACATATAAGGTACTGTTAAATAATATATATAAGGTATTATTACATAATAAGTATAAGATACTATTATATAGTATGTATAAGGTACCATTATATATAGTATGTATAAGGTACTATTAGATAATATGTACATGTACTATACATAATGTGTATAAGGTACTATTAATATAAATGTATAAAGTACTATTAGATAATATGTAATATAATATGTATAAGTACTATGATATATGTATATTACTATTACATAATATGTATATTATTATATGTACATGGTGCTATTAGATAATATGTATAAGGTACTAATAATATGTATAAGCTATTAATTAAATAATATGTGCAAGACATTATATTATTACATATATAACATGTATAAGGTACTATAATAAATAATACGTATAAGGTACTATATATTTAAATATATAACATAATAAGGTACTATTAAATAATATGTATAAGGTACTATATATTAAATAATATATATAAGGTACTATTATATTAAATATTTTACTATATATTACATATATATATATAAGGTACTATATACATAATATGTATAATACTATTACATAATATGTATACTATAACATGTTACTATTACATAAGATGTATGTATAAGGTACTTAGGTATAATAGTAATGTGTATAAGGTACTATATATTACATATATAACATGTATATGGTACTATTAGATAATATGTATTAGGTAGCATTACATAATATGTATAAGGTACTATTAAATAATATGTATAAGGTACTATTATATAATATGTACAAGATACTATTACATAATATGTACATGGTGCTATTATCTAATATGTATAAGGTATTTTATACTAGATAATATGTACAATGTACTATATATTACATATATAACATGTATAAGTACTATTAATAATATGTATAAGGTACTTATTATATAATATGTATAAGGTATTATTAGATAATATGTACAAGGTATATATATATTACATATATAACATGTATAAGGTACTATTACATAATAATGTATAAGGTATTATTACGTAATATGTACAATGTACTATTATATAATATGTATAAGTTACTATTATATATATGTATGTGGTACCATTATATATAATAAGGTATTATAATAATATGTATAGGGTACCATTATATAATATGTACAAGGTACTATTAGATAACATGTATAAAGTATTGTTATATTAAATAATATGTAATTTTTACTAAATATATTACATTTTATAATTTTATTTGATTTACTAGCTTGACCGTTCTAACATTAATTAGATTAATGTTCTAACGGATACATAACGCCTTCTGTTTTAACGATTTGTAACGTTAGAACGAAATTTAAATTTTTAATTACTTAATACAATCAACGTTCTAACGGTTACATATTATCGTCCGTTCTATCTATTGATATCGTTAGAATGGAATATAAATTTGTTATTACTTAATTTTTAGTGTCATTGCCTTTTTAATTTATTATTACGTGTGATTTCCTTTTTAATCATTACTTATTAAATAAAACCAGATTCCGTTAGCCAAAAAATAAATTAGATCATCATGTGCAAATAATATAATATGCACAAATATGTATCAACATAACTATTCGAATGTCTAATAAAAACCTAAATTCATGACAAGATACTATAAATAAACTATGGGGCAGTCTGCACCAGCTCTTGCACCACATCAGCCTCGACGTCATCTATCCTTTGCATGATGTCTTCCCAGCACTCATTATTTGTGATGCAGGGGGAGCTAAGTCAGACGACGCTGAGCTGTCAGATTCCACATTGATGGCGTTGAATTACCTTGAGCGGGTAGATCGCGCAAGGATGGCAAGAAAATCGAAATCTAACCTAATTGGGGCAGTCTTCGTGCACGTGTCGGTTTTTTGGTCATAACTTTGGCTACGAATATCCGATTCGCGCCCATGACCCCAATTCAGAAAGCTCTTTTCAGCGCAGACGTCGTGGTTACCCAGCTATGCTTCAGTACGCCTCATTTTGAGCCCTAAAAATGCTGTTTTCCCTCTCAAAAATTTATTTTTGGTTGGTTTTCTTTCCTTTTCCATTTTGAGAATTATTTTTGAATCCGATTTGGACCAGATTTTTGCCGCCTATTTATTTTTGGTAACATCCCATTAGGGATGCGATTCTTAGCTATTTTAGCCTGGCTTGTGGGTTTGTTTTGGAGACAATTGAATAATTTGAATTTTGAGAATTCTCTTTGAGATTTTTGGGAAGAATTCGGTGTCTTTCCTTGCAACATACCGACTGCCCTAGCCTACAGGATAATCGCTATCTTGTTTCGGCGTCAATTTGCCTTTTTCAACACCAACTACATCGACTCAATCTTCTCGAGTCTTCTCTCCTTTGCAGCAAGACTACTGATGATGGGAGCGATGGCCATCTCCACTGCGTGTACAATGCTGCACTTCAACTCTTGCATAGTCTGAGTCAGACCATCCAAATGCCACGGCGCAACTGGAGGACACTGTGAACTCGATCCATGCGCCGTTGAACACCGAGAAGTTGCACTATTGATGGGGCAGAGCTGCATCGACATCGGCTCATAATGTCTAGCATCTACCTCGACATCTAGAATTAGCTGGGTCAACATGTTTCCGAACGGCAAACCCTCTTTTCTCGTGGACTGAGCCTCAGTCCTAATGGTCTGGAAGATGAAGATGAGGAGGTCAAACGGCTTGAGACGAGCCACCATCAACATCACTTGTGCACGCTCGGCTGTGCACTCTATGCAATGCTGCTTCGGGAAGATGTTGTGGCTGAATATGAGATGAAAGATCCTCCAAAAGGCAGGCAAGGAGATCTGCGAAACTATTGACTGGACTAAATACTGGTCCTCCCTAGTTATCAGTCTAAAGATCTAATCGGCTGACAATGTCGTACCAAGCTCTACAGCAGGATAGGCACCCACTTGCCTCGGAATGCACAAATTGGTGGAGAAGCTATCGGGGGAGACCCTAATCAGCCGTCCATGGATGTAGACCTCCCACTCGTCCTCGTCAGTGTGACATTCTACAACGCCGAGTAAAACTCCTAGACTAAATGCGTTTACAGTGAGACCCTCCAAGAGACGTTCCACACCATAGCGGCTGAATATTTTTTCTATCGTGCAACCCTCGAATTGAAACTCTGAGAAGTTGTATGTGCTAATCGTCCTCCTACTATGCACGTAAAAATAACCGCTTGCCTCTTGGTCATAGTCAGTGCTCTTTACTGTGTGGAAGAAGAGGAAGACACTCTCGAACGTTTTGGCATTCTAAGTTAATCTAAAAAAGGAAAAAAAAACGTTAGAACGGTTGAAAACATAGAACAAATATACGTTTGAATGAAATACAATGAAGCATCGAACAGATGTAGAACGGAAATCAGAAACATTGAATGGAATATAAATTTCATTCGTGTAAAGAAACTATGCATCGAATGGATTAGAACGGACAGTAATATCTAACCATTCAACGATCATATCGAACAGAATATAACATATCGAACAGATACAAAAATAATAATATGCCTTTATAAAACGGAAAAACGTTCGAAGCAATTTAGCAATTATGTTCGAACGATAAATTTATATCGTTTGAACACTGTAGCTCAAAAACGATCTTGGCCTTGTTGAAACTCCATAAATCTATACTTTTCTACGTCAAAATCAGTAAAAAAAAATCCTAAACTAAATACAAACACCCGCATTCATCAACATGCATAATATTTTATAAGTTTATTAACATATTCAAAGCCAAATTCAATACGTAATATCAAACCAAATAAACATAGAAAAACACGTTTTAGTCAATTAAGTGTACCTGGAGTGTGTAGGACTAGAAAGGATGCAATCCATGAACTGAAAATGTCAATGGAGATTGAGAGAAGTTTCAAAGCATTCGAGAGAGAGAAAGGTACATGAAAATATGAGGAAATGTGGCTCGGGTGTTCAAATATTCAAATGATTGTTCGACTGTGTTAGAACAAATGGGAAAAAAGCATCTGAAAATGTTTGTTAACCATTTTTTCATATCTAAACCATCAAATAATCGTTGGAACGGATAGTGATAATCGTTTGAATGTAATAAAAAAAATATAAAATTAATGGTGATAGGACTTGCATTTATGGGGGTAGGTGGAAAAGTGACATTCGAAAGCATTCGAACAGTGGACGGTGTTTCGGGATGCGAACCATCGTCCCAAAAAAGATTCTACTCCGTTGGAATGATAATTTTTAAGAACGAATGAGAGTTTCTGAATTCTAATATTTTCACTTGCATTCAAACTACGCTTATCATTTTGAATGGGAATTCAATTTTGCGGTAGAACGTGTTATTTTTGTTCAAACTTTTGTAAAAGAATGCACTTTAGTTCGAACGTATAGTTTATTGTTCGAACGTTTATTTCGGGACAGACGTATCTATCCCTAAAACAAGATTTTTTGTGGGACGGAAAGATTCCATCCCAAATAATTAACCTTTTTTTTTTTGGACGGGCAATTTTGTCCCAAAAATGTTCAAAACTGTCACAAAAAGAGAAACTTTTATGTTTTTTAGGATGAATTTTAAAATCTATCCCCAAAGAGTACTTTTTGGGGCGGATTCTTTGGTGCCCAAAAAAAATCCTTCCCAAAAAGTCAAATTTCTTATAGTGATGTCATATGTATTTCTACTTATCTTCCAATGGCCGCCCATCTTCATATCATGAAGATAAAATATGTGACCACCCTGAGACGCTAGCACGAACGGATCGTCCTTATACTAATTTCATGACGTGTTAAAGGTTCTGAATGTAACTTTATATATGAACCCTTCTGCTTGCAACAATATGATCACCGCTTCTTGTGGTTCCTATGTTTTGTCTACTACAACGTATTGAGAAAAATCATTTCAAACACAAAAAAATATTCTAAATAGCAAAGTAAAACATCTAAAGTGCATCAAGTGTGAACAAAGAGTATTCTACCTAGTACATAGGGATTCACACTAATAATTTGAATCTATCTTCACTTGGAAAATGCTTGACCCAGCTTCAGTAGAGAAAAATTCGAAGCCAAGAACCATCTTGATTGAGAAAACCTAACAGAAGAAGAGTCTTGATATATAAGAAAAGCTTCCTATGAAACTAAAGCCTAACACCACTCACTCATTATTTTTAAGCCATATAAGCAAGAGAAGTTGTAATCATTTTTGTAACCATTTCCAATTGGCCTAGGTGACATAGGAGTTTTAATAACCTTCACAAAGGAAAAGAACTACCCTTTACGTAGATATTGGAGCATTCTTCAACTGATTTAGTTTTGTATCTCTGAACAATACATTGATTAAAATAAGTTCAAAGTATAATATGTTAGAATTATGTGCCCTCGATAACCAAATAATTAATCCAGTCCTAATATCTCATATGGAATATAGTTTGGTGGAAGGAATTAATTGTATGTAAAAGGGGCATATTTGCAATAATCTCAAATTTCAGGGGTCAATTACAATATGTTGATGGACTTGATTGTAATTAGTAGAAGCCCTAATTTTATTAGAAGAAGAGTCTTCAGTTTAATCCTACGGCTAGAATTTGAGATCCCTAAGGATCCTATATCTCATGCTCTCTCTAAGGTTTCCCAAGGCCTATAAATATAACTATTATATTCAAGGGTTGGCATCAAAAACCTATTAGAGAAATCCTTAAAAAGAGAGAGTGACATAAATCCCTTAGGAGGCAACACATCTGAGTTGCTGTTCTGAATCGCTAGAGCTTTGGATTGGATCGTAAAGCGACTTTAATTTTTGTGGATTCCTGAATTCCTATATTAGGTAGGCAATTAGATCTACAATTGCAATTATAATCCTGATTAATATTTTGTTGAAAACATGTTGCTTATTTTAGTTTAATTCCGCATAAACTATCAATGGCATCAAAGCCAAGTTCATATGATTGCAATTGTTGGATTATATGGACCTTGCAAATTTTTGTTGAAAAATCAAAAGCCCTTCGAGATTTTTGAAATCACGTGAAAGAGAAAAGTTTTGTTTCTCTATACTGCATATGAGATATGATGAAATATATTATTTTGTTCCGAGTCTATGCTATGTGATCTGAATAAATATTCTTGGCCGAAGCCACTCTAGAGCCAGCGGCGTGGCATCCCTGTCGGCGGTGGGTGGCATCTGCAGCCATGGTGGGCTACGAACATCACTTAACACCCTTGTAAGACATGGTGTTAAGGGTTTTTGGTGGCCAGCTGTGCGCCTAAAAGGTGCATAGCGGCCACTGAAGATTGGTCAGCGCCAGACCGGCCAGTGGCTGGCCGGATGGCGCCAGTCTTGAAGGTTGGCCTCTTGCATTCCCGCAAGGGGCCAGCGGCCCGTAGGGCATTGAGATGCCCTGGGTCAAATGCTAGGCCATTCGAGTATGGCAATAGTTGCCCTACCCGGCGCAAGGCCCAACAGCCTAGCCCAAAGAGTTGGGCTAAGTAAAAAAAAATGACGTATTGGGCTGGGTTTAGAACCCTGCCCAACCCGTGGGCTAGCTGGGCTCGAAACCCATCCCAAAGCTTGGTCCGAGCCGGGTTGTGAACCTAGGCCACTACCAAGTGGGCCGGTTTGACTGATCTGGCCTGGTGGACCGGTTTGACCGACCCCAGAAAAGGGAATTTTTCTTTCAAATTTTGGGTGCTAAATAGGATTAATTGTTGTAATTTTTCCTATGGTCTCTGTTATGAATAAATAGGGGTTTTACTCGATTAAAATTGGCTGAATCCAAAATGGATAAGACCGATTTTAATTTTGTAAAATTTTATTATTTATTTCTTGGGAGCATAAGTGTCTACATCTTAGTACTTCGCTGTGCTTTTAAGTACTCTTCTATGTTTACACATAGGTCACTTGCATGATTTTTAAGAAACTCACATGCCTCTTTACATTCAGTAGTCTTACCCTAATTTCTAACCCTTGAACATCACTGATACTTTGTGAGCAAATTTATTTTGTACCCTTGAATTATCTGTCAAATTAATTTCTAGCGCCTGAATAGCACTGATACTTCATTGAGAAGGTAAAATGTGCACACATGACTTATCAGCTAGTTCATGGTTGTGATTTGATTCAAAATCAGTTGCCGGTATTTTCCACCCGCTCGGAGAGCTATGATCAGTCCTGCTAAGCAACCACATCTAGTCTCTTTTCATGGTTTTATTACACCTTCTTGCTTGTCTTCCTTTCTAAATACTTCCTTATAGCACTCAAATCTTCTACTTTGCATTACTCCACTCAATTTGTCACAATTTCTCCACTCTTTCCGAATGCTAAATTAAACTTCTCTAGCATACTCATTATATCATTGATAAGCAACTTCTTCATAATCAAATTTTATTTCTCAAACAAACAACTTTTCATGATCAGAATTTTGCCCCCCACCAATATTATTTTTAACTTTAGCAATATCCATTCACAATGATCTGCAAGTAAACAAAAAAAATAACTAATATATTGTAAACAATAAATACAGAACGAAAACTTTTGAAATGCTTCAATATCTCTTTCTCTTCCAAACAAGCAAAAGCAATGCAGTCGAAAATATCTCAAATAGTGCAGAAAATTAAAAGCTTTAAGATTTTTATTTTATTTCTCAATTGTGGAATGTATGGAAGTAAGAAATAAAATCTAATCCAAAAAAGAAACTTGATGCATCGAGTCCAGCATGTGTTTTTTCCGTGGCTTCCAACCAACCAAATAGAATAAATAAAGATTCTACTTAATGAAAATTATCGACATTAATTTGGATTTCTGAGCATCAATCCAAAAGAAAAGTTTGAGATGGAGATGTCACAAAGTTGTTTTTCAATCTGAGAAAAATAATTTGGAATGGAGAAAAAATTGTGTATTGATAAATTATGTTAAGCCATGCAAAGGGACAACTGTGATATAAAGAAACAGAGCCAACTTTTCAAGACTGGTCACATAATTTAATGAGGTGATAAGATAAAATGACGTGATCATCCTTAACTTGGCCCATTAAATATTGTGACTAGCCTTAAAACATTAGATTTGTTTCTTGAAATTGGCATGACCCATGCGCCGAAGTCTTAAGAGAATTTTCCTTTTTTGGTTTTTTTTTTTTTTTTTAACTTTTTACACTACAACAAATTTTATCTTTGGGGACCATCATTTTTGAGACGCCAACAAATTCATCCCAAAAATACCCTTTTGGGATGGCTTATGAAATTCGGCCTAGAAAGTAGTGAAAGAGGTTTTTTTAAGTTTTTTTTGGAACGAAAATTATTTAGTTGGGATGAAATTTTATGTCCCAAAAAAAAAAAGTTGATTGTTTGGGATGGCAAGAGAGCCGTCACAAAAAACAGATAGTAGTTAATTGGACAAAATCGATCTGTCCCAACAATAAACGTTTTTTAGGATAGTTTTGTCCGTTGCAAATTAACGTTCGAACGGCGTAAACTGTTGGAAGTCTGTGGAACTGTTGGGACAAAACGGGGTCACGTTCTAAAAAAAAAAAAAAGAAAAAAAAAGAAATTTCCCACATGCCGCATTTAATGCACGTCCTGTCATCGGAGGCTACTTATAGTTAATATCCGTTCGAACAGAACATAGGGGAGACAACTTCTAGGCATTCAAACTGTAAAACCTACGTTGGAATGCCTGGAAACCTTTTTGGGACGAAAAGTTGTAGCGACCCCAAAAAGATTCTCTCATTTTGAACGCATTCGAACTGGAATTTTCCAAGAACCGCATTTAATGCACACCCTGTCATCAGCGATTATTTACAGTTGTATCCGTTCAATCAAATTTATTTAGAGGGCTACTTAAAGAGCCTTAAATTGCATTCGAACGTTTTTGCAAAAATAAGAACCATTCGAAGACGTTTAATTGCTCATTTCACACTCTCCTATTCTCTCATTTCTCAAACACTCTAAAGGTTTCACCTTACTTTTGTACCAGGTCAGTACGTATTGCATTACATTTTTTATTGTTAGTTTTGGTCAGTTTGATTATGTTTTGGTATATTTTAATTTACATTGCATTGTTAGATGTTTATAGTTTATTTTGGTATATTTGGGGATGATTTGGACGTTATACATGTATCTTTTGGATTTGGAAAAATAGCCAAGCCGACTCGTCCATTTTCGTGCCTATATAATAATAACCAAAATATCTCCAATGAAAAGATCACAACTCATAGCATTCAAGATTCTATTACAAGCAAACCAAATCAACCTAAACTCTCATAACCGTTGGCTTCTCTACAAGGACAGAATCCTTTCCATGGAAATCTTCAATATCTCTTCACATATGGAATTTCAAATATATCCTGTATCTTCTTATTTTGTTTCATTCTTTCCTTTTGGTGTGTACAAAGACGCTCCTCTCTATTATTTATATTCAACATCAATGAATACCCAAAACACAAAAAGGGTGATTATTCATTCTTGTCTTACTGTCTTTATGGTATCAAGAGCCAATGGGTAACGCCATATTCCTGATCCTATTTCGTTTTCTTTCTTTCTTTCTCTTTTTCGAAAGACAACTCTTGCACAATGACTTCTTCATTCAACGAGGGAAATTTTGTCACCCTGCTATTGAATTAAGATAATTATCCTTTGTGGAAAGAACAGGTCCTCATATTGGCTGAAAACCAAGATCTTGTAGAAATTCTCACGGGATCTCAATCTGCTCCTGCTGAGTTTGTTACTAGTCCTGAAGCCTCTAGTGATGGACAAAATAGAACAAATCCAGCTTTTACTAAATGGAAGCAAAACGATCGAATGCTTCGAGGGTGGATAATTGGCACTCTCACTGAAGAGGCACTTGGTCTTGTCGTCGGTCTCGACTCTGCTGCCAAGATTTGGGCTGCTCTACGCGAATCCTATGCCCAAACTTCTCAAGAAAGAGAGTTCCAGCTACGTCAGGAATTGAACTACATGCGTAAGACTCCTGAACTTTCTTTAGATGCATACTTACGAAAATTCAAAAGTGCTTGTGACAGCATAGCTGGGATTGGAAAGCCATTGAAGACAAAGAGAAAGTTTTCTCTTTGCTCAATGGCCTTGGTGCCCAATATGAAAGTTTTACCACAGCAATGCTGAAACCACCTATGCCCTCCTACAGTGAAGTTGTGCCTCTTCTTCGCGGGTTTGAAATACGCCATAATATTCATGCTACTGAAATGACTAACCACGTTGCTTTTCTAAGTAACAAACAGAGCGCTTCCTACTCCAACAATCGCAAAGGGGGAGGCAAACACACTCAGAACACTTTTTCCTGCAAGGGTTAGGGGTTTCATCACCAAAATACTTATACTTCCTCTAATGTTCCCAACGGTTCGAACACCAGTCGTGATGCCGACCTTCCGACGTGTCAAATATGTCACAAAGTTGGCCATGATGCTCTAAAATGTTTGACATCGCTTTGACAAGTCCTACCAGGACAATGCCATCACAGAAGCACTTGCAGCCCTCACACTTCACAATGGCGATGACCATGAATGGATGACTGATATCGGGGCCTCGGCACATATGACATCAAATCCAGGTATCTTAGAAATATTCGTCCCTATACTGGTCACGATCAGGTAATGGTAGGTAATGGAGCTTTGTTACCAATTACTCATATTGGTGATAACTTTATTGGTAGTGCTCCTTTACGTATTCCTTTAAAAAATGTCTTACTTGTGCCGGATCTTGAAAGAAATTTACTATCTATTGGTCAATTAACCTCTGATTCTAATGTTCACTGTGATTTTTTTGGCATTTGGGTTTACAATAAAGGACCAAGCCACCAAGCAGGTTCTTTTGAAAGGCCATAAGAAGGGTAATCTCTACACTGTTCGCGCACCAAATAAAGGTTTCTTCTCAGTTTGCTCTCAAGCTGTGGAAGGTAATGTTTGGCATCAGAGACTTGGGCATCCACATGTTCCATTGATCTTTTAAAGTCCATGGGACTCATAAAAGTTACTGGAAACCATAAACAATCTTTTTGACAATTTTCGTGCTTTTTCCAAATTCATTTACTGCCAGTTTGATATAAAAAAAAATAAAAATATTTCAATCAGATGGTGGCGGTGAATTTACAAGCAATGCTTTTAAGTCTTTCTTACAGAAAGAAGGTATTATTCATCAAATGTCATGTCCTCACACTCCAGAACAAAATGGCGTTGCTGAAAGACGACATCGCAATATTTGAGAGCTCGGCCTAACTATGCTTGTCCACAGTAGAATGCACAAACGTTTTTGGGTCGAAGCTTTCACAACCGCTGTATTCTTAATCAATTGAACACCCTCTTAGACTCTTGGTAATGAAACACCTTTTTATCGATTATATGGTCGCCATTCAGATTATCATTCCTTGTGCATATTTGGTTCAAAATGTTTTCCTTATCTTTGGAATTCTCAAACAAATAAGTTTGCTCCTAAATCATTGCCTTCTGTTTTTATGGGTTACAGCAACAAATATAAGGGATACAAGTGTCTTTATCCCCCTACTCGCCGTCTTTTTATATCTAGGCATGTGGCTTTTGACGAACGCAATTTCCCATATAAAAATCCAGCAAGCCTACATGTTGAATCCTCTCCTAATATTTTGGTTTCAACTTTCACCGAATGGCTTGACCAACCTCTATCCATTCCAAGTCCTCCCTCTAGTTTAGTAGACAATACCCCACCTAATTTTCCAATCTCGCTTGTTGATGCTTCTTCTTCCCCTGTTGAAAATACATCTCCCCTCCCATCCTTGGTCCCTCCAGCCACATTTGAAGTTTCTCTGCCACCTGCAAATGATGCTTCAGCCACAACATCTCCCACTAGTTTTTCCAGTGACTATCCAACATCTCTAGCTCATCCAATGGTCACTCGACTCAAAGCTGGTATACGGAAACCAAATCCAAAGTATGCCAACTTACATACTGTCTCCATCTTGCCACTGGAACCTCTCACCATTCGGACTACCCTGAAACATGAAGGTTGGACTCAAGCCATGCTCGAGGAACTGGCTACTCTGAAGAAAAATCATACTTGGACCTTAGTCCCACGTACTCCAGACATGCATATTATTGGTAGTAAAAGGGTCTTTAAGACAAAACTCAATGCTAATAACACCCTTGATCGCCTTAAAGCTCGCTTAGTAGCTAAAGGCTACCACCAATTAGATGGCATTGATTTTCTTGAAACTTTTTCACCTGTGATTAAATTTGGAGCTGTAAGAACTGTTTTATCCATTGCTCTTAGTCGCAGGTGGGATATCAAGCAACTCGATGTCAAGAACGCCTTCCTCCATGGTTATTTTCATGAGTCTGTGTTTATGGAGCACCCTCCCGGGTTCATTGATCCTTCATTTCCATCCCATGTGTGCAAACTGAATCATGCCTTTTATGGCTTGAAACAAGCACCTAGGGCATGGTTTGATAGGTTTAGCTCATTCCTTCTCGAGTATGGCTTCCGCTGTAGTATCTCTGATCCCTCTCTCTTTACTTATACCTCTCACACTGCTCAAATATTTTTACTCTTATATGTTGATGATATTATTCTTACTAGCTCAGACAGTTCTCTATTACAAAGTTTTATTCATGATCTAAATCGTGTCTTTGATATGAAAGATTTAGGACCTATCAATTATTTCTTAGGAATCCAAGTCACTCATAACAACAATGGTCTTTTTCTTTCGCAGACCAAGTATGCATTAGAAATTCTCCATCGTGCTTAGATGACAGATTGCAAGCCAGTTGTTACTCCAATGACTTCAAAAACCAAGACCTTTGCCGATAACACTCTCTACAAAGATCCAACGTTGTATCGAAGTCTTGTTGGGGCACTTCAGTATCTCACTTTAACATGACCGGATCTCACATTTAGTGTGAACTTCGTCGCCTAATTTATGCACCATTCTTCAGTCGCCCATTTCAATATGGTCAAGAGGATACTTCGCTATATACAAGGCACTGCTACATTTGGTATCCAACTTTACACCTCCACCTCTCTTGATCTCTATGCCTTTGCTGATGCCGATTGGGCAGGTTGTCCCACCACCAGATGCTCCACTACTGGCTTTTGCACCTTCTTAGGCAAAAATTGTATATCCTAGTGTGCTAAAAAGCAACTTACAGTTTTCCGGTCAAGTACAGAAGCAGAATATCGAAGCCTCGCCCATACAACAGCTGAACTCACATGGCTTGCATCTCTACTTCGTGATCTTGGTGTTCGCTTGCATAAGACCCCAATGATCCTATGTGATAACCTTAGTGCCTTACATCTAACTTGCAACCCTGTTCTACACTCGCGAAGTAAGCACATTGATATTGACTATCATTTTGTCCGAGAACGAGTTGCCTTGGGATTAATACAGACCCGCCACGTTCCCACTCAACACCAGCTCACAGATATTTTTACCAAGCCTTTATCAAGCCAGCAACTTGCACGACTCGGAGCCAAATTGAACCTTTGTCACCCGCTCAGTTTGAGGGAGGGTAATAACCAAAATATCTCCAATGAAAAGATCACAGCTCATAGCATTCAAGATTCTATTACAAGCAAACCAAATCAACGTAAACTCTCATGACCGTTGGCTTCTCTACAAGGACAGAATCCCTTCTACGAAAATCTACAATATCTCCTCACATATGGAATTCCAAATATATCCTGTATCTTCTTATTTTGTTTCATTCTTTCCTTTTGGTGTGTACAAAGATGCTCCTCTCTCTATTATTTATATCCAATATCAATGAATACCCAAAATACAAAAAGGGTGATTATTCATTCTTGTCTTACTGTCTTTATGTAACAGCGTACGAACGTCACCCGTAGACATTCTAATGCTATATTCAAAACAATTTGTTTGTTTACAAACGTTCGAATTTTTTACATTATCGTTCTTAGCCAATGTTAAACTGTGCGTTTAAATTGATTGCATTGAACGGTGTTTTAGGACATTAGAACGTCATGTTAAAATTGTGCGTACCTTTTCGTTTTGTAGTAGCCATTCAAAGTTTGTAGCTTAGTGTTCGAACTCCAACTTTAAATTGTGCATTTAAATTGTTGTTGTTCGAACATTTTTTCTTAATTCGGACGAATTCTGGCAACTCTGCATTTTGTGTATTAGTTCGAACATCTGCTTAAAACTGTGCGTTTATCCTTTTCGGTTTGTAGTAGTCCTTCAAAGTTTGTATCGTAGCGTTCAAACTCCTACTTTAAACTGTGCATTTAAATTGGTACCGTTCGAACGATTTCTGTACGTTCGAACGTCTACTTAGAACTGTGCATTTAGACTGTTTCGTTTTGTAATAGTTGTTCGAAGTTTGTAGCTTAGCATTCAAACTGTAATTTAAAATATGCAATTAAATTGGTATCGTTTTAATGGTGTCTTTTAGCGTTCCAACGTTTTTTAATAATTTTTTCCCAGGTTAATTGAAAATGTCGAACCATGCCAGATCTTCTTCCTCTCAAACCCCGGAGGTCCCACCCACATCCGTGGATGACAGACCGGCTCAGATTGCAGCTCACCCCGTGATAGTAGAGAGGATGGTTGCCACATAGGAGTTTGCAGAGTATACCTACGAGGGTCGGACCACTCATCAGGTCCTTATTACCCACCGCGGTTGGTCCTGCCAGCTATCTTGGTGCGGGGAGATGTACAATGGGATGGTCCATGATTTCTACTGCTCGTTGGTGGATGTGGACACCGATGAGGATGAGTGGGTGGTGGTAGTCCGAGTACATCATCGCCCAGTTCTTAGGGACAGAGGGGCGGGTGGGGGTATATTCTGTGGTGGAGATGGTTGAGCAGATTTTAGCCTAGGAGGTGTTCCGCATACTAACCGGGAATGAGGAGTATCTCGTCTCCTCCTTTGTGAACTAGTGAGACCTTCCCAGTTTCTTGTGCATGATGCATCTGATCTTTGTGTACAACATTGACTCGAGGCATCACACGACGGAGTGCATAGCCCTCCGAGTGAGAATCATGCTGATGGTCGCGCGGCAGGAGCCGTTGAACCTCCCACTATTTATGTTCCAGACGGTCCAGACAGAGGCAAAGTCGACCACGAGTTATGCTCTACCTCACCGGTTGATGCTAACTTGGTTTATGATTGATGCTGGTGTTCAACTCCGGGCTGACGAGCCCACTATCAAGCAGCTGGAGCCGATCGATACCGTGACTACTCGGCGTAGCTTTGGACATGCGGGCCGACGTTGAGGTCGTATGGCACAAGAGCAGGAGGTCCCAGGAGTCGAGGAGCAGCCTACGGGATTTAACTTTGGAGCCGGGCTTTCTCACGTGGCACAGCCACCAGCTTGGATTGAGGGATTCGAGCAAAGAATTATGGAGGCATTCCGAGCCACCCAGTCCTCTCTCCAGTAGATGGAGGCTAGACTATCATCCTTTGAGGACTCAAATGGTGGATTGGAGGCCAGACTATTGTCCCTTGAGGAGTCTCGTGGTGGACTGGCCAGGACGTAGAGTATTGTGGAGCTCAGTGCTCGAGTGGACTCTGTGGATAGGGCTGCGCAGGGGGCGAAGGATGAGTTGTTCGAGGCCATTGATTTGAGGGAGGCCCGAAACACCGTTTCGAGATTGTTCAGTTTATTATGTTTGTATTTGGAAATTTTTTCTTTACATTTATGTCTATGGGTTGTACACACATTTGACTTTATTTTGTAATGTCCGTATTTTGTGGATTTTTGTGAATTTTTACTATTAAAATTAAATTACTGTTAAAAAAATTGGAACATAATGCATATAATGCATAATTAAAAAAAAATCAAACAGATAATAATTGTAATCAGCCAAATTAGTCATTTAGTGTAATTTGAAAAAAAAAAAAAGAACAATCTGTTCAAACTCTAAATGAACACCATTAGAACGGTTATTGTCAATAACGATGTCGTTGCAATTAAATGAAACCGTTCGAATGTCTACAATAAGCGTTTGAACATTTACGAAATACCAAACGACAACACTTTGGTGTACGTAAGAAACTGTTCGAACCCTAGATAAAGTGTTGGAACACTTTTTGGCAAATGACGCTGTTACCATTATGTGTATGCGTTCGGATGCTGTGTTACTGGCGTTCGAACTTACACACATTTTATAAACGATCATGTTGTTTGTTTTGTAACTGTTCAAACGTATACGTGTTTCAGAAATGACTGGGTTTTGTGTTTTGTAAAATTTTGAACATATTCGCACATAAAAAAACGACCGAGTTTTGTGTTTCGTAACCGTTTCAACGTTTTCTATAGAATTTGTTCGGCTCAACGTGGCCGATCGAATGGTGTATAACAAAACCAATGAAATGCGTTAAAATTGCTTTAAAAAAACATAACTAATGTTTGAGTATAATACTTATATTTATAATTATATAGTTATATGTAATTATATAGTTAATACATATATAGTTAATATGTTTGTGTATAATACTTATATTTCAAGATACTTATTTAATACTTATATATAAGTCCTATACACGATATAAAGCACTCTAAGACTTATATTGTGAAGAACATTTTGGTTATAGTTACTTGCACCGCATTATGTATTTCCATATGTACACTTATACATGTGTTATAATACTTATATAGTTAAGAATATGGTGTTTATAATTTCTCTCACCACATTAAGTGCTAATACACTCATACATGTGCGATAAGTATTATATCGCAAATAACAATGTGTTTATAAATTACTTATATACTCTATTTACATATATACTACTAAGTACTAATAGTATTTCCATATTCCTATACATGTTCTATAATACTTATACATGTACTATATCACATTATAATGTCTTACATGTGATTGAGATATTTTTAATACTCATGTGATTTGACACATAACATGTTTAGATGTTTATTCAATGAAATTCATTGCGGTACTGTTAATATTACATTTATACATTCACAATGGTGATTAAGTACTAATATTGTTTACATAATCTCATACATGCAAGTGCTACAATGCTTGTAGATGTGTTATAATACATTCGAACGTGTTGTAGTAGATAACATTGCGTAATCAAATTATTTATATAGTAAGTACTAATTTGATTCATATGTTCATACATAATCGCATACATGTTATAATATATGTATTGTAGACTTGATTGTGTTTATTGATTAATTAATACTATATAACATTTCCTTAATTTGATATGTCAATATCAGATCGAACGGACACTAATATGCTCAGCCGTTGTTCTTTTCCAAATGACTGTGTTTAGTTTCTTTGTTACCATTGGAATGATTATGGGAGTATCGTCATAATGGATTGAAGAGACTAATGACGTTGTCCAAGATAACTGGTACAATTTGGACGGTTGAAAAAGACGTTCGAATAGGTGAAAAAGAGGCACTGAAAAATTCCCGCCTTCTTTTGGCCGCGTAACTGTTCTAACGGTTAAAACGTCCATTCGAACGAAAATACAAGAAACGGAAAAAAAGAAAAGAAAGGGACGCCCGAGTTTCTCAAAACACTCGAAATCGTGCCAAACCGAGCCAAAATCTCCCCAAATCGCCCTTAAACCCTTGCACTCAAAAGCAAGAAGAGGAAGAAGGGAAGAGGAAGAGAAAAGCAAGGAGAGGAGGAGCAAGTTTGTTGAATTTTGGGTTTAGTTTGTTTTTGTGGGTTTTATAAAATTTTGAGATTTTGTGCAATGGTCGTTGATTTCACACGGTTTTTTGGTTTATTCTTGTAGGATTACACTCAAAGAAGGTGCTTACATTTCAATGGAGGTGAGTTCTTGAATTTTAGAGTATATAATTCTTAGATTTTGAAATGTGGGAATTTGTGGTTGTGATTTGATTTTTTCCACAAATGTTTTTGATAATATGCTAGTGGGTAATCACATACTTGTTTAGGGTTGCTGAATGCATGTTTTAGGGGTAAAAAATATGTTTTGGATTGAATTCGGAGGTTTGAGCTCGGGGTATTCAAGTTGTGTTCATGTCTGTGTGCAGGGTTCGAACGCTACGTGACACAGGTGTGGTCAGCACAGAAGGTCGAGATTGAAATTAAAGTCTGGAATGATTCACGAAGGGTTTCTTTCAAGTTTGGCTTGTTGGAAAGCTCTACGAAGTCTAGTTTCCAACGCATCAAACGGCGTACAATTTGGAGTTTTCTAGACGAAGTTATGGTTAAATTACTCCAAGGAGGTCAGGCTGGCAGCTAATTCCGAGGTCTAGCGAATTTTGGACGAGTTTGCAATTTTTAACTTGTTCTTTTGGATTTTCAACATGTCTTTTCATTTTCTTAAGATTATTTTATGTCTCAATTAATATTTTGGAAGATATAATTTTCATTTACTCAAGCTTGGAGGGCTGTTCATTTCCCTAAGAATCTGAATTTTGTCCTTTGAGTAAATAGAAATAGAGCAAGGTATCATATGTCTCTTTATCTCCTTCTGTCTCGCCAGTGGAAACTAACTTGCACGTCACAGAACATCGTTTCAAGGGACTCGTAGAATTCAAGTGGAAGAATTTAGAAGCTGGACGGCATGTAAGGCGATCCGAAAACTCGTTCTTGAATCTAACGTGTAAACCAATTCTGAGTATATCCAATTTATAATTCAGTCTTAAACTCGATGCGCAGGAAACATGTGGAGCAAACTCCTGGTTTGAAATACTCGCTGTCGTTTACCTAATAGCTATGCTGACTTTGTCAGAGGCTGACTCGTTAATGCTTCCTAAGAATCACTCTGGTTCTGGTTTATGGGTCGTGCCGTCAGGTTTTTGCTTATCCATATGCATCTAGTGTTTGTTCTTCAATTCTTGTTGAGATCCATTAGCTGGTTCATATATTAGAATAACCAATCTAATCTAAATTTCTACCATCAGATTGCAAGAGAGATGCTGTTGACTTGATACTTAAGGCAGCAGGATACTTGGACTTTTGTGTCCAGGATATACTAGTTCGTATTCCACCCGATATCAAGTATCAAAACTGATTACAGTACTTTGAAATCCTTTAGCCAAATCTTATATCGTCTTTCATAGGAATAGTTATGAAATCACATGCATATGTCCAGGAAAAGATTGCCGAAAGATTTGCAGGATGTTGCACTCGAAGCTATTGCCATTCAAGCAGTACTGGGCCAGGTATTGATTACTCAAGGTCAACAAATCTAGAGGTCTCCAGAAATCTGGGTGCATCGCTTTTTGAATCAGAAAATGTGTGTTCTTATACACAATTGCATCACAAGTATAACTGTTATTTTCCCATCATAAGTGCTTTTGTCGATGGAATTGAAACAGGGACTTAAACTGCAGTAAATATTCGACATTTCAAGAACCAAACTGACATACATACATGACACAAACAATGCAACTTACCCCTAAAACAAATATTACTTACTCAAAGAGAACACAGGCACTTGGAAATAAATCTATCTATTTGGTCCATTTTCTTATTTTATCTATTGAGTCGCAATCAATAACTATTTAATGGATGAACTCAACCTGATTCAGAAACATCCATAGATATTGATCTTGATGACATGCTCAGGGAACTGAAGTTCAGCTCAGAGACATCCATAGATATTGATCTTGATGACATGTCAGTTTTGCATCAGATATGGAAAAGCAAGCTGAAGGTGATCATAACGGTGGTGAACAAGATTCTGGTGAAAATCGTCAGCATAGAGCAGAGAAACAGGATATGTTTAGTGCGGAAATTATGTTTGGCAGTATAGAGTACAGAAACGGAATATGTGTCTTTGTAAAAATTATGTTTATTGCAGTTTCTTATTTTTTTTTATTATGACTGTCATTTTAACTTTCTGAAATATATGAATGTAAAGCATTATTCAATTTTGTATTCTATTTGTATTAATTCAAAATTCTCTTTTTTGTTTCAATTTTAATTTTAATATTTCAAAAAAAAATAAAATACTCTACTTGGATGTTCTATCTTCAAATACACACATGTGAATGTTATATAACCAAATAACCTGTTTGATCATCTGTCGGCCATTCTATCATCTAATACCCGTTTGATTGTCTACTGGCTGTTCTGTCGTCAAATATACCGTTTGATCATCTGGGAAATTGGCCGTTCGATTGTCTATTTTATATAATCAATCGGCTATGAAGCTCAATGATCGATCATCTAATTCATGACAAAAAAAATTTCGTCACTAAAAACTTTTGTCACTGAAAATATGTCAATTTTTTGGTAGTGCAATATGCTGGCAAGTTCCTTACATCTTGCCATTTCCTCTTGTATAATTGGCTTATTTTTCTTTCCTCTCCTCTTTCTCATATTTGGAAAAGTTTGGAAATATTAGAACTTAACATGTTTTACTTTTAAAGATCAGGTCTTGAAATTGATATATGGGAAAGTTTGGACAATTGGATATGGAAAATAACAAAGGCAAAAACAACAAACAAAAAGAAAAACATTGTTGTACTCTTCGCTTTTGCCATAGAATAGCATTATATATTGACACCTAAACTGACAAGAGCGAAAGGGGCACTGATATGCAGGGGAAGGCAATTCTTGTTGATACTAGTACAAATCTAAACCTCTAGTTGCATAAGCTTTTGATTGGAAACATTTCAATGTTTATTTTTTGTAACTTTAAAAAGTTATGTCTTAAGGCTTTTTTGTTGTTGTTGCTAATATATATCAACATTTATTGGGACCTTAAAGCATTTTATAAGCGAGATAGAATGGATTCTTCATCAACAAAATGCTTGTCTAATTGTGTGATTGAATATTTATTTTTTTTTGTTTAATTACATGTATTAGCTCGGACTGTGAAGACCTCAAGCGTTGTTTTATAATAATTGACACAGCTAATAAAGCTGAGGTTACAGCCTATGGGAGGATCGACAAAGCAACAAGATACTAAGCAAAACACAAGAAGGACCTTTTATTAATACCGAGGTATTACAAAAGAGTACATACTAAAAAGAAAACTACAGCGGAAAAACTAAGAAAACATAAAACTGAAGATCTCTAATCTTCATCGTCAGTGTCATCCAAGTCTGAGATGTTCACATAGTTATCAGAGTGTGGAGTAATCCACCTATGCCCTCGCCCTTCTATCAGTATGTCTAAGTCACGGTGACGTAGACGCGAAGTGTCAACTCCAGATAATAAAGCCATGTTTAATAGCTTTGGTGAATTCACCCAGATAAACCTTAGACATTTGCTAAAAAATATTTAACAAACAACAGTGAGTCCAAATGACTCAGTAAAGCCAGCGGTTAGTACAACAGAATAGCAGATACAATAAAAGATATTGAAGAAACCCGTTCATCAATAAAATCTCAAAGAATAAGAAAGTAAATGAAAAGACTCAGTTTTCTTAAAAAATGATCTTTTCCTTTTTCCATTCTCAATCACCACTACTCTCACTCCCAGAGTGAATCACTTGGCCAAAGTGACGGGTTACAAGTAACCTTCTGTATTTTTGCGGCATACTCCCAGAGTACCCTCAAACTAGAGTGAGTTATCCTAACAAAGGATCTTTCCGTGTACGACGGAGAGGCCAGAATGTCACAACAAGTGAACACATCCTCTTGTGCACAGTACTGTCACGTCTTCACAGTATTACGTTAAGTATGCATGTCTCATGTCAACACCCATACATATCATTCATGATATGCAACACCTTAACCATACTTGAACATCAAAATATTCCTTTCCAACGTACAAGTTAAGTATGCATGTCTCATATCAACGCCCATACATCTCATTTATATATGCAACACCTTAACATTTTCCATCATCACAACATTATAAAATATTTCTCAAAGGAAAGTGTTGTGAAGAAAAAACAACACTTTGATTTCTCGGTTAAAAACTGGCTTAATCACCACGTAGAAAATACTAATTTTGACATAAAAAGTATTGAAATCAGAAGGAAAGAATATGTTCAAGCTTTGAAAAATTTTGGAAGAAATTTTGAAAAGAAAAGGATCAAAGTTGAAAAACACTTTGAAAACGAATAAACATTGAAAATGATACTTTTTCGAAAAGACGAGCTTGTTCTTCGTCAAGAACACGAAGAACATGAAGAACAAAGAATAGAAAATGCTAACAACATCAAGAGATGCTAGAATAAGAAAGACAAGAGATTCACAAAATCATCTTGAAAACTTGAATCGAAATCAAAGATAACCAACTAAACTTTACCTCTAAGAGTTTGATCTTCACTAATCAATTTCCTCCTTCTTGCTTCTACTTCACTCTCTACTAATCTCAAGCTTAACCCACAATTTACTAATGAGATGGTATAAGTTTAAATGGCCGCCACCCCCTATTTATAGGCAAGCTTGGTTCGTCACATCGCGACACGTGTCTAGGCTAGCTTCGTGACTCAAAAGGCTACATCGACCATGTGACAACACCCAACCACCCCAAGCAGCTGCTGAGCATGCCTATGGCCGAATTCACTATAGCTTGGGTGAGTCATGCCTAGGTTCACCGGTGGTCGACACCTCGAGCTACCTAGGTCCTAGCCTTTTTGGTCGTGCTTTTTGCATCGATTTGGTCATGCTATCTAGCCCTCATATGTCACTCTCTAGGCAGCTGAATTTCCTTTCTTAATGACTAAGTCTTTCTAATCGTTTCACTAATCTTCCATAATCGCAAATCAACCTAATTGCTCCATTAATTGACCTACTTGCTTTTGAAAAATAAAAAGTCTCCAAATTTAAACCATAAACTCGTGGATAATCTCCCAATATTAAAAGAATAAAAATCATGTGGTTCAGTTTTCGAGACAAAAACGTCCTACTAGCTTAAAAAATTAAATTGATCCAATTTGTGCTCCTCAACATTTTGAACAACAACCTAGTTGCACGTGAACTCCAAATCTTACTATAATCATGTCCTTAATCAAAGTTTCGAGATAAAAACGACCTACTAGCTTACAAAATTAATTTGATCCAATACGTGCTTCTCAACTCCTGAACAATACTCAGTTGCATGTGAACTCAAATCTCACTAAATCATGTTCTAATCAAAATTTCGAACTTAGTATCTCAAGTACTAAAAATTTCTCACTTCGCCACTAAGTAGCCCCTAATGTACTACTAATCACACATAAGATATCATAGACAATATGCATGTGATGTTTAAAAGCTTGGGGTATGACATTATATTTCTTGTTGATTTAGTTAATATGTTAGCTTATCTAGACTGTTGCTAGGATCTAAACTTGGTTTTTCACAATGGTTGCCCCTTCTACCTTTTTGACTTAATTAAAAAAACTCTATCTTTATCTTTTGGCTTATTAATAGCACCAAGAACTAAATGGTACATAATTTATTTATTTTGTGTCAACCGTTGTAGTATTTCATTGTTTCAAAACCCAAAAGGACAATCTCTAGACACATTGAAATTATTTTGCTTCCCCAGGCATTTAGCGCTGCTGATTTCTTCTGCCGGCTGCCATCGAGACTTGCAAAATAAAGTTAGCCGTAAATACAGCATCCTACATGGTACTATTCTTGGTTCATGTGACAATTAGTTATGTACCGTGATAGTACTATTATTTAAATCACTACAGTACTATTGATTGAATTAGTCAATTCGTTTTGTGAAATAATGCTTGCCGATGCCCCTGGTTTCCTCAACTTTTGCACCGGCCGGCCACTTTCTTTTTCAACCATCAACCCAATCCAACCCAGCAGTTTCCAAGGAAAAATTAATGCTGCCATGTTCAGCAGCACGAGCAATGCTGATGCGCAAAATGGTTGATGTGATAGGACAGGCATCAGTGCGACTGCTGCCGAACTGTCGCCACTTATTTTTCCTGATGCCAAGGAAATCAGCTCACGGGAGGTAAGGAGTGTCTGTGACCAGTGCGTTTTTCGTGTCTGTGGGGTCGTGGACAAAACTGGCATTTCTTTGCAAAAGCTGTTCGTAAATCCAGTATCAATAGATTGAGTTTTCCCTACTTATTCCAATAGATTTCCACATGATCTATTGGTAAGAAGTATGTTATAAAAATCATTATTCTAGGTAATTGTTATTTAGATACCACGTGTTTATATTTATTATATTAGTAATATGTTGTGACATAAGATATTACAATTATTATTGAGTGACATTGTAGAAAAATCATGCAAATGGTTAATGAATCAAAGGTGGGGGAGTATGACTTTTTCGGTTCCTTGTACTCTTAATCTTTTGTTCTAGACCAAGGTACATATTATGTACAATAGGTCTATACTTGTTGTGCCTCTATTAAATAGGATGATGTACTTAGTCATCGAGGTAGAGACTTTAAGAAAACGAGTAGGTGCACTGTAAGAGTATATGCACTGAACGATATCAAATATGGATATCTTTTGAAAGTGATAATTGATGTTGAGAAGGTATTCAGCACAATTTATTTATGATATCTTAGACCTAAGAGGTTTGTGCAGATTTGTTTATTGTGCACTTGTACTCTGATTGAGTCATTTGGTGATGATTTTTAGGTCAAATATTCCAGATAACGTCGGGTCTTGTCCATGATGAATGAGTTTGTATAAATGCACAATAAGGAATCCACCAGTCTATTTGTAAGATAGTATATTCAAGTATATCTGTCTAGAGTTGGACTCGAGAAATATTAATCTATGGCAAGAGGAATTTTGTGAAAATATTTTCGAAATTAATATATAATAGATATTTATTTATAAAATTATTTTCGAAACAATTTGAGAGTCTAACGAGTTACAGATTATAAAATTAAGAATTATATGAACTAGATTTTATCAATGATAATATTCCAATCCTATTAGTTTATATGGAATATAGTATGGTGGAAGGATAGATAAATGATTATAATTTTTAGCAAAAGGAATTTTTCCATGTAATCTTACGGCCAAGATCTGAGATCCATAACGATCCCATATACTATCACAGCTTGGGTTGTCATATATAAGAATAGCCATAAAATAGTCTACCCTAATCATTAGTTTGAGAGTTGGCCATCATAACTCATAAAACCTACAACGGTTGTAAGTGTCGAGAGGAAGGAGACAGAACATTTGGGCTGCTATTGTGAATTCTCGAGATTGTGAGATCAATAAGAACTTGAAGATTATTGAAGAATTCTCGGAGAACAAAGAGAATTGGTAAGTTAATTTTTCGTAGATGAAACTTTCATTATGAATGTTATAATTTGATAGAGCTACTCCTAGAAAGCTGAACAAATTGGCACCACTTGAAATTTGATAAGCTGATTCTGGTATACATTTGGAATTTTCTCTTCCGGAATATTGAAACATCCATTCTAATTATGCCTTTAAATGACTTGGCCCCAAACAGGTGCACAAAGTTGTTGACTGAGTGATGAGGACATTCTGATATATATAAATCTTGAGAAACAATCCAAATTGTGGCTCTCTTGTTGCATTCATGTACTCTGTTTCCTTCACATCAGTATCTATATAGTCTAAATCCTCGTAATAATACGGCATATAAGTTTGCTTTTCTTGACTTCTTCAGTACTAGAACACTGTTTCTTCAGCCTTATTGTAATGGGATTTTCTCAACTAACTTTAGCTCCTTGTGCATCCCGGTCTCTTTGTATCCAAGCTTTTGTTTTCCTCTGTTACTTTGGCTTGTTCATCACCTTTGTGGTTGGTGGAGGGAATGAGACCGATAGATTGGCCTTGCTCGACTTCAAGTCCAAGATAACTCACGACCCAATGGGTGTTATGAGCTCCTGGAATGATAGCATCCACTTTTGCCAGTGGCAAGGGGTTACATGTGGTCGCCGACATCAGAGGGTCACGAGGCTGGACCTGCAATCCAAAATCTGGGAGGCTCCATATCACCACACGTTGGAAATTTGAGTTTCCTGAGGGTACTAGCCTGTTCAACAACAGCTTTACAGATATAATCCCTCCAGAAGTTGGACGTTTGTATAGACTGCAAGATTTACGATTGCACAACAACAGTATTAGCGGCCAAATTCCGGCAATATATCCGGTTGCACCAACCTTTTCCGCATCAGTCTTTTTTATAATCAGCTGGTTGGAGAAATCCCAGCACAACTTGCCCTCTTGTCCAAACTCCGAGTATTTGTAATCCGCAAAACAATCTCACAGGAAGTATCCCACCCTTCTTCGGAAACTTGTCGTTTCTTGAAATATTCGATGTTATTTATAACAATTTGGGGGAAACCATTCCTGATTCTTTTGGCCACCTGACAAAACTCATATTTTTGGAGTGGTTCAAATAGGTTGTCTGGCACAATCCCTCCATCATCTTTAACCTCTCTTCTCTCGAGATTTTTGATGTGGGAGTCAATCAAATACAAGGGAGTCTTCCTTGGGACTTGGGCATCAACCTACCCAATCTGGAATTCTTTTCGATTGGGAAGAATCAGTTTACCGGATCTATCCCTGTTTCAATATCTAATGCGTCAAATCTATATCGACTCTATTTTGGAGAAACAAACTAACTGGAAAAGTTCCTTCTTTGGAAATGTTGCAGAGACTGGAGGTTTTTCATTTTCCAACTTTCTTGGAAATGGTGGGGAGATGATCTCAGATTTCTTTGCTCTCTGACGAATGCCTCGAATCTAAGGGAAGTGGTATATCAGCCAATAACCTTGGCGGAGTTCTACCTGATTGCATCAGCAACTTCTCAACGACTCTTAGAGATTGGATCTGCAGCAAAATAAGATGTCTGGCAGCATTCCACCTGGTTTAGGAAATCTCATCAACTTGGAGTACCTATCGGCTTACGACAATAGATTATCAGGTCATATTCCCCTCGAAATTGAAATCTTTCGAAATTACAATATTTGGATTTATCTGGAAACAATTTCTCAGGGAACATTCCACCTTCTTTGGGAAATTTAAAACTTTTGTTGAAGTTGTTTTAGAAGAGATAACCTTTCTGGTGTAATCCCTTCAAGCCTGGCCGAGTGTCGAAATTTGTTGGTTTTGAGTCTTTCTGGTAACAACCTCAGAGGTTCTTTACCCCCAGAACTGATTGGTCTCTCATTCTCACCCATCTATTGACTTGTCTGCGAACCAATTCACTGGTGTCCTCCCCATGGAAATAGGAAACTGGAAAAATCTTCAATATTTCGATATTTCTCAAAACATGATGTCCGGTAAAATTCCAGCAACTCTTGGCGATTGTGTAACACTACAATTCTTGCCATGACAAGAAACTCCTTTGAAGGACCATTCCTTCATCTTTGGAAACACTACGAGGTATTGAACTTTTAGATCTTTCTAACAACAATTTGTCAGGCGCAGTTCCAAAGTTCTTGGAAGGTTTCAAGTTCTTGCAGCTTCTGAATCTCTCTTACAACCATTTTGAGGGTGAAGTACCAACACAAGGAGTTTTCAAGAATACAAGTGCAACCTCGATTAAGGGAAACAATGAGCTCTGCGGAGGCATGCTGAGTTTCAGCTTCCTAAATGCGAATACAAGAAATCCAGAAAGAGGCCGAAGTTGACGCTTGCGTTAAAGTTGACGATCTCTGCACTTTTTGGGCTTCTCGGAATAGCTTTGATTGTGTCATTTCTGCTGGTTTATTTACAAAAGAAAATAAAAGAAAATACTTCAAGTAATTTAGGGAATTTTCTTCTGAATGTATCTTACCAAAGTCTCCTAAAGCTACCGATGGGTTCTCCTCAACTAATTTAATTGGTGAGGGTAGCTTTGGATCCGTGTACAGGGGAATTCTTCATGATCACGGTGCACTTTGGTTGCTGTCAAAGTAATCAACCTTTCACACCATGGAGCATCGAAGAGTTTTCTTGCTGAATGTGAGGCTTTGAAAACATTAGACACCGGAATCTTGTGAAGGTTTTAACAGCGTGTTCAGGTGCTGACTATCAAGATCGGGATTTCAAGGCTCTAGTATACGAGTTCATGGTAAATGGCAACCTAGATGAGTGGTTGCATTCAACTCCAAGAACAAATGAAGCTCCCAAGAACATAGGAATTTGAGTCTCATCCAAAGGATGAATATCGCCATTGATGTTGCCAATGCATTGGAGTATCTTCACCATGATTGTGAAACATCGATTGTTCACTGCGATCTCAAGCCTAGCAATGTTCTTCTGATGACGAAATGACTGCACGGGTTGGTGACTTTGGCTTGGCAAGGTTCCTTCTTAAGCAAACCCAAGATTTTCTACTAATCAATCAAGCTCCATAGGAGTAAGAGGAACAATGGGTTATGCTGCTCCAGGTGAAAATCTTGAATTTCTCATTTACTAGAGTTTAATTTGGTTGCTTTTATTTTGAATTTTCCTTTTAATTAATTACAAAAACACTGACCATATTCAATTATATGTTATGTGCCCATGTAGAGTACGGTTTAGGAAACAAGGTGTCGACGTATGGTGATGTCTACAGTTACGGCGTACTCTTGTTGGAGATGTTCACTGGAAGAAAGCCCACCGATAACATGTTCAAGGATGGTTTTACCCTTCATGACTTTGCCAAAGCGGTTTGCAAGAACAAGTGATTAACATTTTTGATCCTGTTCTTCTTTCAGAAGGAGAAAATGGGGAAACAGGGAGAAATCATGTGTCCAATCAAAGTCAAGAAGAAGTCCAAAATCAGAGAATGCTTGAGTTTGATACTGGGAGTTGGAGTGGCTTGTTCTGTGGAAATTCCAAGGGAAAGGATGAATATGGGTGACGTTGTGACTAAGTTGCATTTGATTCGACGGAAACTTCTTGGAACAAATGCAAACAGAGAAGCACTTCTTGGTACAAGTAAGCCTTCTTTGTCTTTTACTGTAGAAGTGGTGACTCAATTAATCTTGCCATTAGCTTGTAACTGGATTAAGGGCAGGAGTTCCTTGCATCGAACCTCTTGCTTCCAAGATTCGTTACACTTTTTTGGGGCTGTGGTGACAATCTAAATTTTCGATTTTGTAGCTATGGCGTAATATGAAAATTTCACAGCGGGTAAGGAGATAGTCATGTCCATCGGGGAGCCCACGCTCGATCACCTCCTTCTAGTTAGAAAAAAAAAAAAAAAGAAAAACATGTCTTCTTTGTCTTTTACATTTTTAAT